>CAJQUW010012275.1:0-15299 GCA_907163375.1 Prostheceraeus crozeri | reverse complement strand
ATATTGTCTTTGTTATATACCGTACAGCAACTGTGTCCAGATGACTGAATGCAAGAAGCACATTGTAAGCTGTCCATTTTGTGACTTTGAATCCTCAATTTGTACTACAAAACTGATAGTATTACTTGTAAGTCCATTATGAGTAGTGCTTAAAGTACAGGGTGGGCCACGGAAGACAAAGGGATTTCAAAGTTCACTAGGTTTTGAAATACATATATTACCGAAGTTATGTTTGATTCTGCAGAAAGCATGTGCACAGAAGTTTCACACCCCAACTGCAGTTTTTTCTATGATGACATATACGTCATCTTGGAAGCCGTTCTTTTTTATGCACATTCTACATGTATGCGACATCTTCATGATCGCTATTTGCAAATGTAAAGTCAATTTTATTTTGTATTCAATAATCAATGCATTGGTTTGCTTGACTTTCCTTTTACTTAATTCTTTTACCAGTTGTCTGATACGAAGTCTAGAGCTCCGAGCAACGCTATTGTTCTCTATGTTCCTTAGAGATCAGCAATCACTTCTGTCAGATAACATCTGTTCAGCTACTGCACTTCATCAATGGATGAATAAAGTCACAGTGCTATTTAAATGCTTCTCAGTTTAGAGAACTGAAGATTAGACGAATTAACACGATTAACAAGATTATGCGAATTAACGAAAATGGCTACTTATGACACCAGCAAAAGAGTAAAGATAGTCGAACTTTTCATTTCGAATAGGAGATCAGTAACCCAAACACAAAGAGATTTTTGCCGACTATTCAATGTCAGAAAAGCACCAAGTGACACCACAATTCGAAATTTAATTGCCCGTTTTGAAACAACTGGAACTGTTGCCGATCTTCCCCGTCCAGGACCGAAGGTTTCTGCTCGCACGGAAGCTGCAGTGGAGTCTGTACGACAAAGCGTCGAAAAAGATCCAAGCAAGTCTACACGCCGTCGATCATCGCTATCTGTAAATCGCAGAACACACTTCGGTGGATTTTGAAGAGTGAATTTTGAGCATGTGTTCCCTACAGAGATTCAAGCGGTACAGCTAGCTCCATCAGAACGACAATGATTGCGTTTGTATTGTCGCCATCCGCTTTCAACAGTTTGACCCAGGAACAACTACAACTTGCTGACAACCTCATAATGAGTGACGGAATGCAACTCTTGTATCTGAGCGAATATGTGAACAAGACAGAAGTGACGAGGTTCTGGGTTCATCAAATCCAAGAGAGATCAAGGCAACGACCCACTGCATCTCTCCAAGGTGGTACCGGTTTTTTGGTGCGGAGTATTGGCTGAAACGCAACATTGTCCATACTTCGTTGAAGATGACGAGGGAATGCGAAAGAGTCAACGGTGCAGTTACAGGAGCAGTTGGAGAACTATTGTTGCGTCAGAAGTAGAGAACCACCTGGAGATCTGGTTTCCAACAAGAGGGCGCCACAGCTCACACAGCCGCCAAACGATGTCGCTCGTTCCGCGAAGATTTCGGGGAGAAAAATTGATCTCCAAGAATTCGGAATTTCCTTGGCCGTCCGCGTTTACCTCAGATCTGACCGCACAAGATTTTCCTTCCTATGGGATATTTGAAGGCACGTGTGTATGTGATAATCCTCAACTATCAGAGTTGAAGCGAGAACATTCGTGCGGAGTACATCATTGAGACTCACACAGCCCGCAAACCTGTCCGCAGTGTATAGAATTGAAGTTGCGCTAAAGAGACGCATCTCTTTAGGTGAGCGAAGAAAATGGCGGCCATTTGGTGAAGGAGCATCCATTTCCATTTCCCATACGTATATCCATACATAACACTCCTGGTACCTTGTGAGTTATGCGAATATTCTACTTGGATTTAATCCATGAGTCCGTTTTTATCTTCAAGAATATTTCAATCTTAAATCCACTTTTGTAATTCCGATGGTGCCACACACCTCACTGGTATCAAATTGCTACTCGTTACAATAAAATGACTTCTCTCCAATAGATCGCATATCATGGATGAGGAACATGTTTAAATCACTCCCACATTTTGTTCAATTAGTGTCCAAACTTGGTTGCAAATCGTGCTGGACAGGGTTGCAGCATTGATGGAATGCTTATATATAGTTGGATAAAACCCAAGGTCATCTGCAGAGAGGAGAACGGCAGTGTCTGCAAAGATGTGGGGTCAGAATTGGTTTTGGCATTCATTAATCTTCCACACCTCTTTCCCCGTGACATAATGGGAATAAATCATCATCACCATCGCCACCATTTTTGCAATCCGGTTTTGTCCACACCGACACAGCGAGGTGGCCGGATTCCTACACACTCACTGCAAGCGCAAATTTTTCTGACCCATAGCGGCCGGGTTCACGGCCAAACCATAGAAACCTATTCAGAGGCAATCTCTCTTTCTTCAGGCCGGCCTCTCTTCATCGTCCGTCCTCTACTTGGATATTCTCCAGCATACACTCCGCTTGGGCCCGGTAGCCTCTGCTATGCTGTTTTTCCTTCAACTTGAAGCTGCGAAGGGCTTTCTGCAGAACATTCGTCAGGCTTCTCATCTCCTCAGCACCGTGACCGTACCGCACCGTACCAACCAGTCCACCGCTTCGCCTCTCCGCCAACATTTTCCGATCTCTTTCCTTCCAAGACCCAGCATGTCACACAGACAAGATGGTGCTGTTCTTTCCTGTCCCATTACGAGCTTGGCTCCACCACACTTCGCTCTGATCATGGCGCTCTTCTCTCTGCCCATACCATCAGGATGTTTCATGCTCTTTCGTTTTTCCTCCGTTCCCCTGCAATGCACCATGTGTTTCACGTTCCGTACATGCATCACTGAAATCTTACAACAACTACTGAGACCATTACCCTTTCAATTTCAAGGAAATCTTCTTCACAAGCAACAGTTCACTGATTTCCTCGCGCGAAATCTCCATCCACCCAAAGTCGCACCATCCCACCATCCGCACGTAACTGCAGCTTCACCATCACCACACCACTTGGCATCTGACCTCTAGCTAGCCTAAGTACACAGAAAGCGCCTCTCGCACGAGTTTTCGATTCCTTCGGCATAGCTGGCTTTCAGTGAGCCCCATCACAACGTCTCCAACCAGTGACCCTATGCATCTCTCGCACGAAAAATTCCTGCTGCAAGGTTTGTGGGACGTGAACTTCTTTCTTCACGTTTCGTCGCCACTCTGCCGTACAATCCAGAGCCTCGCATTTTGGTTGATCTACACAGCACCCTGAGTTCTTCATTACTCTTGTTTCCCCCACACACAAGCCACATCGGATCTCATCCTTTGATTTTACTCTTTCATCCGCATCCCTAGGGAAGTCCACGATCACTACAATCCACTTCTCGTTTATGCTGATATTCTGACTTTCATACCCTTTAATGATTCCAGACCGCTACTCTTCTCCATTTTAAGCACAAGCGCTCAGCTCTTCACAGCGCCATCCAACGACTTCGACTTGTCAAAACAATATCGTCTCTGCATAGAGCAAATCTTCTCCGCTACGCGCGTGCCTTCTCGGTAGGTTCATCTACCAAGTCCACCACATGGGCCATTACGAAATACGCACGACACAACAGAGCGCGACAGAACGAGAGACACCTTCGGGTGGACTCCCAACTCCTAGTCCACGTACAAACGAACTCCGACAACCTTCGATCCAGATCTGACCTTGTTTGTCCCTTGCCGCCATCGTACAAACTCATCGACCAGCTCTCCACTGATCACTTCCGTCAGACCCTTCTTGTCCGCATCGGCTCGCCCTATTCCTTCCAGTAACTTTCGCCTCTTGGGGACAGGCGATCCGAATTTTCTTTCCTTCTCCAGACATCCACGAAGCTACATGAACAACGTTTTTCTTTGTGCTTTGTCCATGTACTCTCTCCCATAGCAAATCTTCAGGCTAATACGAAAATGGCATCTCTCGTGCCCCTTAGCGCCTGGCATGAAGCCAAATTGCGACTCGGTCCAAAGAAGACGAGGAACTCCCGAATTTCTCTTGGCTCCAACACTCTCTCACTCCCACGATCTATCCATCCCATGTTCCAGGAGTGTTTTGATTCCCCTATAACGCTCCGCAAGTTCATAGCGCATCACCCTTTCCCTTAAAAACTGGGACACACTCAACGCTATCGATTTGCCATTCTCTGCTGGCATTGCACCCATGCCTTCCATGCGACACTCCTGACATAAGTTTCGCGTCATGAACAACAACGACAATTCCGGACTTCTCCACTCGCTTGGATCATCTCGACAGACCACACTCTTGGAGCGAGAACACATCCGACAGCACAACAAATAATGCGGGAAATAAATAAATGCTAACGAATGATTCATACATCCCCACCCGCGGGGGGGCGGAAAAGAAGTCCATCATGATACGATTACTGAAGTTGGATACACATATCAATATCTTGCCACGAAGATTCAGTCCTCAAGACATTAAATTCATATTTACCTCGATAGCGTCTCGTTGGCCGAGGAGTATAGTTCGCGAATCAATTCCGACCTCTTACTTGCCCAAGAAAACTCTGGCCTAGTCAGAACGGATGTGGGTCGGAGTTGTAAACGAACAACAAACGGCCGAGCTGCATAACAAAACCTCCTCCTCCCAATTCTCTACGATTTGTTGTAAACAGAGACAGATGACAAATGTAGACCGTTCCCTGCACCCATTGTCTCATCTTGGAGCGCCGTCTGCACATTCCACCCATCAAAATGTTCCGATAGCTGTTCGGTTTCTGAAAATCAAAGAGTCTATTTTGGAGAGAAATTAGCTGATAGAACCGTCGCGCCATCGCAGACATAACTATTCGAAGAAAGTGTGAACGCCTCTCCTCTCTCTCCATCTCTGTGCATCTGACTCACTATTCGGGACAAGTGGTGACTCTCTCTCTCTCTCTAAGTCTACTCATCTCTCTTTCTTGCATCAGACTCACTATTTTCGAGAAAGATGATGACTCTCAATCTCCTCTCTCTTTTTCATGCTGACTGACTATTCCGAGACAAGTGTGGACTCTCTCTTCTCTCGTTGCATCTGTACTTACTATTACGAGAAAGTGTTGGACCTCTCTCTCTCTCTTGCATCTGACCATACATATTCTCGAGAAAGTTCGTGAACGCTCTCTCGAGCTCCCTCTCTTCCTTGCATCTGACTCACTATTCGAGAAAGTGTGACCTCTCTCTCCTCGGGGGGGGGGAGTGGGGGGGGGGGGGTTCTCTTGCATCTGACTCCAACTATTCGAGAAACAGTGTGACCCTCTCTCTCATCTCTGCTCTTGCATCTGACTGACTATTCGGAAGAAAGTGTGGACTCTCTCTCCTCTCTCCTCTTCTTGCATCCTGACTCACACTATTCGGGAAGAGTGGTGACTCACTTCCTCTCATACTTGGCATCTGACTGCAACTATTCGAGAAAGTCGTGGACTCTGCTCCTACCTCTTCTCTCTCATCATTTAGCAAGCTTGACGTCACTACATTCGATTCCTATGAAAGTGATGACTCTCACATCTCTCTCCTCTCTATCTTTGCAATCTGACTACACTATCTCAGAGATAAAGTGTGACTCTCTCTCTCGGCATGCTCTCTCTCTGCATCTGACACTCACTATTCGAGAAAGTGATTGACTCTCTCTATCCCTCTACGTTGCATCCACACTCTGACTGACTATTCGAGAAAGTGTACGATCATCTCTCGTCTCAGGCATTGCAAACTAGACTGAACCTATTATTCGGGAATGTGGTTGACTCTCTCTCATTGCATCCTGACTCACTATTCGAGAAAGCTGTGTCCTCTCTCTCTCTACTCTCTCCTCTTGCATCTGACATGATCTATTTGGGAAGAGTGTGCACTCTCTCTTCGTCTCTCTTGCACATCTGACTCTCTATTACGAGAAAATGTGACTCTCTCTCTCTCTTCCATCGTGACCTCACTATTCGAGAAAAGTGTGACTCTCTTTCTCTCTCTTTCTTACATCTGACTCACTATTCGAGAAAGTGTTGCACTCTCTCTCTCCTACTCTCATCAACTGCATCAGACTCACTACACATTCGAGATCAACCGTGTTCAATCTCTACTCTCTCTTACGGCTCCTGCATCTGACCTCGATCACTTTCACTTCGAGACAAGTGTCTGGACTCTCTACGTCTCTCTCTTCCTGCAATCTGACTCAAACTATTCTATTCGAGAAAAGTGTGACTTCTCGTCCTCACCTCTGCCTCTTTTGCATCTGACTCACTATTCGAGAAACGTATGACTCTCTCGTCACTCTCTACATCTCTTGCATGCTATGACCTCACTATTACGGAGAAGAGTGTGACTTCTCGTCTCGTCTCTCTCTCTCTTGCCATCTGACTTCACTATTCGGGAACCAGTAGTGACTCTCTCTCTCTCCACCTCTCTTCTTTGGCGAATCTGGCACGTTCTCACTATTCGAGAAAGTGTGACTCTCTCTCCTCGTCACCTTCGCATCTGAACTCAACACTATTCGTGAAGGTGTGCACTCACTCTCATCTCTTGTGCATCTGACTCACTATTCGGAGAAAGTGGTGACCAACTCTCCACTCCTCTCTCTAACTACATTGCACTCTGCACTCAACGCTAAACTGTCGAGAACAGTGTGAACTCTCTCTCTCCAACTTGCTGGATCTGACTTCCACTATTCGAAGAAAGTGTGTACTCTCTCTCTCCACTTCTTTAGCATCTGACTGACATTCGAGAAAGTTTGACTCTCTCTCTCTTCTGCATCTGACTCACATATTCAAGAAAGCTGTGACCCTCATCCATCTCTCTCGATATTCTGACTCGACTATTTGAGAAAGTATGACTGCTCCTCTCATCTGACTCCACTAATTTCGAGAAAAGTGGTGACGTCTCGTCATTTCTTAGCATCTGCAGACTTGCCATGACCTATTCGAGAAAGTGTGACTCTCTCCTCCACCGTCCTCTTCCTCATCTTGCATTCTGACTCACTATTCGAGAAAACGTTGTGACTCTCTCTCTCTCTTCCGTTTCATCTCGACCCTCAACTATTCGAGAAAGTGTGAACTTCCGATCTCTCTCTCTCCACTCTCTGCATCCTGACTCACGTCCTTCGCGAAAGACGTGACTCTCTCTCCCTCCTCCATCCCTCCCTCCCTGACATTCTTGAACTCCACTAACATTTCGACGAAAGTGTGGCGACGCTCTACTCTATCTCTCTCTTGCATCTGACTCACTATTCAAGAACAGATATGACTCTCTCTCTCAATACGAACTTACCTATATTCGAGAAAGTGTGGACTCTCCTACTCTCTCTTGCTCCACCTGCATCTGACTCACACTATTCGAGAAAGTTGTGGACTCTCCGTTCCTCTCGTCTTCGGGTCTTCTTGCATCTGACTCACGTATTCGCAGAAAGTTATTCCGACTTCTCCTCCATCTCTCATACGGACACTCTCTACTATTCTGGGAAACGTCGTGAAACTCGTCTACTCTCTCCTCGCCGCAAATGACTGAAGATCTATGATCGCAGCTTTTTATCTTTTTTCTTATTTTTTGCTCCAGCGCCGAGTGAACCACCTTCCATGCAAACCACGAATGAATGAACCTGTCCCTGGTGCGCGCGAATCAAAGAACCTAAACGTAGCTTCGGTTTCCCAACACGCGTTAATATACCTACCCGCAAAACCGCATTCCTGCCTATACCAAATTTTTCGATCTCCTGGCCTCTTGGCGCATGTACGTGTCGATCACAAAGGGGAACATGGTCGAGGCTGAAACTGGTGGTTCTATGCAAAGGGTCCTTCACGCACTTGACACTTCACGGTTGATGGCGTGGGTGAGAGTTTAGATAACATATTTTTCCATACAGGGAAGGCTACATTGGGTGCTCACTCTCACATTCGTCACGGCGAATCTCCTCCCCACATAATACTTCCCATTCAGCCAGGGCTCTCCCTCTCGGGCCATTGCTTTCGTGAGGACGCCAAATGACAGGAACAGCGCCATCGCAGCTGCTGGCGGCCGAATCGAGGTTCCAACACACATGGCTGTAATCCTGCTGATTTTCGCGTCCTCATTCATTGTCCTGCAAGAAGAACGGCCGTCAAATCTTCCTGCAATGGCACGATTGGCTGGTTTTCATCGTCCCAACAACGCTAAAGTTCCGGCTCATTTGCTTTAATGACCATCCATCCACAACAGACATCCACCAACTTGGACTGTCCACCTTACTGATATCGAATAGGTGCGGGACTTAAAACCGTTTTTGCAGATGTCCCCTAACACACTCGGGACCAGACCCACGCCAAGCCATCCTCAAATCGAATACACAAAATCGGCACACTTTTCAGATTGAAATCAAAGTAACGAGATCCATCATGATTGCCATTTCCCTTGAGGGTATAATCACGACCAATCCGTCCGTTGGAACCTTACGTTCATTTCCTGAGGTCGGAATTCGTGACAAGTCGAAATTTGGAGTGTTGGAGGCAGTCTCATACACAAACCAAGAACAGTTCTGGACCCGAAGATTGTTATACGGCCCGATCATAGATCGAGCTCAACAGGAACTATCCTCAATCAACACTAACTTACTCACCCTAGACGAGCCATGAGTGGCGGCAATAGTTGAGAGAATTCGCCTTCCTCACCAGAAGATTCAAACCAAAATGCAAGTTGGTCCATGGATGGAGGTATCAAATCTGTAAAGCTTGGACCAGGCGAGGGGGCGGTGATGTCTAGAACCTGAAAATGGGTGGAAGAAGTTTCTGTGTGCCAGGTCAGCTGTAGATCAAACGCTAAGTTTCACATCGAATAGTGGGAAATGTTCGAAAGAAACTGACCCTAGGATTCCTACGAGGTTCTGTGTGGGAGTTGTATGGACGGACCAATTTTTTTGACATAGGAGGGGCAGCGATAGAGTAGGTAGATATATTAGGCACGAGAGGTCTAACTCCGCATGGTTATTAAACTCCCCAAGTGGTGTGATAGCAGTTTCGAGTTGTATTTAATAGAACCTCCGGTTGGAGGATGGGGATAGGTTGGCAATTGTTTACCAACATGTGGGAGACACGCTATGCAAACATTTTTGCAGCTTTGGACAAGAAATTTGGCCAATCGTGCATTTAAGTGCAATCATGCAATGTGAAATGTGCAGGAAGGATGATTGAATTGGGTGTGACCTTATTTGACCGGGGGAGATTACTCAGTGTCGTGGACAATGGGCCTTTGGATGGAAATTTAATGGGTTTGTATAAAATGTAAAGCAATTGCGTGATAGGTTCCTATACTTTAACTATTCCTAGCTCAGAACCTCATGATGTAGGGTTCGAAAACGTGGGATCTAAATGCGATATGGAGCAGGGGAGGGAGGGGGGGGCTAGGCAGAAGAATGGCGGGAGCGAGAGAGGAAACTGCAAAACACACCAATGCAAAGACCCATACTCATCCCACCCGAATTTCTAACTTCACACATTGATCGAGAACAAGAGGTAAACATGGGTTCCACCATCACTATCTACAGGAATCCATGAACCCATATCTAACAAACACTCCAACTGAAAAACCCTTTAGGAATCATAAAATCATGCCGGTGAAAAATTGAATTAAATCTATGAAATTATCAGGAAAGAAAGCACGAATAATTATCATATAACTTTTTCATGAAGAACTTTCCATTGTAATACGGATCAATGAAATTTCCTTGATAACTCAGCTTAAATTTTTCCGCTTAGTTATTACGATGGCTTATTAGCAGAGATTCATCATAATCCTTATTGATATCCGAAACCAACTTGTTTCATACTACTGATAAAGGGACGTCATCCTCGGTAAGTATATAAATAGAAATGGCAAAATTTTGACTTATTTAAAACTAGCTCATATAAATTTTTTGGACGACGGGAACGTAATCCTCCGCAGAAAAAAACTGTAATCTTTTACATATAAAAGAAGAGGGATTGCACTGTATACAGATACTTATTTGAGTCGACAACTCGTAGCCGAATATTATTCCCGTACTCTATGGTAGAACATGGAGCGAGTCCCTCAGACCTATCATTTCAATTGCAAGACTTAGTTTACACTGATTGAGGTTTGTCATTGTATATTGTCAATTACAAAACATCTGAATTGGCAACACCGAATTATTCGAGCTTTAATAAAAGATACAAGAAATAGTTCGTGCTCGCAGCCCTAATTAGGTAGAGGAAACTACGGACTCTGTTGTTTTCTTCTGGTTGCGTTTCCTTCTGGTAACGGGCATTAATGTGATCTTGGCATGAGACATGGTGCAGATATTCCAATAGAATTCCACTCTTTCATATTTCCTAGCATATCACATCGGGAATCAATTGCTTGAGCCACCCTCGTGCATCAGGAGGCCGGCGGGTGATTCGCTTGTAGAGTTCACGGGTCGGATGTCCGGGAACGGGCTGTAGGCACGACTTAGAGATCTCCCTCCCTGTCCCTGTCAATACCAGACACCATAGTGCCGAGCAGGCCACGGGGCCCAAGAGAGAGCCTTCCCGTAATCGGATCGGCCGAGGTCTTCATGAACAAGTGCCCTCCATTTTAGTAGAGAGCGGTCGGAGTCACTTGTCCATATAAAAAATGTATGAAGTGAAGACAGCCTTTGTCGGCCGGCTTCCGCGCATAGTCAAAGTACTCACAGTTTCTTGCCAGAAGTGGCGCGAAGAAGTCAAATATCCTTTGACTGTTATTGGCGTTCGTGGTGCAGTTTATCGGTCGACGGTTGCAGAGGGTCCTCTAGTCCCGGAAATTCTGCAAGTAAATTGGAAAATTAGAAAGACATATCTTATTTCAATACTAGGAGCTAAGGTATCCTGAATCGCCTTTGATTTGAAATAAATGCAACGTAGTAGGATAGTTTCGATGGGGGGGCAGCAGATTGGTTTAATGGACCCGGAATTCAATGCGTAGTGGGGTTGCTGAAGCCTAAGGTTCGATCTGTCCACCGCCAGAGTGTGATGCAAGCCGTGTCCTCACCAGAGGGGATATTGTGACCAAGAACAGAAAGGTTATGAGGATAATTACCTACGCCAAAGTTAGCACCGGGGTGGCGAAAAGTTTCGGAAAGTAGAAATACTTTGCTCTAGAGTCCTTGGAAACTGATTAAAACGCGCAAAGAAGGCGGTAGTCACTTTATATAGTGCGGCAAGAGCGAGAGAATCGGTGGAGCAAAATCTGCAGTGGAAATTGCAATAGGTAGGATAGCCCCGTATTTATTGGTTATCGCCCCCCGTGGGGACCCCGGTGGGTTGGTCTAAATTTCCGCAGAAAAGAAGAATCAATCATCACAAAACAGCAGTGAGACACTATTTTGAGTAGAATTTTGAATCCAGAACGAGACGGATGAAGTGTAGCGATGTCAACAACTTGTTTGCGTTTGATCCCATTGCGCCTGACCGACAGCGTCTGTAGGGCGCGGGAGGGTAGGCACTAGTGAACACAGTCATTTCGCCGACAGAACATATCCTGAAATGATAATGGCCCCAGACCATTTAATAAGCGCTTTCTAGATGTTAGACCATCCCTTGTCCATTAGAATATCAATGGATGAGACGAAGACGGGAGAGAGAACAGGCACGACGTTGCGGGAATGAGCAGCTGTATGCGTCGGAACAGGAGCGGGTAATTCTGATTAGAGGATTCGTGTTCACGAGAACGCTACAGTTTCACGCTAAGATCGTCTGGCTGAATGCAAAAGTACACGTGTTCATGATGTGAGCATGAAAGTTGATTGTAAGTGTGTAGAGAAATGGAGATACTCCAAATACGGTGTATCTAATATTATTTCAGAATGGGATTCATTTTTACGAGATTGAAACAATTAGTAAATGCGGGGGAGGAGATAGAGGGAGACCGCAGAGGCGAAACATCAACCAACGAATAATAAGGGGGGGATATCTAAATTCAATAATAAGATACGCGCGAGTGGGCCCATAAATTCTGACTAGTGTCAGCACCGCGTCCAACCCCAAGTATGGGAGGGGGGAGGTAGGTGACGTGAGAAAGCAGGTCATCAATCAAGCGCACGAGTCGCAGATAGAGAAAGGATAATGAGAGGGAGAAATAAAAGACAATGAAAAATGATAAAAGTTTTTCATCGCTCTTTTGAAGCCGATTTCGGGGGGGGCGGTGCATGCAAAACCTACTTTTCTGAAGAGTGATTTGATGGATTGTTTTGGCAGTATTCGGACTATCAGTCCAGGGGCCACTACTCCAGCGATCATATACTGAAAAAATCAATAATATATATAACCGAGCTAGCTTATACTTGGGAGGGAATAATAGAGCGAAGGTACTTCGGTGACCTTACACTGGAAAATGATCAGCAGCTCCTTGAGGCGTTAACGGCAAAAAGTAAATGCCATGTTAAAAATACTCACGCACGCAGAGTCTAATACGATCGGACATGTGGGCCTTAGGAATCTCATGGCACAAGGGCCAGATTCAGCATCCTCCTTTTGTTTTTCCAAATGGTATTAAAACTATTCAACTTTACTGACGAGTCATCAGTAGGATCTCTGATTCAAGAACAGATAGCCGGTTGTTGCTATTGGTCGGTTGATGGGAAACTTGAGTTTAACTCCTGACGTCTGCACCTTCATCAGTGGACAACTAGACACCATATATGCGCTGAAAGTTGACATCAAAAGGTCGCGTGGTTCATTTATGGAGAATTATGGTACAAATTGAAACCCCCTGTTAAAGGGCATTGAAAATATTTAGCGGGTAGTGGTTACGAGTGAATTGATTTCAATGAGACGTTGATTCGTGTTATCAGGTATTACAGAAGTCTTTACGATCATGGCTCTAAGGCGAGCCGTGCGATAGTGTTTACTGACTGCGCGCATGTTCAAGAGACATGCAATCGGCAACTACAATGTGAGGAACCGTGTTACTTGTTATGCAGTGCAAAATGAAAATTGTAGGTCGATCGACTAACAGCAGAGGTGTCTGTACAGCAGTACCTGCAAGGATGAACTGGAATAAATTGAACTTGATCGAGGACATGCTCAAGAAGCTCTAAGTTTTGACATTCAAGAAGATATAATGGTGAGCCAATGAAACCGACAGGTAAAGCAGGCGAAGTTATGTTGCGAATTATCTTGATCTGCAGGTCACCGGGACGCTGTTCGACCAGAGTCACATTTTCTTTCTTGCCTCCAGCAAGCAGGGGCACATGTCCCTAGATTGTGAGGAGACTCAGGTATTTCCATGAATGTTGTACTAACATCTTGTAACGATCGTGAATGCAAACGGAAACAAAGTGCATGTTCCACCGAACTTCTCCCGATTTCCCTATTCGACAAAAACCAACGTCAAGGGAAGTCACATGATACTGTCAGACATCGAATGACGGTTTCACGACACATGCATGCTCGATCATGAAGGTTGTTAACAATGGGTCTTACAGACCGCGACTAGAAACACTGTTAATGCTACACCAAATCTCAAACCAGCAACTCAACGCCAGTAGAAGAAAAAAGCTGTTTATGCGTGAAGTTCGCAGAGTAGATTGAAATGTGACTCAAGGTCCGGGGCACATCGGGGGGGACCTAAGTGTGGGGGCCTGAAGAACCAATTTAAAAGGCTTCGTATTGCTCATGTGACTGATTCACAACGCCAATGATACAGAGGTGGCAGGTGCATCAGGAATGAAAAGGATGCGTGCGAGTATAATGTGCCGTTATTGTGCATTGGCAAGAAGCTTTGATTTCCATTTGCTAGGAGGTGGATGTATTGTTTCAATTTCGTAGTATGCATTCACGCGTAGTGGGGAATTGTGCCTTGTCACTAACAGGCTCACTCATCTGACACTGTATTCTGTGCGGGTCCGCGGCCAAAATGTCTATGCACAAAGAAGATAGATATATCTGAGCTTTGGGTGTTCGTCTAGATCGGACAAGAATTTTGAATAAGGCAATAAACTTTATTCAAAGAGCAGTACACGTGAAGAACATGTTGGTAGAGAAACTGAATATACAGCATGTTAATACAAAAAATCCTAAAAAGTTTACGTCATTAAAAATGCTCGCATGCTTAACGAAATGGATCAAATTAAGGAGGAAGATTTGATCAAGGGAACTTCAGAAAGGTTCCTTTCCCACTGAATCCCCAGATAACGGGGATTTATGCCGGAGCTAGCGTGAAGTTGATGCGAAGGTAGGACGAGGTAGTGAGCGCATAAAAATTACGACATGAGCATAGTACAAGGACCCTCGAGGCACTACTGCAAAACTTCGTTGTTCGTGCGGCGGGAGCAGGATCATTTCTTTTCAGAAATAAGAGAGGATAACACAATCCTATGTATTTCCAGTGGTGAAATGTGACATTTAAAGTGGAGACTCTGGTCACTAGTCCAGTTTATTTTACGAATGAGTAGGTTAGCTCATAAAAGTTACCGAAATTGGTATTTGTTGGTAAAACTGGTTGTATTATAAAAGATCATCTACAATCATGATCATGGGTCAAATGAGCTATCATTCAGTGACAGTAGGATGAAGAAAAGTTAACAAACATACGTCTTTCGTTAAAGGTAAAAGTCAAAAATTGGATGAGCGCAAGAATTTCTATTTTATAATATTTGCAGATACAGACCAACGAAAGAGTGTCTGGATTGTACGAGCTTTAGCTTCATTCCTCTGCACTGAATGTAACAGACATTTGAAAGATCAAGATCATGAGATATTAGGCTTTCTATAAATAGGTCCGAGAGGACAACAAAATAGCCAGTTTAGTGTAAGCTTATAAGGAGCAAAATTCGAAAAATGGGAGTCAACACCTTAAATGTCACAATTTTACCACTGGAAATACATAGGATTGTGTTATCCTCTCTATTTCTGAAAAGCAAATGATCTGATCCGGCAGACGCGAAGTTTGCAGTAGGTTAGAGGTGTACTATGCTATGTGAAAGTTTTATGTACTACCTCGTTCCCTGCACAACTTCACGCTAGCTCCCGGACTAATTACCACACTTTTAATTATGAAAAAGCAAAGCTGCGTTCTATGGTGATTAACGACATCTGAGCATTTTTCATTTCTCTTTTCCAATATTAAAGAGGCAATTCTAAAGAGCCAAATATTAAAGGCTGCAATCCCATCCTAGTCATTGTATGCAACGGTAGCAAGCGGCAGAAATTGACATAGATATTCGCCTCTCTTTGGCTTCTGTGATTGGCCAAGCGCGCGCATTGCAGAAGTAGCTTGTATCAGCGAATACACGAGCCTTAACGCTCAGATGGCAGATCTGCCTTAAAGTGATGTTTGACTCAATTTTTCTCCATTATAC
>CAJQUW010012272.1:0-33110 GCA_907163375.1 Prostheceraeus crozeri | reverse complement strand
GTTTTTTAAATCAAACACTATTATATTCTCATATGAAAAAACACACCATGTGGTATGCATATGAATCAATTACAACCTAATAATAGTATGCAACCTAATAATAGTATTCAGTATAATAATATTCCAACCTAATAATAGTATTCAGTATAATAATATTCAATCAGAGCAACCATTACAAAGATTAAAGCATTTATTTATTTCAGATAAAGAACAAAATCTTTATACTGCTAGAATAAATACACCTAGGCAAAATACACCTAGGCAAAATAATAATAATTATTTAGCACAAAATAATCCTTTTGTTCAAAATAATAATGTAGCTCAAAATAATTATGTTGATAAAAATAATAATGTAGCTCAAAATAATAATGTAGCTCAAAATAATTATATTGATAAAAATCAATTTGTTGAAAGTAATAACAAAAAAATATGTTCCGGATGTAATAAAAATATAACATCAAAAAATTTTGCACGTCATTTAAAATTATGCGAACAAACAGAAGAGGTTCAAAAATAACAAAAAGATAAATTAAAAGATCAGTTATGTCGTAATTGTAATAAATATTTTACAAATCAAGGAATTACTAATCATTATAATTCTTGTATAAGTTCTACAAGACAATGTACAAGTTGTCAAATTACTAAACCTAAGACAGAGTTTTATGATAGTAAATATCAGTGTAAGGATTGTTTAAAAGAAAAAGTTAAATGTAGAGGTTGTCAAAAAATTATATTAAAGAAAAATTTTCAGCGACATGTAACACTATGTCCAAAACTTAATCAACATAATAATCAACATAATAATAATTTATATTAGTATTTCAACTAAAATAGTTGTATTTCAACTAAAATAGTTGTATTTCAACTAAAATAGTTGTATTTCAACTAAAATAGTTGTATTTCAACTAAAATAATCTTATATATATTAAAATATTATTTTTTTATAAAGAATAAAATATTATTTTATTAAAATATTCTTAAGCATTCCGGAAGAGAGGAGAGGTTCGGAACATACTTCTTTTGAGTATAGGAACAAAAAGTCCGACACATTCCGGAGGTTCTACAGAGGTTAAAAACACTCATAAGAGTGTAAGAATGCGAGTCCGGAATTAAAAAATAATAATTCCTAAATTTTTATTTTAAAAATATTAAATGAATAAAAACGAAAATTTGGAAGATTTATATTCACCGGTTATAATTAAAAGTAATAAAAGTAATAAAAGTAATCTAAGTCGTCATAAATCTCTTAATGCAATAAACGAAATAATAAATAATTATATGAATAACACTGAGTTTCAAGATACACTAACCCCTCAAGATCCGAATCTCAAAGATATTAATAATATTGTAGAAAATCCTATATATAATACTAAATATAATAATAATATAGATAATAATATAGATAAAAATATATATAATAATATAGATAAAAATATATATAATAATATAGATAAAAGATATTTAGGGACACTACCCCCTAATTCATCTCTTAATAAAAAAATACCACAATCAGATCTTACACGTCTTTGGAATTTTTTAAAATTTCTTGTATAAAAATATTGTTAGCATGTATTTTAATATTTTTTATTTATCATCTTGTTATATGTATTGGAAATCAATGGGTTACTTTCTAACAGAGGAACAAAAGAGAATAAATTTTTATAAACAAGAAATAAAAACTTTTAAAGGATGGAAGACTGAGGAGGATAAGATTAAGGATAAAACTAATAATAAAAATATTAAACAAGGTAAAATGTATCAAGAAAATTTACATTTCATTGTTTAAGGTAAAAACTGGAAGTGGTAAGACTACGTTTATTAAAAAATATATAAACCAATATTATAAGGACGAAACAAAAGTACATATTTTTTGTATGCATACTTCTGAATGGCCAACTTTTACAAACGTCTATAATGATAAACAATTAGATGAGTTACAAGATATGGAAAGTTTTGCTGGTACACCTGAAAATAAATCTTTATTAATTTTAGATGATGTTGCAAGTTTATCAAAACAAAAAAAATATGTCAGAAATATTTACAAAAGGAAGACATCAAAATATTCAAATAGTTGTATTAGCTCATAAAGCTTGTGATGTAGATAATAAGATTAGAGAAAACATTCAAACATTTTTTACAACTACACAAAATAATGCAGCATTCTTTAATGATATTAATAAAAATTATAAAATGAATATGCCTTTATCATATTATACACATCATAAATATGGAATAATACGTGTTGACACCATAAGTGAACATATGCAAGTATATGATAAAGATTTAAATATATTAGTAGATACCGAACATGAAATCTATAATAACTCTCAAGATTTTGATATTAGAATGTATGCAAATGCAAAACATTTATCAAATCAAGTTATAGAACAAATAATTATCTTTTTAGAGTCTGAAGCAAAAGTACCACTAAAAATTATTCCTGATACATTTTATTTTTATTTTGATCATTATTTAAATGCAAAATTTGGTATACCAATACCAAAAAGATTACAAGATAATGAAACATTAAACTATTTGAAAATTGCAATCAATGATGTTAGAAACGGTTTAAGAAAAGCAACACCAATAATAACTGATGTTAAATCTACATTTTCTGATGCTAAATCTACATTTGATGAAGCCAAAAAAACATATAATGATATAAAACCATTAATAAATGGTGTAAGTGAAATACTTAATAATTAAACAAATTATACTATATTTTTTGTAATTATACAATTTGTTTTGTAATTATACAATTTGTTTTTTTTAAATTATACAAATATTTTAAATATATGGAGGAATGTTTAATTTTTGTAATGTTTTTAAATCATATACTGTTAAGTTATCTTTATTGATTAACCACCATAAATTATTAAAAGCCAAGAATACTCTAAAACTTCTTAAACAGAGTGGAAAATCATTTGTTTTAGCATATTTAGGTATACCATGTTTTATTTTGTAGTCTTTCACAAATTGCATATATTTATGATGATAATAGAATTTAACTTCTTGTTTAGGTGTAAGTGGATTTGTAGGATGTCTATAGTTTTTTTTTTTAAAACTGGTACATGTTCTATTTTATACTCTTCAAACATTTTTATTTTTTATGTAAAAAAAGATATTAAATATAATTATTTTTATAAATAAATATAATTTTATTTATAATCTTCAAACATTTTGTTTTGTAATTAAATATAATTTTTTTTTTTTTTTAAATTTTCTCTAAAAAAATAAAAAAATGGATAAATTTTATTGCAACTTATGTAAAAAAAAGTTGCAAACAAAAAGAAGTTATCAATCTCATCTACAAAGTAAAATGCATTTACAAAATGTAGAACGAGTTGATGATGGAAATATATTAAAATTAAATAGTTATAAAAATTATCTAGAAACATTGCCTACTGATATAAAAGTTAAAAAAATGTTTGATGATTATTCACATTCGGAATATAAAAAATTTTTTAATAGTGAAGATGAAGCCGTAACAGATATAAAATATTTATTTAACGATACTGATGAATTTAACGAAATAGATGAATTTGATGAAGCCGTACATGGGACATCGGAGATGTCTTCCAGGGCTTCGCCCGAAACAGATATAAAATATTTATTTAATCAGTCTTTTGAATATAATGAAACTGATAAAACTTTTTCTGATATTCTAACCAACTTTTATAATATATTTAAGAAATCTTTCAAATGTTATATGAATGTAGAAGTACTTTATACAAAAATGGACCTGATGGAATTCCTGAAGAAATAATACAAGGACATTTTACAAATTCGCAAGAAATTCATAATGTAAATGATATACAACCCATATTTGAATCGATGATACTTAAATTAGAAAATTGTATAATTGAAGCCCAGTTACGTGAATCTGGTTGGAGATTTGTTAAAATACTATCTAAGAAAATAGTAATTGATAAATATAAAAATAATACTGGTAGTAGTTATGTTCCTTTACCTTTCAGTTCACCACAATTAATCAACATAAAAAATGAAGATGAACGTTGTTTTCTGTGGAGTATTATAGCACATTTACATCCTGCAGAATATCATAAAGAAAGACTAAGTCATTACAATAAAGAAGAATACATAAATGAATTTGATCTTTCTGATGGCTTAGATGAATTTCCATATGATTATAATAAGTTAAAAAAGTTTCATAAAAAGAATAAAAATTTAATAGAAGTAAATGTTTTTGAATTAAATGTGAATTATGTTTCTATTGGTAAAATTATTCCACTTTACTCAGTTTCAAAAGAATTTTATTTGAATAATAAAAATTTATGTCAATCAGAAATAGTATATAATGATAGAGGAAATTACATGCATCATAATATTTTTTACCAAGGAAATATAATATGTACTGAAAAATTTGAACTTGTTAAAACACTAACGCCAATAATGATTAATCACAATAATTATAAAGGACGTACTGATGATTATAATTACAAATATTCATCTTTATCTTCAGAATACCAACAAAAATTAGAAAATTTAAATGAAAGTTTACAAAAATGTAAAATAGATTATCAACAACAATTAAAAATGTTACTACAAGAATATCACTATAAATATCAAAATAAGATAGAAACAATTCAAAAATTAAATGAAGAAAATAATAAAGAATCGGCTAAAGCCAGAGGAGCTTCGCTCCGATTAAATAATAAAGAATTAAATAATGAAGAAAATGAAACCAAACGAAAAATAAATGAATCTTTAAAAAAATGTCTACAACAATATAAAGAACAATATGATAAAGAATATATTTATCAGCTACAAATATTAAATCAAAATTATTATCAAAATACATTTAATATTACAAAAGAAATTAATAAAACACATGAAATATATAAAGATGAATTTGAAAAACTAGAACAGTCAAAACAACCAGCACAAGCGAATATATTATATTATCAGGGACATTTTATATTGTGTAAAGATGTTTCTATATTTACAAAAACTTCAGATAATAAAAATTTTCCTTGTCTTCAATGTATGACAAGTTTCAGAACTTTAGAAGAAATGAATAGACATTTGGAGAATTGTCAACAAAATGAAGCAGTCAGAAACACATTTCCAAAAGATGATTATTTAGAATATAATAAATGGTATTTTAAAAATAAAGTACCCTTTACTATTTATTGTGATTTTGAAGCATATAATGTTAATATGACACAAAATCAAACGGAAAGTTCCAGGGCTTCACCCGATTCTGAAAAAAATAATTCTGAAAATTGTACGGGCCAAGCCCTAGAACCTTCGGTTTTTAATTCTGAAAAAAATAATTCTGAAAATTATAATTCTGAAAAAAGTAAAGAAAAAAATTTATTTGAACAAAAACCATTATGTTGGGGAATGTACATTCATTCGAATTATCCTGAATTATTTAAATCAGAATATTTACAATACTATGGTGAAGATAGTTCAGAAATGTTTACAAAGAAAGTAGAAGAATTACAAGGACTTTTTTCACAATTGCTTGAAACAAATAAACCAATGATACCATTAACGGATGAAGAAAGAAAAGAATTTTATTATGAAATAAATTGTTATTACTGTGGAAAAGGTTTTACAAATAAATATAAAACTGGTAGAGGTAGATATATTGATAAAGTAAAAGATCATGATCATCTAAATGGATTATATAGAGGTGCAGCACATAATTCTTGTAATCTTAATGCTAACAAATTTAAATATAACTTTGTTCCTCTATATTTCTACAATGGTTCTAAATATGATTTCCATCTAGTAATGAAAGATTTATTTTCATCTGAAAAATTACAACAACAAAAAATAAATGTACTATGTAAACAAGAAGAAGAATATTTTTCAATGCAATTAGGTTGTATTAGAATTTTAGATGCATTTAGATTTTTTACTCCTTATTCATTAGATGTTATGGGAAAAACTTTGAAACCTGAACAATGTAAAATATTAAATAAATATAATTTAAAACCTTTAAAAGGAATATTTCCGTATGAGTATATAGCCTGCGGCTCACAGTCGAAGACTGATATAACTGGAGATTTTAATTCTGTGAATAAAATTATGAAAGAAGAACAACTTCCTCCAATAAATAAATTTAAATCAACATTAAAACAATCACAATTATCTGAAGAAGATTATGCAGAAGCTGAAAAAAATTGGAGAGAGTTAAATTGTAAAACAATGTATGATTATACAATGAAATATCTACAGATAGATGTATTAATACTAGCTGATCTTTTTGAAAACTTTCGTGATATGTGTTTAGAATATTACGGAATAGATCCATGTTATTGTTATTCTACACCAGGTTTAACATGGTTAGCAGGATTAAAACATACAAATGTTAAACTTAAACATTATAAAGAAAATACATATGATAAATTATTATTTTTTGAATCTGGAATTAGAGGTGGAGTTTCATCCGTTTTAGGTAATAGATATGTTAAATGTTATAATAAGAAAGTAAATCCACAAGAATATGGAATAATGAAACCTTTATCTCCAGAAGAAAAAGAAAAAATATTAGAAATTTTTCGAACGAAACGAGAAGGAGTAGAACGTGAAAAAGCAATTGATGAATTCATGCGAGAAAACTATTTGTTATATTATGATTTTAATAGCTTATATTCTTCTTGCATGATACAAGAATTACCAACAGGTGAGATGACATGGTGTAATAATCTTGATTATAAAAAAACATATGATGGAAATCGTAATTCTGGTTATATATATGAAGTTTATTTAGTATACCCTGATTATATAAAAGATGCAACAAAATATTATCCTTTCTGTCCAGAAAACAAAATTCCCAATATAGAAGATTTTTCAGATTATCAAAAATCTTTAATTCCTAAGAAATATAGACCAACAAAAAAACTTATGTTAACACAAAGCAATAAAGGAAAGTATGTTGTTGAAGGAAGAATGCTAGATTGGTATTTAGATCATGGAATGATTCTCACAAAAATTCACCGGAAACTAGTGTATAAAAAATCTAAATGGTTAAAAGATTATATTGAGTTCAATATTGAAAAACGCAAAATATCTAAAAGAAATAAAGATGATTTTGGAAACGTGTTCTTCAAATTAATGAATAATGCATTTTATGGTAAGACTTTAGAAAATGTGCGTAATAGACAAAATATTGAAATAGTTTATGATAAAGATAGGTTTCAAAATTTAACAAGGAAACCTACATATAAAAGAACTACTAGATTTAGTGATGAACTATGTGCTGTACATCTAAGAAGAAGCATTGTAAAACATGATAAGTTTAATTTTATAGGTTTCACTATATTAGAATTAGCTAAACTATTTATGTATAGTTTTATATATGATTATTTAGCACCTGCTTATGGAAAAAACTATAAATTACACTTTACAGATACCGATTCTGTTTTCTTAGAATTAACAATACCATATGGTTCTTCACTAGATAAAGAAATTAATAAAATAAAAGATATTATTCATCCTTCTGATTTATGTAAAGTAAAAGATGAATTAGAAGGAAATGAAGATTTCATAACAGAAGCTATATTTTTAAAATCTAAATGTTACTGTTATGATACAACTAAAAATATTAGGACATCGGAGATGTCTTCCAGGGCTTCGCCCGTTAAAACACATAAAACATTAAAAGGAATTTCAAAGGCATCAGTGGCTAATCAAATAACATTTCAAGATTATAAAAATGCATTATTTAATAATGAAATAAAAACAGCATGTAATTATAGACTTAATTCAAAAAAACATAAAATGTATTTAAAAGAAGAACATAAATTAGCATTAGATCCATTTGATGATAAAAGAAAAATTTTACCTGATGGAATAACTACTTTACCTTTTTAATTTTCTAATTTCTATTTTCTAAATATAACAATATAACAATATAACAATATAAAAATATAAAATATTATAAAATAAAATAAAAATAATAATATAAAATTATCATATAAAAATGGATAAAGTTAGAGCTGATAATTTTAAAAGAATAAAACAATTAGACGAATTAATAAAACAAAGAAATATTATGAAAGAAAATCATCTTCAACATAGAATGACAAAAGCTGGTATTCAATCTGATATGTTTGATAAATTAAAATTAACTGAAGAAGTAAAAACTGATTATGAAAAAACTGTCGAACCATTTAAAACTCTTGAAAAGGAACTTAATGAAAAACGTGTTGATATAGCGGATCCTGTACTTAAAACACTATTAGATGACTATGGTTTATTAGAGGCAAACATAGATAAAAAATTACCAAAATCTATGTTATTCGAACATTCTACTTTCTTTTTAGATAAAAAATTATTTGCAAGATTTTATCTTGGGGGTAAAGAAATATTTCCACAACCTTTACGAGGATTAATTTTTACTCCAGATAAAAAACCTATTAGTTTAGATAGAAATTTTGTTGATCTTTTAAGAGGAGCAGATTTAAAAAATTATGCTGTAGAAGATCTAATAAAATATAAAGCTATGTTAGACAGAGTTGGTGTAGTAAAATCTCTAAGACGTTATAAACAATTAGAAAATTTATTATCATCGGGAGTTAAAGTAGGGAAAGGTTTATCTGAAAAACAGAAAACAAAAAAACAGAAAACAGAAACAACTGTATTTTTACCAGATGATCCACAAGAATTACTAAATAGATTAAATATTTTAATATCTGCAATAAAAGAAGGACATAATTCTAGTTTCAATGAAATTCATGCTATATTGAAAAGACTGTTAGAAAAGAAGATTCTAAATGAAGAGGATTATAAAAGTATAACGAACCGAATGATCTAGGACTTCGCCCGTAGCTAAAATATGTTGTTGTTTTTAATTTTTTATAAAAAAATATTTATTTAATTTTTTAGTTTAAAAATGTGTTCAGCAGATTTAGACAAAATTAATAATCATTTAGAAAATCTAACAGAGATTTTGGGTTCATCAAAATTTAGTACGACGTTAAAAATTATAACAACTACTTCATCACACACTTGTAATTTAGAACCCATTCTACATTTGGAACAAAATAAAAATTATCAAATTGCATTGACTAGTTTCTCCACATTTAACACTATTCAAAACGTTATCAAAGATGTGAATGATCAATTTAGATATTCTACTGATAAAGGCAAAACGTGGAAAATATTAACTTTTCTTCCTGGTTCTTACGAAGTTGAAACAATATCAAATGAAATTAAGAGGCATTTAGGTATACCATTTAAAGATAAGAAACAATTACATTTTGCAGTTGAACCGGCAGTTAATAAATTTTCTCTTACTTTAGACGAAAATCATCAAGTTGATTTTAATCATGATAGATCATTGTCAAAGCTATTAGGATTTAATAAACAAACTTATATTCAAGGTTATCATTTAGGTGAGAAGATTCCAAAAATAACTGAAATAAATTCAATTGTTGTACATTGTGACATTATTGAAGGAGGATATATAAATGGTAAATTATCAAATTTAATATTCAGTTTTCCAGCTTTTACTGTACCCATTGGTTATAGATTAAATGTAATTCCACAAACATTAATATATTTTCCTATTACAAGAAAAACTATTAACAACATTGGCATTAGAATCACTGATGAGAAAGGACAAGAAATAAATTTTGGAGGTGAAGAGATTATGATAGATCTTTTGGTTCGGGAGGTATAAACTCCCGTTCGAGAGGTATAAACTTTTACGCTACAATAGAGAAGTTTAATTTTTTTTATCATTTTCATTATTAATCTTATTAATCTTATTAATCTTATTAATCTTATTATTAGAAACAAAAAAATAAACTTAAATTAAAATTTTATTTTTATTTTTTTGTTTCTAAAAAGACTAATTCAATAATGGATGAATTTATTACTTTAAAAATGAATGAAATGTCTTTAAATAAAAAAAAACTTAAATTTAATCATCATCCAAATTTATCTAATAAAGTTTTAGCAGTTATTTGCGGAAGATCAGGATGTGGAAAAACATATCTATTATTTAAAATTTTAACGACTCCAAATTTTTTGGATTATAACAATCTTATAATTTATACAACAACGGCAGAACAACCCGTCTATCAATTTTTAAAATATGGATTTGAAAATAATCTTACAAAAACAGCAATTGCTTCTCTATTCGAAGAATACGAAAAATCTGAATATGAAGAAGAAATAAATTTGTGGTGTGAAGAAGCAGCACAAAATAAACAATTAGTTGAATCCAATAAAAATAAGCATATAAAAATACAATTAATAGATGATAGTGGTAATATGCAAGATCCTAGTAAACTAGATAAAACAATGAAACATTGTGTAATTTTTGATGATTGTGTTAATGACAGAAATCAGTCAGTTCAAAGAAATTATTTCACAAGAGGTAGACATAATAACTGTAGTGTATTTTATTTGACACAAAGTATGTATTCATTAGATGGAAGTGTTATTAGAAAGAATGCAAATATATTTATACTATTTGAAATAAATGCAAGAAACTTAAGTGATTTGTTAAGAGATTTATGTATAAGAGATAAAGATGAATTTAAACAATCGTGTAATAATGCTTGGTCAAAAGATTATGGATTTATCACAATTAATATTGATAAAAAAATTCATGAAAGAGTTATCGAACAATTGTTTACCGAGTAATAAAAATATACAAATATAATGTTTTAATATTTTATTTTTTATTATCAGCTTTAATTTTGTCTATTTTTTAAAATATAATATTTGAATTTGGTTGGTAACATTGGTATACAGCAAAAACATTTTACTGAACAAATTATTTTTTTATTGCTTTGTTGTTTGTAATCTTTTCGTTTAAAGTTTTCACGTTTAAAATTTTCTCGTTTAAAATTTTCTCGTTTAAAATTTTCTCGTATTAAGTTTTGTTTAATAAAGTTTTGTCTAATAAAGTTTTTAGCTCTTCTAAAAAAATTTTATCATTTTCTTCATTAGAAATTTTATCATCAATAAAAGTTTTACCATCACTAGAAATTTTACCATCCTTTTTATTTTTATCATTAACTTTTTCTGTCTGTGATTGAAATGATATTTGATTTATTTCATTAGCTATTTGATCAAATTTTTCAATCTCATCTAACGTAATAACATTATCATCACATACTCTTTGAAAGTAGTAGTGTAGTTTATCATAGACTTCTTTAATATGTAAATGCTTAGTTTTTAATGATTTTCGTTTCTTAGTTATTAAAGATTTATCTAACATTGTAGCAAGTGAAGTTGCAAAAACACCCGTACCTGTTAAAGCTGTAGCAACTACTGGAATTACTAAAACACCTGAAGATATAACAATTGTTAAAGCACCTAAACTTATTGTTAAGAATATGCCAATTCCTTGTGTTACATTCTTAACTTTAGTCCATCTCTTTCTTAATTTTTTATAATGCTCTAATCTTAACAATAATTGAGATTCCTTATCTTTCATATAGCGTATTCTATCTTTGTGTTTTGCAATATCCATTTCATATGATAATGAAGGATATATTCTTACGGTTTCATCCATTTCTGAAGTTCCTTCCACTTTTGTTTCTTCCATTTTTAAAGAAATATTTTTAACGGCGAAGCCTTGGAAGACATCTCAGATGTCCCGCAAATCACATGATATATTTTAAAAACCTGAAAGATGGATAAAATTCATGAATTTGAAATTCTTAACTTTTATGATTTTTTCGGTGTCCGGGTTTTCGGTGTCCTAGAACGGTCATGATTTTCAAGGTAAAAATTGTAATTCTCAAATTTGAGTTACTCAACTTTTATAATTTTTGGTGTCCTAGAACGGTCATGATTTTGGCGGGGGTGAAAATCGAACCGAAGGTTCTAGGGCTTCGCCCGATTGTAATTCTCAAATTTGAGATTTTGAAAAATTTGAAAAATTGGGTATTTTTAAAAACGCCCAAATTCATGAATTTAGTCCCTTTTTCAGGTTTTTAAGACCTAAATTCATGAATTTATGTCGTTTTTAAAAGTACCATTTTTGAAAAAAATGGTACTTTTTGAATGAACCAAATTCATGAATTTAGGTCTTAAAAACCTGAAAAAGGGTCTAAATTCATGAATTTATGTCGTTTTTAAAAGTACTAATTTTTTTGATTTTATGGTGTCCTGGAACGGTCTTATTCCCATTACTCAGGCATAGTAAAATGGCTCTTACTCACAAATAAATGCGTTGTGACCCAATCTTGGTGATAATATGATCAGACCATGTACCTTCGAAGCTGAAAGTAACTCCGAATATTTTAGTGCTCCCACTAGTGGTACCTCTGGTACGTTCACAGTACCAGTGAAGCTTCGTTTCCATAACAGTTGGGCTTTGCATTTTCTCAAAATCGCACAGTTGCATGCAAGTCTCTCTCTCTCTTCTCTCTTATCTCTCTCTCTCTCTCTCTCTCTCTCTCTCTCTCTCTCCCGCTTGCTGAGGGTTTGGACGGTGATGACACAGTCAAACTTTAATCTGGAGCCCTGAGATCTTTTAGTTTGAATTTACGACTTCCATTGACACTTTCGGGGCTCGATCTCTGGACCGAAAGATCGCTCGGCCAATTACTTAACTACTGTGCACACGGAGAACAACATCTCTCGACTGCACCTCAAACATTTTCATGTTCTAATATAATATGTTTGTTGATTGATGTGTATGTAGGGAACACCACGTATGTGGTATCGTCTACATATCTCAGTAATTGGCAGTCGTCATTCAATGGAGAAAGCGCTGCAATCGTGGCAGTAAGAAAGCAAGAGACCGAAAATTGAACCTATAGAATTACCGCGGACACTTTCACTTCACTACCTTTCGTTGTTCCAAATAAGACTTATTAGTAAACACTCAATCAATCGGATACGTGAGTCATCTTACAAATTTGGTAAGTCACATGTCCTAAGCATCCTTATAATTAGATCCGTCTTTAACATTTCAAAAGCCTGGGAAACAACCAGCACTCTTTGTGTAGCAGAATCATCCAGGCATTTCACGATATTATCATTCAAACTGATAAGTGCACACTTGATTGAGAACTTGCCTCTGAAACCATAATGAAAAAAATCCTGTCAGCCGACTGAAAGATTTATTGTTGGATTTAAACATGATCTTCGCCCAGATCGTCGCAGGGAGACATACATTCTTACTGGACGAATATCATTTAGAGTCGGCGAGAAACATTTTGAACAGGACATACTGATGCAGGTCTCCACATGTGATACCGTTTGCTAGGTGCCAAGGACTTCGGTTTAGATAAAGGCTTCAGTGAAGATCCGATATTGGGTTAGTTCACTGAAATCCTCTGCTATGTTGTATAATTACATCTTCGTTTCGGCTCCTTCCTTAGCGCAACTCATCTCTCAGTTCTTTTTTCCTCTTCTTTTTATTTCAGTCAAATATGGATTATTGAACACATTTGTTGTACGGCGGGTGCTGTCTCAGGCACTGTGATCGACGCAAAATTGCATACTTGGAATGCATGCTTGAGCACTGAATCCGGAGAAGTCTCGGCCTGCCAGAGGTGAGTTTGCCGATGTGTTTGGCCAATGTCACATCGAAACTCTGAAGTCCTATGCTCATTACCCAGAAGCATGATTTTCAGTTTGTCATAATCACTTGGAGTTCTTTCAATCAAGAAAAGTAATTTCATCTTTGCCAATCCAGAGACAATCAGATTCATGCGTCTGTAACATCGCTGTATTTCTTCACTTGCGACATTCCTTCGAACAACATCTGTTAGATGAGTTGGGTCAGGTTGAGTCCTCAAGCGTTTAGGATCATCTAGTTCTCTCAAGATAAAGTTTCGCATTTGTTTTCAAGTATCTTTTGATTACTCAACATTGGCGACATTTTGTTTCAAGTTGCTTGAAGAAGCAGACAAACTTCAACTCCAAAAGATCCGCTAAATTATTTCTGGCTACAAGGGATTAACTGTTTGGTTTTACCTTTGCAAACCTTATAAATGGCATATTTTAGAGCAGACAGTTACTATAAAAGTAGGAAGGTGCCCTTTGGTAAGTTTGTTAGTCAGCCCCTGAGACACGCGCTTGACATTTTCAAATTTCATTGATGACGTGGTCGCTATAGCATCTATCACAAAATAGTGGAGTAATGATTCCAATCACGAAAGGCAGATCTGAAACCAGCACGTTGAAGGGAAAGAAATGACTTTTACACAACGCTACACCAGTCGCAATGACAGTAAGTTCTTGCTGCAGTACTGGATTCAGTGCCTGTTTCAGTTGACAAGAGGTACATGATTACATACATAAAGTCATACATTAAAAACCATATGTATATTATGAGATTGTGATACTAAATACTTAATCGAATATCACTGCCCTAGAATACTTAAGGCTATCAGTTTAAAGTTTGGGAAATGTATAGAATATAAGCAAAACTACTATGCGTTCGTGTAATGTTGCTCTTATATAATGAAGTGAAATTGGGGTATTGTCCTTCTAATTACATTGTACTGTTGTAGCTAGCTATTGTTTGCTATTGCACATTCATCTGAGTGTCAGTCATTGTATCTATCATTGCTGCGGTTTGCAGGTCTTTCACAATAAAGTAACATTTGAACCCGATAACACTGGTAGCACAGCGTGGTTCAAATTATCCACCCATTTGCCTTCACGTGAATAATGTCTAAAGCAAGTTGCTTGAGATGCTGTTCTTTACTGAGCGTCAATGGCACAATCATGAGACCATCTTCGATCTAGTTAGATATCTGCGATACCGAGCAAGTCTTATCTCTTAAAAGAAATCTGCTATAGATGATCTGGTTCGGTTGCAATTGATTCGCTGTGTTCCAACCATAGAGTACGTAAATTAGGTAGAGTGGTAATTCCGCATTTATTAAATCCCCAATGTGTATACACTTTCGATTTTATTAAATGAACTCAAGGGAGATAGAGGTGGTATTGTCACCAAATGTGTGATGCATATTTATGCAGTTTTACAGAAATTACAACGAAATTGAGTGATCAAGATTGTGATGCAGAAAGAATGATGGTATTTCACAGATTCCCATGAGTCTTGGAGATTTAATGTTTGTTAAAGTAGGAATTCGATGGGTTCTTATTACTTTCATGTTCAACCTCAAGAGTATTTTCTTAAGCGTGATCATATCACAGGCAACGTGCAACTGGCACAGCAAAATCACATAATCAAAGACAATGACTTCATTCAACTTTGAAAGATGCAAGTGGTTCCACATCACTATTCAGATTCTAGAAATGAAGCATGAATTTAGTAAATCATTAAATCATGCCGGTGAAAATTGGATCAAAAACTTGAAATTTCAGCCAAGAAAGCACGAATAATATCGTGACTTTTTCATGAAGACTTGCGGTATAATGCATCTCATGAATTTCCTTTGATAATCAGCTTAATTTCCGCTCAGTTACGACGATTATTAGCAAATATTCATTCCTTTTGATATCCAACTTGTTTCATACTACTTATAAAGAAGAGTCATTTCGGTAGTATATAAATTGGCAAATTTTGACTTTTTTTCAAAAGTGTTCAAATAATTTTTCGGACCACGGGAACGCAATCTCCACAAAAGCTGAATCTTTTGATATCAAAATGTTCACTGTATGCAGATACTTTTCTGAGTCGACACTCTACCTATATATCCTTACTCTATCGTTCCTACGTCTATCCGACTTGCGATTTCTAGTATGACAGATGTGGACTCCATGGCTTCATGTCTAGGGAAAATTTTAAGACTGACTTCTGATCCGACGGTTGCAGTAATTCAAAGTCGACGTTCAAGTATGGTATGCTACAACTGCGGTGTTCCCCGTCACATGTCTTCCAGCTGCAGATCAAGGCAATCTTGTGAAAATTGCAATGGTTATGGTCACCAATCGAAATACTGTCGATCTCACTGGTTGAAGTAAAAAAAGGCACCAGTGGCGGATCTACAGTGCAGATTCCGCCACTGCAGCGTCAAAAGTAGTTTTGCAATTCAGTGACAATGGTGTGACAATTAGCATTTGACTGCACTTGTCGAAACCGGAAAAGTGAAGCTAGCATTAACTGCAAGAAAAATGACATTTGCCTTAAGGTTTGTCGTTAATGGCATTTCAACGTTGTCTAGGATAATTCGCATGGTCAGTTATTCGGGATGTCGTTCCTCTGAAGGGGATGCAGTGTGATATTGTGCACACTACATTATTGATTACATTGTATTGTTGCAGTTTGCTATTGTTTGCTATTGCACGTTCATCTGAGCTTCATTCATTTTATCTATCATTGCTGCTTTTTGAAGGTCTTTCACAATAAAGTGATATTTCAACCCGATAGCAAAATGTATGTCAAACTATGCTTCTACTTGCTTTAGGTATGATGACTCGCCTTCATAAATTTTCTATTCGGTGGACCTACATGCATATTATTCTAATCAAATTCTAGGTCAACTCGTCTCTATATACCGCATTTCGTCATCATAGTAATATTTCAACGGCGCTAGAAATTAACCAATCAATTGTATGCTGTTGTTACATTTTAAGCAATCAAATAAATGTAAGGCAATTCAATTTTGGTAACCTTTGCTAGCGTTTTGATTTGAAATTGAAAGACCACTTATAACTGATTGATTCGTGCTACAGCGGACTCCTTTGAATTACGAATACGTACTGAGGAACGGAATGTAACCCACTTGCACCTATCCAATAGGCTATCAGAGGCATCTTCAAATATGCCTCATCAACATGGTTTACCGATACCACTAAAATGTCACAACAGAAAACCAAAAACAATGACAGACGAGTAGAAAAACCAGATTCTCATAACATCTCCGTATTTACACAGCATCCGTACGATTTTCCGCATAAAACAAATTGGCTATAATGCTATAATTATAAGGATAAAAGCTACACGTATAAAACTCCGCATAAAACTATTTGGCAGCTGGGCTTTCATTTAGAAACAAAATTATTCCTTGCTGAAGTGCAGCCCTTAACCAATTGAGCTATCCTACCACTAACGCGTACATGCATAAAGATAGGGACCTATTCACAAATTGATGTTTTTCAATAAATAGAAGAGCAACTTACTGTGCAAGCTGTTTTTAATAATTATTATTCAAATATGATCTCTTTCCACAAGGAGACGAGTAGAGGAGGAACACCCGTTTCTGATCATATGATGAAAGTGATGGTGTCAGCCAAGAGTTAAAGAGTATCTTAATGATAAAGTGCAATGTTGAATATTATGTAATTGGGAATCGGCAAAAAAAGCTCATGTGCATCCTTTTGGAGAAGAGGTTTTGCCGTAGAGGGAACAAAAATTGGATATGATCTGTAAATAGAAATTTAGCTTTATCTAAGAATAAAATGTTGTGTCAGACTCATAAGCATATCCGTATAAAATGAAGAATAAAAATGGCTGCGAATGAATGTTATTGCATCCAAAAGAATAAAAATAAGTGACACATCATTCTCTATGCTTACGTTCTTACAGTGGTTGAAAAGCTTCACCGATCACATTTTCCTACATGCGAATGCTTTAGTCATCTATCATAAGCATGCATATTGTCAAAAGGCACTTTGTGATTGTTGACTTATGGCTTCTGGAGGTTCGTGAAAAAACTTGCGAACGATGGTTTTTGGCTTTGTTCTGTGTGTTATATCCAGAGTGCTCCCGGATTTTTCGACCCGGACCTTGTTTAGGACCGATGCAGCTTTTCATTTTTCGGCTTGTCTACAAAAAATGCGTGTGCAAAACTTCAGACCTACATGCTTTTCTAATCGCAATATTGACTGCCACACGCAAACAAAAATGTCACGTTATCATCTAATAAATACGATGGTAAAAATGGTAATTGTTCTCATTACATAAATATGATTTGCGTGCTGAGGAAAAGGGACGCTGCATTTTTCATTGACAGACCATTGATATATTCAGACGTTTTCAAAACAGAATATCATTACATGAAAGATAAAAGGGAACCTTAATGTGTCTTATTTATGTCGACTGGACACAATTTTATCCATCGCATTTAATCAGTCCATGAACTATGTACTAAAATTCACAGTGAACTCTCAATATTGTTTCTGATGTTTAATTTAGACATGATTCATCTTGCAATTGATTTTCAGTTCATCACAACCACATTAAATCACAAAGTCAGATCCCAAATAAGATGACAGAAGGTGTTTATCCGACATAATGATTTCTTCACATATAGATTTCAAATAATCGCAGTCCCAAAACAAAATTATATGAAGCCTAATTAATTTTCGTTACTAGTATTACAGGAAACGCACTTAAAGGAAATGATTTGGAAATGTATAGAAACGCAATTTTGTATCAGGCTCCTGTGAAACTTTATTCATATCTCGTCGAAATCGTTTTGAGGAAAACACGGTGGTCTTTAAATCCATTGATAAATTCGTTCATAGGGAGAATATTGCGCGTGTGCATATGTGTGTGGGTGTGTCAAGAAAGTTCATATTAACAATTTATGCATCAACGTAGTATTGTAGAAATCGCAGGTTTAAGAGGACGTCAAGGAAAGTTATCTAAAAGATCGGTGGCCCGGGTTCGGTTCCCATTCTGGTTGCGTCAGCAGATTCTTTCCATTGAAAATTTTGGCTTTCAATTATGTAATTCCCATTTCTGTTAAAAAGCAATCGGCGCAAAAATATTGCTTTGCCAGTGTTGATCTTGCACCCTTCATCATCTTGTTGCAAAAGATAGAGTTTATAATATTGAAGTTTCTCGTTTACATGACGCTTTCCTTCATCCCCCCTCCTGCTAAGTTAAGAGTGTGCAATCAGAATGGTTGCACAGAATTCACGAGAAAATGTCGTCTGATTCTTTGTCTTATGGACATTGATTCTAAAATGGGGAATTTTATACATGGCTTCTTGTTTGGTTCATTGGCACATACTTTTCATGCAAGAGAAAGCCATCGACTTTTTGTTGAAGTCTTTCCTCCTAAATCGATGTAGACATTGGAGTGGTCACAACTGGTGGCCTCATCAATATAAAGAGGATAAGCATGAATATATATCCGTGGTTTTCTCTTTGAACGAATTATTAAAAAATCAACAAACAAGGGGAAGTCATGCAAGTTCAGAAGTCTAAAAAGTAAAGAGAGATTTTTGCAGCTTCTAATGATTCGTGCAGGAATGGGCTTATTCTGAATCTAATTAAGACCGATTCGTTTGATGTTGCAGTTTAACTCATCATCCATGATTATAATCACTACCTCAGCTTGAAAATATTTTACCGCTCAAATTTAGTAACTTAGAAAACAATAAGCTGCGACATTATGCCAAATCATCTATTATCTATTTGCTCATTTGAAACTAAAGAACTATTCACGGATATCATTACTGAACAATGGTAGCAATTTGAATAAGTTTGATATTTTCCTCTCATTTAATTTGCTTTTCATACTTATCAATTATTTACTCCCGAAGGAAGGATGAAGTCTACATCAGAGGCGCCGGGACTGCTTCAGTTAAAGAGACATCAAAAGTCGTTCACAGAATGTTTTAACGATGGTTTTAATTTAGAAGTAAAGATAGCACGACATCCATATTGCGGTAGTTATCATGAATTTATTACGACTCCTTTTAGACTTGAATAATTAACAAGTCGAATGAATAGCGCTTATCTCCATCAGTATAAAACCAAGAATGTTCAGGAGATGCTAAAGAATGTTCTGTTAGGTCTAGGAAAATGGCTTGTATCATAACAAACGATGAAGTAGATGCCCATTAGCAAGGCATATTTTTACAAGACAACGAGTATCCCACAATCACAATTTTTTGAAAAATTGTAACTTTTAAACATAAAATTTAGCCAATGCAACATGTTGAATGACTTTGTTTTCAGCACCAGGGAAAATTTCTCGAAATTGGAGGTTTTCAAGTGAACTTGCTATGTGTACTTTTTATGCTGGCTGAGAATTTGGGACAGAATGCGATTCAAGTTCAAAAGCGACGATGAAGACTTGATATTGTTATAAGTTATCGATCGAATACATGTGTTTGCAGTCTATTTCACTGCAGTAGGTTCAATATTTCAATAGGCCTATGTTGCCTATGTCATAACAGCTGGTAGAAGGACGAAAACCCGAAACAAAATGCATAATTCTTATAGAACCTACTGTTAAACAGATAATATGAATCTAATAGATTCATAGCGCATTTAGCAGAGCGCGTTTGCATTTAAATCATTCCTCGGGAGAAGATAATGCGTGCCTGTCAAGGACGTTCATGTCTAATGATGAAGCAGTTGTCATGATAGACTCAGACATAAGACATAATTGCAAAATGATCATATTAAACTCGATTGTGCATCAACGCAGTGTAAAAGAACTGTCAAGCTTAAGGCGCCATCAAGGAAGATGATCTTGAAGATCGGCGAACCGGTTCCGGCCTGTTGGTGTTTCTCAAAATCTATGTTCACTTTAGGTCTGGGTTCGTTTCCCAACCTGGTTGTGCCATGCATCATTCCATAGCTTCTACTTTACTTATAGCATATAGCTCTCTACTTTTAATCGGCATCACGTTTGCTGGCAACGTGAAAATAGTAATCAAAATGTAAAAATCGCTAAAATTTGGACATGGTGCGTTTTTACTAATAAAACATGTGCGTGATCATGACTAAGGCAACAGGAGAGCAAATATTTTCTGAGCTTTGCTCTGATGCATTGGTCATCAATACCAGTGAACTAGGTGAAGAATAGCGATCTCGTAAAATTATTAAATAAATGGTGCGGCGCAAGACATTTTTGAATTATTTTTTAGCTTAAAAATTTGCAAGCAGCAAGAATACGTAAGTCTTATTTAGACAAGTTCCCTAAATAGTCTATTTTCAAGCTTTTTCAAGAATTCCTTTCGTTGTGTTAAATACCCTTCGCATTCATGAATTTCAAAAGGTCTTTGTTTCATTTTATCGCATCACTGCAGAGGTGGAACCGCTAGGGATTTTTCTGACCCGACACTATTGACCTGTTACAGGATTCGACCGGTGTTAATTCGTAAAACAAATGCATATGAATAAGCAGCTATACTTCATAATCATAGAAACAGTAGATACATAAACATGCAGAAAAGGTCAGTAACCATGATGAGAAACTATGGTGAGCAACCACGCTGAGAGGGCCTTATCCGAAAGTAAGTTTAGGTGGACCTCATGATGCATTAGTGTCCATTGCATAATATACATGCGCGTCGTAAACAGAAGAACGAATATTATTGAACGCAATGCATTTTCTTTCAATGAATGCGAATAGATCAAGGAATCTTCTGTTTAATATCATTGAGATTAACCGTGCTGATCTTCTAAACTTGTCAAACTTGTAACTGAACATTACATTAGCGTCACCATAGTCCCTTAAGCGACGCTTCATTGAGGGCAGTCTGACTTGCATGATATTTTACAAGAAGGGGAACTCACTAGAACTCGGCAGACGTGCCGATTCGAAGTAGGCATAGGGTGTGCATCATTCTGTGAAAGTCTCACTTTCGGCCTCGTTCCCTGCCGAAACTCCTTCTGGCTGCCGGACTACATGTCCAATATCTGTTGACGCCATGCGAGAGATACCACATTAAAGGAACTCAATTAGCTGGTATTGAATTGCTATATTGTTCCACTTTCTCTTTTGTATGATAAACAAGCCTAGGCAACAATAGAATGTTTCGAAAGCAATGTTGATTGGCGTTTAATATGACCGTGGATTTCCGAAAAGCGAGATGTGTTTTATATTGTACAATGTCCTCCACCATGCTTCATTTCAAATGCTTTCCAGATGCCTGTCACTTGCTTTGTTAATAGCACAAAACAGATGGAAAGACAATGCTCCCTGTGCAAACCTTTATAGAATCCTGTTTCTCTCAATGTTTCAAAACTAGATATGTACTTTTCCTTTACAGCATTTTCAATGCTTCATTTACAGATTTCAGCTAGTAGTGAAGGAGTGATAAGTAATGAGCACACTTGTAGACTACATTTCATGACATTTAATTTTCTTTCAGCTACTGGCTTCATTGACCTTGATGGCTTCCTTCTTATCTTCGGCAAGAAACTGAAGGAAGAAAATGACATACGAGAGCTCCGGGAATCCTTCCGAGTCTTGGACAAGAATAAGAACGGAGAAATTGATGTCGAGGACTTACGGTGAGATTCTTTTTTTCCCACCCAATAATAGCCCTGAATGATTTCTTTCCATTTGTTGAAAGAAATGTCAGGTTGATTTCTACCGAGGCTTTTCGACCGCCACAGTCAGCCATCGTCAAGTGAATCAATTATTTTACAAATACTTATAAATATATCATGCAAATCATTCACTGGAATGCAGCATAGATGGATGAACAAGGGGCTCGAATTAGAGTGATAGGTCATTACTTATGTGTTCAATATGTAATAAGTTACGAGAACATTTTTAACCAAAAAAGAAAATTCTGGTTTTCTAAACTATCACTTAAATTTCTTTTTCTTTACTTAATACATATTCAACATATTCTGTCTAAGTTGCGTCACATAACTGATTTTCACGATTTGTGTTTTGATACATTTGTGACATGATCGCCTATTTCATTCGCTTCATGATAGATGGATGACTATGCTGGTCAAAAGGCCTCCCGGAACCTTTCTACATGCGGAACTTGACGATGTATGGGCAACTAGCCAGTTCAATCAGTGATGGTAACACAGGGTGCCAACATCAGAGTTCAGAAAAGATTGTGGGGATTTTAGCTTTTATTTATTTGCATCAATCAAAATAATATTGCTATAGTCAATGATAGGATAAACTGCAGGAACAAATATGGAACGTGCATCATTTTCTGTCAAAAAGCGACGAATGCGATAAAGAGATCTTACCGAAGCAAAAGCTTTGCGCTTCATTTGATTTGATATGATCTCTGACACCTAGGTTGGAGTCAAAACACGCGCCAAAAACTGCGATCATAGAATGGTTTGTCTGAGACCTAATAAATTTCACTCACAACAGATTCAATGTGAAGAATTGAAGTATACCGACCAGGGCAAGACACAAGAAATTCACTTATATTCTGATTTAGATGCAAGCAATTGTTCGACAACAAATCAATGAGATGAAAAATACGATGAGCAATATCTGTGGTGGGAAATACATCGACATCATTATTAGTAGCAAGTTTAGATGTAAAGTCATGTCATCCACGTACATTATAAACGGCAAATAACGCACAGACAAAAAGCAGGGTTCCTACGACAAAACTCTGCGGAACCCCCATCATTAGAGTTGGAGCATCACTGACTATGTGGCCACACGAACATGATGAAATGAAAATGACATAATAAATAAAATTATCGAAATAAAATCAGATTTTGCTTTGTTCTATATTTGCACGTATTTAAGTTCCAAATTTAAAGTTTTCAGCTTAACAGTTTTTACTAAGTCTGTTTTTTTTCAGGTGGATATTAAAAAGTTTAGGCGACGACCTTACCGATGAAGACGTAGAGGAAATGATTCGCGACACAGATACTGATGGGTCCGGCACAGTGGACTTTGATGGTAGGTCGAATGAATGCTACAGAAATTGACAGATTGTTTACTTCGAGTCAATCTGTGTTAAATGCGAGCTTTGTACAGCAATAGGACACCATTTAACATCCGCTTGTCGCCTAAAATTTAACATTCTTCTTACCTCGAGTGTCCGAGCATCAATTACCAAAATTGCAAACGGACAAATGGAAAGTGGATTAGGTTTAAATGGGTCAAGACAATCGCAATCTAGCTGATTGATGTCTGCACTAATGCACTCCCTTCCCAGTCATCTCAGTTTAGTTTCTTTTTAATAAGAAATAATTAATGTCCATTGCTTGATTTCAAACTTCATCAAACAAGTTGGAAAGATCTAAATGCTCCACATCTCTTCATCGGGCCAGTTTAGCGCAGAAGATGCAATGTCTGGGCCTAACTACAAAAATCCACAATTAACATTATGCGAGCTATACAGAAGGTACATGCTAGCAATTTAAAGAAATTTCGAACTTACTTGTGGCTCGAAATTAATTGTACAATTAAATCCGATTTCATGCATAGAAATTAAAAAAATGTCTTCATACTAGAGGGCTTTGTATGTAACATTGATCCAATCTGAGTACATGCGGATCATGACTATGAATCAAGTTGTTCACATGCCAGTATGTATTCAAGAATGATGATTTATTCGACGTAAACTCTCATGCCAGATAATGTAATTTACATGCACAATGTGTGAAACAGCATATGGTCAGTTCGGCTTTAGCAAAACAAGTAAAGATGCTTGATCCTCCCCATCAGCAGCTCGTTCTTCATTGCAACTGCAATTGAGAAGCAAAAACTGACTGGAACGTCGCAGTTATTTAATATTCCAACAGCATGGACTTGCTCAAGTTTGAGCAAATAGTGAACGGACTGGGATGATTTTCAGTCCAAATCTGATGCAGTGCGCTCCACTTTATCAGGACAAATACTACAAAAATTTACAGCACAAAATTTTCGGCACAGATCTGCGCATAATCGGAACATTTCTGACGATTTCAGCTGAATACGTAAGGGACTTCAAGAGTTTCTGGAGGTGTAGTGATGAGTAGTCTGCTTAGTGGTCCTCAAAAAAATGGAAGTAGTCGCTGGCATTGACGAAGAAATGAAGATTGTAGGACTGCAGTCGGTGGAATTCTGCTTCACTACATATCTTAATTATTCAATTTAGCCACAATTCAGGAAATCTTGAAGTGGTAGCAACAAAAATATACAACGTGGAAGAAAGTCACAAACTTATGAAATTAAAAAAGATATCAGGAGGATTTATTTACATACAAAGTGAGACGATACCTTTGCAGTTCAACTTTAAAAATATTGATGTCATTAATGGAGCTCAGAGCTGGAGGCAATTTGTTCCATTTATTCGGACCACTGTAAGAAAAAGCTGTGAGGGATTTCAGACATCATTTGGGTTGGTGTAGGAAGTTTCAAATACTCAGATGCTTTGCCAGAAAGATATTAGTGCGCAAGTACACATATCTCACTCGTCATTCGGTGATGTATGGACATTGACAATCAACGAAGTTCAATCATGTCACATGGTCATGCTTTCTGAGACCCTGAAGTCCAACACCATAGTTTAGAGCAGATTGCAGGGATTTTAGTTTTTACTCACTCGCACCAGGCAAAAGTAATATTGCGATATTCAATGATTCTTCCTCAACACGAAGTTTTTTCAACCGAAATGCAAGTACGAACGTGTGCACGACTACAATACTTAGATACGAAACGTACACGAATTTCAGATGACTAAACGTCATCTTTGAGAAATAGTCTAGGGTAACTATGGTGGCACTGACGAGCACCAGTGTTGAAAAAGCTTTGAAGGATTTAATTACTTTGTGGGAGCCCCCCCCCCTGAATGGATGAGTTTGAGAGCCTTGTGCGGATAGAGTAGAAATACATTGCTACAAAACTAGAAGTCATGCTGTATCAAAAATTCGGAAAATTTGATTAATAGCCAGAAAAGTAATGAAAGGATGAGTTTGAGAGCATTGTGCGGATAGAGTAGAAATACATTGCTACAAAACTAGAAGTCATGCTGTATCAAAAATTCGGAAAATTTGAATAATAGCCAGAAAAGTCATGAAATAAAGATATTCAAACATCTTTTTTGAAAATCTGCCTGATACGAAATAATCTCGAATTCCAAAATTTCCACAAATCCGACAATTTTCGGGAGATTTTGAGCCCTAGTTACTGAAATAATCAATTTGTGGTTGGTTGACATGCTAAGTACTCTATAAAACAGCGATTGACGATCAATTCTTGCCTATCTCGACATCATAAACTTCAAGGCGAGCCGGCGCATCTGATGATATTGCAAAGCTTTGTAAGAAAAAAATATAACACATTAAATATAACTGTGAATGATCTGTTCCTGTCTTTTTTTCAGAATTCTACAAGCTCATGACATGGGAATAAAGTGATAGACTTTGCTTTGAAAGGACCGATCTCTTCCGCTATGATGCCGTGGGATTTGTAGCTGGATATGGTTTCTCATTGTATTTTATTAACCATCAACACCTCGTCGAAATTCATATATTTTTTCCATCAAACTTTCTTGTAATATATGTAATTCGATCAAATTATAGTGAATATTTATTTTCGATATGTGCTACTTATCCACACATTCGGACAAAGAATTTGCAGTTCTTATCTACCAACAACTTACATTTCGGTGCATAAGTTTTTTCATTGGTTTATAAGAGACTGTAATAGGGCAATGTTAAAATGAAACAAGGGTTTCTGCTGAAATGAATTAATATTTGATGTAAACAACCCCAATGGATGTGTATGATGAATTTTTGAAGATGTTCAATTCTATCAATACATCAAACAGTTTACAAGAACTCCTACGATTGTTTTTTTGCGTTGAACAAATTATTTGCTTTGTAATTGGCTTGCTCACTGCATGTATCGTGTGAAAATCATTCATTCCCAAATAGTGTAAGACCACATTTCACGAACTTTAGATTTTTACTGTTAGATTTTTGAAAATTGTAGAAATGAATTAAAATTTTCATGGCTCCTTGACTTGTCTTTGGTTGTGACATGTACTTGCCAATGTCATGACCGAAATTTTGAGTTAATTAAATATACGACTGACAGCAACATTGGAACAAAAATACCTTTTTTGGAAAACCTGTTGCAAATAATTTCGATTCAGCAGAATCAAAATGCTAATATACAAGAGCAAATATATTATACTTTTGTTTGAATGTCAGGGAATGTTATGCATTCGTTAGTGAAATTTGGACGTACTAGTTTGGAATTGAGATCGCTATGTTGCTACACCCAACCTCACGCTAAAGCATACAAATGGCTCACCGAATAGCTGATTGGCTAATGGATTTCTGAAAGTATCGAGGAGCATGTTTCAGATGCGGTTTTAGGGCCCACATGTTATGTCGTGGTTAATACTCAAGCAAAGTACACAAGCATATATATAATCATATATATATGCTTATACACATGTATATATATATATGCTTATACACATGTATATATATATATATATATATATATATATATATATATATAATATATATATATATATATATATATATATATATATATATATATGTATATATATATATATATATATATATATATATATATATATATATATATATGTATATATATATATATATATATATATACAGCTCTATGCCAAATGTGAGGAGAATCATAAATGGCCACAACAAAAGTGTCTTAAAGAATGAAAAAACTGACTTGAAAACATGCAATTGTGTGGATAAAGGAAATTGCCCGCTTGGAAACGAATGCCTTTCTGACAATATAGTCTATACATGCAGCCAGAATCACATGTGACGATTCAAATTACACTGAGAAAGATTACATCGGCATAAGTGAAGGCAGCTTCAAGTTAAGGTACGTGAATCACAAAAAATCATTTAATCATGAAAAGTACAAGAATGAAACCCAGCTATCAAAGGAATTCTGGAAGCTGAAGGAAAGTAAGAAGAACCCTAAAATAACTTGGAAAATTGTTAAGAAATGCAAGCCGTACAAGCCGGGAAATCCGAGATGTGATTTGTGCTCCCATGAAAAATACTTTATTTTGAGAAGCAGGGATGGAACTGTTCTCAACAGCAGAAACGAATTGGTTTCTAAGTGCAGACACAGGACTAAATATCTACTGCAGAACTTCAAAATGACGTGATGTGCAATGCATTTTCAGTACATTTTCAGTACTTTTTCATAGCTTTCTATCTTGCTTCTCTTTAGTATCTCTTTAGTATCTTATCGTGTGATGTCCAGTGATTAATGGTAAAGAACCGGTATTGCTTTGCGAATTTTCCGTTGTGAAATTCATTCGGCTGATGATTGTGGTATTAAACACATGAAACTCGGAGTACCGAAATTGATGGTTTTTTCCTCCTAACAATTTTGGAATTAATTAATTATATGACGCTCTGTTTTTAACATTGATCACTTTCTCTTTTGGCAAGTTCATTCTATGATATTGCAGAGACTCCCTTTGGTTGAGCACTTTTGAACCTAGTCAAATGGCAATGGAAAAAATCAACTTGAATTATTCTAGCAAGAACATCTTGCTACCAACGGAGGACCAATACCGATTACAATTGTTGTGTAAAATAGAGTTATTTATAAAGAGGCTGAGATGGAAGGCTTTGAACTTTGATGTCAACTACGAAAACAGTGGCCAATCCCAAAACAACTTCGGCCTTAGCAGTCCTAATTGTCCACCACCTGTAAAAGAGTTAAGTGGATTTGAAAGTGAATTATTCGATCTGGTTAGTTTGGTAAAATTTAGAAATGTTGCTTGTGAATTCCAAAGGCGGATGCGGCGTGATATGCAAGAAATCCGTAAATCAGACAAAGTTTATGTTTTCGCAGACAAGACTTCGAACATTTATAAAGTTCCTGCTGATGATTATAACCACCTTCTTCACAACTCCGTAACAAAGTTATACAAGAAAACAAATGGAAATACTAAAAAACGAATTACAAAAGAAGGCAAGAGCATTGCATCTTCATTTAACGTGGAAAACAGGATGGAGGTTAATTCTGAAAGTGAATGTTTTATTACATTGAAAGACCATAAAGACAACTTCGCCAACAATCCTTCAACGCGTTTGATCAATCCATCGAAAAATGAAATCGGAAGAATCAGCAAACATATTTTACAGAATGTAAACTCTCAATTGCGGTCTCTTGCCGGATTTCAACACTGGTGTAGCGCAAAGGAGGTTATTTCGTGGTTTGATGGTCTTCAGCATAAATCTTCGGGAAAATTCATGGTTTTTGATATAAAGGATTTCTATCCCTCTATCACAGAAGAATTATTGGAACTATCCTTAAGTTTTGCTTGTGACCATGTTGACATTGATCCTAAATCTGCAAATGCTATAAAACATGCGAGGAAATGGCTGTTATTCAACCGTGGAGAACCATGGGTCAAACAAGAAAATGAGGTCTTTGACTTATCAATGGGCGCATATGACGGTGCGGAGGTTTGCGAGCTGGTCGGTCTATTTTTGTTAAATTTGATTTCCAAGGAATTTGATATTAATTGCACCGGCCTTTATCGTGACGACGGTTTAGCGTATTTTCACAATATAACGGCGAGGTGTGCTGATGCTATCCGGAAAAGATTCCATGAAATCTTCCAAAATCATGGATTACAATTGGACATTTCATCCAACCTAAAAATTGTGAATTACCTGGATGTGACTTTTAATTTAATCAGTGGAACTTATATGCCTCATCGTAAACCGGACCAAAATGTGACTTATATCAATGCTGAATCGAATCACCCAAAAAATATCATCAAGGAAATACCTAATATTGTGGAGCAGAGACTATCGGAGCTGTCATCGAACGAAAGTGTATTCAAAGAATCTTGTCAACATTATCAAGGCATTTTAGACCAGAATGGTTATACTCACACACTTGTTTATCAAGCGAAACAAAACGAAAATGAGACAACGCAGAAAAAGAAAAGGAAACGAGTAATTACTTGGTTTATTCCTCCTTTCAGCAAAAATGTGGCCACGAACATCAGCAGATATTTTTAGGCTCTTAGTGACAAACATTTCACAGTGAACCACAAATTCTCAAAAATATTTAATCGTAGCACATTGAAATCGAGTTACAGTTATATGCCTAATGAAAGGAGAATTATAAATGGCCACAACAAAAGTGTCTTAAGAAATGAAGAAGTTGAAATGAAAACATGCAATTGTGTGGATAAAAGAAATTGCCCTCTTGGAAACGAATGCCTTTCTGACAATATAGTCTATACATGCAGCCAGAATCACATGTGACGATTCAAATTACACTGAGAAAGATTACATCGGCATAAGTGAAGGCAGCTTCAAGTTAAGGTACGCGAATCACAAAAAATCATTTAATCATGAAAAGTACAAGAATGAAACCCAGCTATCAAAGGAATTCTGGAAGCTGAAGGAAAGTAAGAAGAACCCTAAAATAACTTGGAAAATTGTTAAGAAATGCAAGCCGTACAAGCCGGGAAATCCGAGATGTGATTTGTGCTCCCATGAAAAATACTTTATTTTGAGAAGCAGGGATGGAACTGTTCTCAACAGCAGAAACGAATTGGTTTCTAAGTGCAGACACAGGACTAAATATCTACTGCAGAACTTCAAAATGACGTGATGTGCAATGCATTTTCAGTACATTTTCAGTACTTTTTCATAGCTTTCTATCTTGCTTCTCTTTAGTATCTCTTTAGTATCTTATCGTGTGATGTCCAGTGATTAATGGTAAAGAACCGGTATTGCTTTGCGAATTTTCCGTTGTGAAATTCATTCGGCTGATGATTGTGGTATTAAACACATGAAACTCGGAGTACCGAAATTGATGGTTTTTTCCTCCTAACAATTTTGGAATTAATTAATTATATGTATATGCTTATGTATATTATCTATTATTTATTTATTCATCTACACCTCCATATTATTTGCATTTTATATATATATATATATATATATACATAGATAATAGAAAATCGAAAATGGAAATTAATATCAGTATGTAATCACACCCAGATGTTATAAAGAAAAACTAAGCAAATAAATAAGACAGCCCGACCGGTTTATGCCTGTTGCAGGCTCCTCAAGGGCATAGAATGATTTATTATACAATTCGTATATCATCAAACTAAATTAAAATCATAGCATTCAAAATCTATGTAAGTATGATATCAAAATAGCAAAGAAAGATAATGATATCTCTATCACCTTTAAGCTGAAAAAGGAAAAATTATAACAAATTAAATATCCCTATTTAAGGAGGCATCAATCCTTCTGATAAATAACTTTTCTTTCTCTTCCCTATACAATTTTGTGCAGGAAGGTGGTAATTTTAAAATCGGCATGACATAGAACAGTGGGTTGGAGTTGCGTGCACAGTTGAATATATGATTACTCGCATAGAGGGAGCGATAGTTCTCATCCCTTATTTGTTGACGGTGCACTCGAACTCTTGCGCGCAAAGAATCTCCTGTTTGGCCGATGTAAGTGGCTCTACATCCTGCACATTGCAGGGCATAAATTACATATATATTAATATATATATATACATATATATATAATATAATAATATATGTTTATATACATAAACATTATATACACATATATGTATATATATGCTTAAATATATATAATATTAATTTCTCTATTGGGATACTAGGAAAGGTGTTTTCCTCGATTTAAGCATTCATCTAAATGATGGAGAAATAAATCATAGCGGGCTCAAAAAGCCTTATCACTCCGTTACCACTATACGTATAGAAAGTACTAGCAACGTTAAAAGCAACGTTTTAAAGAATACAGTAGAATATGTACAAAAAATGCAGCTCGCACCTCTTTTGATAGCGCCAAGAGCAATTTGAAGAAAAAATTCCAACACAACAATATTCATGCTAACTGTATTTTCAAAAATAAAAAGTCCAAACAAAAAATGTAGTCTTAAAGCAAAACAAATATCCTGAAAATTAAATATATCAATGATAGCACTAGCCGAAATCAAGAATTAGGACTTACCTGTAACTTTGGTCGATAACCCTGACTCTAATTTATGTAATAGTCGACAAAGTAAACCTAAAATTAAAAAGCACGAAAATTGTATTGCCTGTAAATGGCTAACTAGTAATAAAACTTGTTTGAGTAAATATTTAGTCTACAAGTTCACTTGTAATCATTACCAAAATGAGTACGCCGGGCAAACTAGTCGCCCCTTTAAATCCCACTTCATTGAACACAGTCGGTCTTTCATTAGCAAAATCAGCAGCGCTTGTGCTGACCACAGTTTCTGGTGTAATCGAGTTGCCTCTATCAATGAATTTGGGACGTTTTGGTGTTTGTCGCGCCCCAAACGAAGCATCGGTATGAGAAAACGGAGGCCAGATTCGGAATCTACGTGAAATTTTGGGTTAGGAAGGATGTTTCCAGCGAAATCGGATGAGAAAAAATTTTCGGCTGACGTCCCCCCCCCTCTGGACAGCTTGCTTCGATTTTGGCTTCCAGTGGACGGATTTTGTCGTGCCATAGCTCGTTTGAAAGCTAAGAGTGAGACAAATTCAGTGAAAGAATCGGCTTGTTCCTATCTGTCTTCGTTTAGATGTGAGACGCCATTTAAGATTTTGGGACATTGGCGAAAAAACGACAGAGTTAGAATTTGGGACGTTTTGGGCTCTAGCTTCAAAACGAAGCATCGGATTGGAAAACGGATTTCAGATTTGGAATCAGCGTGAAATTCTTTATCTGTATGGTGAGTTTCAAGTCAATCGGAGAGAAAAAATTTTCAACATTTTTCGAAAAAACGACAGAGTTAGAATTTGGGACGTTTTGGTGTGTAGCGCCCAAACGAAGCATCGGATGGGAAAACGGAGGCCAGATTCGGAATCTACGTGAAATTTTGGGTTAGGAAGGATGTTTCCAGCGAAATCGGAGAGAAAAAATTTTCGCTGACGTCCCCCCCCCCCTCTGGACAGCTTGCTTCGATTTTGGCTTCCAGTGGACGGATTTTGTCGTGCGATAGCTCGTTTGAAAGCTAAGAGTGAGACAAATTCAGTGAAAGAATAGGCTTGTTCCTATCTGTCTTCGTTCAAAAGTTAGAGCGGTTACAAGATTTTAGGTCGGAGCTCGCTCACCTGAAAAAATCCTAAGTGTCAGAGTGACTTTGTATGGGTAAAAATTTGAAAATTTTCCAAAGTGTGGAATTTCGACCTGGGACCGTCACCAAAACATTTTTCATCAAATTTTGAAATTTCACTGACGTCCCCCCCCCCTCTGGACAGCTTGCTTCGATTTTGGCTTCCAGTGGACGGATTTTGTCGTGCGATAGCTCGTTTGAAAGCTAAGAGTGAGACAAATTCAGTGAAACAATCGGCTTGTTCCTATCTGTCTTCGTTCAAAAGTTAGAGCGGTTACAAGATTTTAGGTCGGAGCTCGCTTACCTGAAAAAATCCTAAGTGTCAGAGTGACTTTGTATGGGTAAAATTTTGAATATTTTCCAAAGTGTGGAATTTCGACCTGGGACCGTCACCAAAACATTTTTCATCAAATTTGAAATTCCTGC
>CAJQUW010012271.1:0-10822 GCA_907163375.1 Prostheceraeus crozeri | reverse complement strand
AGTAGCTGAAAACTGGTGCCTGTACTCAGCGAGGGATACGTACATGGGTGGGTACATGTAAAATTTAGTGTTCTCACAATAGGTACCATGGATATAGGTACATTGTATAATTCGTGTGTTTATGAATAGGAACATGTATCGACATCTGTTTTACCTGGATAGGTAACATTTGTGTTCGGTACGAGACTCGGATTTGGCTACTACTGTGTTTCCGGAAACGTGCTATGATCGACAACTTGTGTGGTTTGGTTCTGAGTACTTGGGTACGTAACCGATAGACGTCCGTTGCCTTGATTGTTGAATGGGTACTTGCTCAATTGCGAACTATTGTGACATCATTATCTTGTAAATGTAAGCACACTGATTTGAGATGTGAAACTTTTAATTGTGCAGTTATGATTAGAGTTGCGTCCCTACAATAAAGTGAAAAACCAATTCCAGAACTATGTTTAACATTGAAACAAGACAAGAGATTTACAATCGTATCAGTTTTAATTTATGCATGTAAAAATAAATGATGGGTACAGATGTCAGATCGTCGCTCTCAGGCGACTCCCGCTGATGGATCTTCAGAAGTCATACTACACCATTCAGAAATGTTCCTGACTGTTTGTGTGAAAGGTGTTATGGTGTAACACTCCGTGTGTGTACCGGACCCTGTCACTCGCGTTAAGTCCACTTCCGCCTTTGAAGTGCTGACACAGTCGGAGTGAGGTTGTTTCCACAGGGCCCACTTTGCAGCCGCAACAGAGATGCTACGGTCCATATCCAAACTGGACCTCCGTCATAATGACTTGGCTTGTTCAATTTTTGAAAATAGAAATAGAGGTTTTGAGGACATGGCTTCTTGTGTTATGGAACGTTTGAGGATAAGTATGCTTAACAGTTGATGGAGATCAATGACATCCTTTATTATAGGTTTATATGGTCTCTTTAGGCGTAAGTTCGTTACCTCGTCTGATTGGCCTTGTTTAGGATTTCCTTTGGTTTAAAAAGTATATAAGTCCGAGGTTGTTGTACCAATTCTTATCGGTGAAAGGTTCTAATCCTCACTGTTGTTGTCAAGTTACAATTATTTTAAATTCTACAAAGTCATAATGGATCACGCAGATACAGGAGCCAACAGTTTGAGAACCGGTACTGCTGATCGTTGCCACTGTTCGCCAGTGGAAACGTACCAATCACACCTCCCCCAATCTCCGATGGAGCGATCGACAAGACACCAAGTACGAGCCGGTGGCCGTTCACCCAACGTCCCTGCAGTTTCGCCCGACTACTCGAGTGATGAAAGATAGGTGAAACGTAATCGATAATCATCGGAGACGATGCGTCACATGAATAAGTCAGTCCATGCGAACGCCACTTTATGGGAAAGGGTCACGGTCAAAGTCCAAGAAACGCGGCGCCGAAAAATGTATCCTACGAGACCAAACGGTGTCTTCATGCGCTCATGGTAGTGTTACCGAACGAGCGGAACCGTCAGAGACCGCTCCTCGAATTTTCAATCATTGACCCTTGACGTCACCACGTCGCTGTCCCTTGCGCCCAAAAAGACCAGGGATCCGTGTGCAAGTGGACTTGAAAAAACTTGTACCCCTTCCTTACCTTGATGACATTTAGTGGTGTTTTTTTCTTAATCTCTTCCATTTAATATTCATTTGTATATATGAACAGGAACTTGTTTAATCATTTCACAAATCGGTCTTCAATTAATGTCTGAATGGGGGAAAGGGGAATAACTATCTACAATTAATGATGTTCAATAACTGAATTGAATCAAAAAAAATTCAAATATGAAGACTTCAACTTGAAATAAATAGGAACATATATACCTTTTAAAGAAACAGTTATGTTGTTAATTTTAAAATGCTTGTAGCAGTCCAGGATGATATCATACATTTGTGCACATACACGACCACATAAGAATATGAGAATGAAAAGACCTTTCGCGAGTGTATGATATTAAGGTATGTACCTATTCGATGGGAAAATCCATAGTTGTATGCAACTGTATGCACGCAGAACAAATGTTAGATTTTTAAATTCACTAAGTTTTTAGCCCATTTCTTTCAAAGGCATGTAGCTCTCTATTTATATATCATACAAGTGTCATACAATACACCATTAGAATCAGCATGAAAATGAAGCATTCGAATGATATATTGTATGTTACCCATTTGATGAAAAATCCTAGTTGTATGCATCTGTATGCAACTTGAAAAATTCCAAGTTTTTTTACAAAAATGACTATGTTTACAAATTTTCAAAGTTAAAGTTTTACAACAAAAAATGACCATAATATACAAAACCTCTACACTTGACCTTGACCTTAGACCTGACCTTGACCCTTGACCTTCATACACTTCATACACGGCGGGGGGGCCTCAAAATTTCTCGGGCGCTTCGCGCCCTCGAAATTTGGGATTATTGGGTAAATAAAATTTTCGAGTGCGCTTCGCGCACTCGTAAATATATTACCCCATGGGTTCCGAGATGCCATAGATACTCTTCTTGCTTCCTAACCCCTAACCCTAACCCTAAACCCTAAACCTAACCTTAACCTAACCCTAACCCTAACCTTAACCTTAACCCTAAACTTAACCTAACCCTCCATTAAATTTGAATTATTTAAATTTTTGGCGCAAAATTTGATTTTCGAAATTTGGCGCGCAATTTTTGAAATATACAATTTCTCTAAACAATTCAAGCATCTGATATCTTTAAAATTCACGTCATTAAATTTGATTATTTTAAAATTTTGCGCTAAATTTGAATTTTTCGAAATTTGAAAATTGGCGGCAATTTGAATTAAACAATTCAACATTCTGACCTATCTTTAAATTCACGTCATTAAATTTGATTATTTAAATTTTGGCGCTAAATTTGAATTTTCGAAATTTAGCGCTTCATTCAAATTTTAATGTTCTATTCGCAGTAAATCACATCAGTTTTATATCTTCAAATATGAATCATTATAAGTGTCTATTAATATCTAACATGTATATCAAAGTAATATTCAGTCCATCAGTTCATATTACTTTAAAATCACTAATACTGTTTACATGTAGAAATCCTTTCAACACATTTGATGCACTTCCATTTCTAAAGTTTAAAAAGAATAACTACCAGCTGTTTAATTTTTTGTTCGAGTAATCAATTTTGTTTGACCGTACCATAGATTCCAGGATGTGATGTCATAAGGTCTTTGTTCAGTCTAGTTGCTTTGTCAATTTATATATATAAAGAAGTTGCACACAACGAATTTTCACTCATTTTCAAATAATTCCTTGTCCATACAGGACGTCGTTCTTCGTTCTCCGTTCTCCGATTCATACTACAATTCTGAAGTGAGTTTCACTAACATGTTGTGCTACTTTATAGGATATTCGAGAGTAGAAACATTATTAAGTTCTTATAACCAAATAGTTTTAAATATAGAAGCTTGGGTTTTAGGATAGGAACACTTTATGTTACATTATTAACCATGTTTTTTTTTAATTTTTCATCCTAAATTAAGTCATTGAGCAAGAGACATGAATATATCAGTCTAAATGTAAGTATATTTAAATCAACAAGATTTTCACAGTTTGTCTATAAATAAAAGATACCTAAATAAAGCCTTCATCCATTTCAAATATTCAGTCTGTCATCTGCTAACAGATGTATAAAATTCAAGCTTGTTTAATTAAACCAAGTGTTCAGAGAAGTGGTTCAAATTTTCGAAATCTCATTTTCATTCTATTATTATTTCGAAATTAAATAATGATTAATCAGCTGCTTCCAAATTTCATGTCTTTTTATGAACAAACCCTTTCGAATGAAATTAAACTTTCGAATCTCTGTTTCTATTTCATCCATGAATTTATTTCTTCTTAAGATTTGTCAAATATTAATCTAGTACTCAATAAAGCTTTGAAGATGGTACATAAATGATTTCTCATTTAATAAGAGATAAAATTATAATAAAATTTTTTTATCCTCTACTGAAAATGGGTTCGACAAGAAAGCATCGCACGGCAACGTCTCATCTTCCATTTCTGTGAGACTTGTCAACTGCCCGTTCGACATGCGAACAAAAAGCGGGCATAAGGAATGCTCCTTCCGAGAGGACTGCCACCTACCTCTACTGTCTCACGTTGTAAGAGGTATGAAAAGAGCGATGCAAAGGTGAATTAGTGACTCACTCCCGCGAAAGGCTTTTCCATTGCCAAGCACAACCACCTTGTGCTCAACGTAAAAATTGGAAGAGGAAAGGGGATTAACTTAACCTCTAAAGTTGAGAAGAAGGAGTTGGAGCGTCTTTTTTGGGAAGGAGCGACCGAGCTGAAGGTCCCGGTTGCTTTCCCAGTTGGATGAACCTGCTCCAAAGGATAAGCTCAAGAAGTCTCGAGTTCCTAAGAGGAAAGTTCCTAAGTCTCGGGAGTTTCATCGATGAGACTTTGTAGTGATTGATGAGAGTGAGTGGCCATCAATTCTACATGCTAGCTTCAACGGGATAACTGGCTCACAGCAGAAAAATAAAAAAATACTACTATCATTATGTATGAAATGATTTATATCGGCGTCACTCACAAGGCTAATCACGTATTTTAAAATACGTGGTTTTGGCTTTTTTAACAAATACATGAAGTTTGTGATAGATTTTATGTTTTGGTTCTGTAGGTATGAAATGATCATACTTTTTTAGTAATCGCTCGTTAGACTTGATCTATAAAAGAGTATTCTTGGGCGTAATTTTGCTTTTCTCTGGAGAAACATTTTTATAATATCACTTCCTCAAGCCAAAACGTATCGTATTTTGAACGGATTATCTTTTAATATGTTATTCCCGCGAACAAGCGCAGATCCCACATATTTTAAAAACTATCAATCGCCGACAATGGCAAGAAACACGAATTTATGAAGCTCTCACAGGCATTTCTATGCATGGCTCATTTCTCATGAATTCTCTAAGTGACAGCAAAAAACCAGGAGTAATTTGAGAGATAATAAAAATATTTTTCTCGCTGAGCAAAGATATCGAGGCGATTGCTATGCTTTTCATATCATTCTTCCCCGACTTGATCGGCATGTTGTGGAATTATCGCCCTATGCGTGTTGTGGTGTATGATGAATCAAATGCCTAGTTAATTAGATTGACATGACTTGTGGAGTCTGCCTTGACTTCGACTTGACTCTGGTGCTGATTGCATGTTGTCAGGTGTCGTACTGACGTCGAAAATTTTCCATTGAGATGTGTCGTATGTTGATTGTCAGCGTAAATCCTTTTAAGTCTTTTCTATCATCTTTTGTGTAGCACCACTCTCTTAAATCACGTGCATGTAGTATAAAAATCGGCGTTTCTTTTGTTGAATTTGGCGTGATCAGTACTAGCTTGAGTTATTGCCAATATAGGTTATGTTCACAGCGGTCTTTGTCTCAAGCAATCGAGCCATTCACTTAATGGTGTAATTAAGACAGTTGAACTTTGTGGCTTATGACGAAATTTTTCGACATAACTTTCCCCTCGGGAATTTTGGTGCGATTTCGAGAGACAAACTTTGTTTTTGATGGTTATGAAGTGATAATTACAACTTCAGTTTTCACTTTTTTTCGATATTCTTACAATTTTTATAAAACGGATTATCACCTGCCAATCATCGGTCAATGCCGGCAGTTTTGCTATTGTTGCTATCGTGCGAAAATTAACACATCTGAATCCACACGAAGTACAGTCAAACTGGTAAAACTTAGGTGATACGCTGGAATCGTTCAAGCATACCAACTAGGGATATTTTTTCCCCCAGTGAACCCCTACGTAAAGATCAAAGGAACAAGATTTAGGAATTGTTGTAGCATACGGCCCAGTGGTCTGGGATTTTTATAAGATATAAAAGTATTCAACATCAACAAGCCGAAAATCACTCATTTTAATGAAAGCTATCGACTAGAAATTTTTTTGTTCATCATCAACAAGCCAATACCCCGGTGTGATTTTCAGAATTATACTGAAAAATGTCGTTTCGACATAAATCAAGGGTCAAATATACCACGTATTTTAAGAAATTCGCTACGACATAGAAGTTTTGTGTTCGACATCAGACAAGCCAAACCTGCACGTATTGGTGTGTAAACACAGTGTTGGTGCAGATATTTTACTGTATGACGTGATGTTTTAGACCGATGATTTCTTCTCTCAAACTAGTTGTTTCAAAAGTCGTGGATTTGCTTGTGTGTCGGACGATATGATGTTAAAACAAGCTTTCAGGATGTACTGATGCCGCGCCACCGAAAGAGAGCCAGTGTGGTGTTGGTTCAGAAAGAAAAAAAATCCTGTTCTCGCTAAAGATGTAGGTATTGATTTGACTAATTTAATTATTTCTGTACATAACGTAAATCACATTGCTTAAACATTCTCAGAAGGATGTACCCTCACACCGACAAAGACTAACGAAGATATAGTGGCCTGTGATAAATTGCGAACTATGTAAGCATTTCTGTTATTTATTAGTTCTCTCATATGTGCATATTTAAACAATGAGTTTTTTCCTACTGGTCAGCTATATTATAGTCTAGTGTGTTCACTCTCGGTTGCCCAAAAATCCGCGTGGTACTTCACTCGAGGTAGCAGACTACTCCTTCGAGTCCGTAAGCGTCATTAATAGGTCTCAGTCAACAATACTGAAAAATGCATCAAGTATTTTTAAGAACTACATTTCTCGACGTCAATGAGTTGTCAAAACATGTCATCCATATGTGTTTTTTGATTGACAGTCTATGCAATCTCTGTCGCTGAAGAAGCGATGTCATACAGAAGCTTCTTGTCTAACGCGTCTCGGAACAGAGCAGTGCAACCTACGTCGGTAGAGGACAATGAGTGGAGAGAGACCATAGCACTCTAATTCGCTGAAATCTACACCTCGTGCGTGGATGCTCCTCAAGTATTCGGAGGATCTCGAGCACTCGTCTATCCGTAGGATGACTGCACACACCGACTTACTTCAGTCGACTTCATCCATCCGACGTCACTCTTACTATCGACGAAGATGCAATGATTGTCTGACTGTCCATGGTGAAAGTATAATGAGATGCTGGTAGTTCTACTACTTGAGACATGTTGTTACAGACCATTAGTTATATTCGTAAATTTGCAAGAAATTTATTATTAACAACACAATACTTGAATTATCAATATATTCGAAGCTTTCATACTCAATTGATTAATTCATCATGTTCAGAATGAGTGTTCCAGTCGACTCCTTACAAGGGCGATTGAACGAGTGGATCCGATGCAATAAGAAACGCGCAGCACAAGTCCTAGCAAGGACTGGTAAGAGGAATTTTCACCATAATTTGTAATTCTATTTAATGTCAAAAAAAGTGGTATGTACCCACTAGTATGGCTAAGACAATTGTTCCTTTCAATTATAGGATACGTTGTAAATGTTTGCAGTCTCAAGCGGAGATCTCATTCTCCAACATCCTTCGGGGCGTCCTCCTAGCTGGAATGTCTCCGCCTACCACTGTGCTGTCTCACGATAGATGACATTGGCCACGCTCCAATCCCTCCGAGTCAGCTGGATTAAATGTCCCAGTCGCGCAAGAGTGCTCCTTCACGCTCTCCAACACCTATCCCTAGTCGTCCCGCGTGCCTTCCTCTCCAGACACCTTCCCCTATCCCAGCCTACAGTTCCTAGTGCTGACTAGCGTCCTTCTCTACAGACGTATACATCAGTACATTCGCAGTACAACGTAGACCTTGACGCAACGGACGGAGGAGGAGGACATCGAAAGCAAGTTACGGCGGTGGTGATCAAGAGCGACTGTGTTAACAGTCCGAGGCCTCCGTGAGGGCTCAGTTAATGGAGCGGCATGACAATCAGAGGTTATCTAGGGTATCTGCAGTCCGTTACAAAACACGTGTAACTCAATCAACGCTTCCTGTTGTGGGCCTCCACAAGTAACAAACATAGCCAACGACTATGATGAGTGAGAAAGAGGACCTTAGGTTCGCCACGTCCGAGTTTCAGCGATGTTAATACCATCCCGCGTTAGACCTTCTATGAACTGACGCGATATGGACGATTTGGCGTGGCTGCATTGAAAGCTGTGTAGCCACTGTTGAAATTATACCACATGTGAAGGCATTGTGCAAATGCATCTCAAGGACTTGGCTTCACTGTCTGTTTTTACTTTTGGAAAAAATATCTGATTGCTTGCGTAAATTTTTAATGGTTTTTGCTACTTCCTAACAACAGATCACGGCGAAACATGTATGGTACTTGCGCTTATAATGTCGTGGCATTGAGTATGACGCATTAGACCCGTCATTAGATGGTAGATGTATAAGAGGGTACAGGCGCTTGCTAAATGTTGTCAAGCTCCTGCCATCAACTAATCATGTGTGTTGCCTTCTGAATACACCTACGAGTGTGGAAATAGTGTGCAATTAACTCCGTCGTCTGAAAATACTAGCAATTGTTTTCTGCAGTACGAGCATGAATCAAGTTATTTTGTATATAGGTTCACGCGTGAAAAACGTATCATAATGTGTGCATAGTGTATCCATATAATGTATCGTCAGACGAATAGGATTCGATGAGATGTCTACACATATAGTTTAGTGACACGTAAAGTCGTTGTACAGCAATCCATATATTCATCAACCGATATGATAAGCTCATATACTATTTAGAGTCATTACCCTTCAAATTATAATCAAAGAATAGATCTAGATTTTCTAATGCCTACGAACAACAGCCGCCTGTTATTAACCAACTACAACATACAAAACTTCCTATGTGCTTATGAGCTAAGACATATAGCTTGCTCTCGGGTGTGGCATCGAAGATCCCCGACGTATAACCTGCTATAAGGTAAGGACGATCAAGTAGACATCATTTGTTACTCGACCAGCATATGAATGCGTACATCCCAAAATAAGATAGTAACAAAGCAACTGTAGTTTCGACGAATGAATGTATGCATCAATAACGCGTATTTGAAGCTTGTGTAGCTGCGCTCGAGCGCGCATAATCATGCGCACTTCATATGGCCCAATATGCAGTCCGTTGTGTATGATATCACACCAACAACACCCAGTCAGTACTGTGGACATGAATGTGTCATTGTCTTAGACGCGCGTAGGCGTAAGCGTTCCATGTTAGGGGAATTTTAGTGTCTGACGTAGTACCTGGAAATGGAGCTACAATTTGCGTCGGTCTCCGAGCTGTCTGTCTGATTGCACAAATTTCGTTAGAATACTTGTTCCGAGAGCGTGAGTCCACATGTTTCTAATGATTGTGTCGAATCCTCAAGAAGCAAGTGAAAAGACTTTATCTCGCCACTAACTCGTGTTACCTCTTCATCCTCAAGGTAACTTTATATTTAGGAGTGACTATATTAAAACGCTTGGTTTCAGGAGATTCATCCCTAAGCATGGAGTCTAATAAATCATATTGACAGCCTTCACAAAAGGTGGTAGCAATTGGCATTATAGATGATGTACAAGCAAATATAGCGGAGTTCAGCGATGTAATAAACAAGTCCAAATACTGTCAGGTGGACAATTCATTTCTCTACCAAAGAAGTTAAAAAACTCTAAAGCTGTCGACTTAATGTGTAATTCAAATGCAAAATGATTGCGTCTGTCCTATATGCAGTTTTCATAGCAGGATCATATATTGACAGTCGGTTCATTACATGAAGTATGACACAATATAAAAATATATGTCATAAGCGAATGATAAGGTGTAATTGAATAGATCATAAATATGGAAAGTTCCTGGACACTTCATGAGCTAAATATGGAAGGCACATTGTCCACACCAGTATCCAATCAAAAGATATTCCAAAATTTGAGAAAAATCAATGAGAATATTAAAACTTAACAGTTCACTTAATTTAATGTGAAATGCGACCTCTAAGGGTGTTCGTTACAATAAAGATTAAAACAATTTAAAACTTGGTAGGGTCAAGTGTGTGTGTTACGTATTTGCTAATGTTCTCAAACAATGGAGCAGCACACACATCAACTGTGGAATTCCCTAAACGCTGTCAAGATTGGTATAGTCGACTGCGAGATTTTATAAAAAGGACACATAAATACTTCGTGCGAAAATGATGCACTCAGTCACATAAGCAACCAAGGTCAACCATATAACAAGCACACCACACTTGACAGAACGGACACTGTGTTCCAGTTTTGCATGCTCGATCGAGAAAAAAGCACAAATAGAATGAAAGAATGCCATACGGATTCGTAAAAGTAGATCAACAATGTAGCATGGAATATAATCCTGAGTTCCTCCTTTAGTAATTTTTATGTGGAAATAGAGTGCTACGCATTGAGAATCGATGAATACTCGTTAAACTTGCGGCCATTGGAGCTGATCATGTCTGGCATTAATTGCCTTCAATCGAAGATTTGGAACTAACACGTGATTACCTCGCTTTGAGTGGGAAGAAATCGTGTTTGCATTATTAGGTTTCTTGTCTAACTTAGAAAACGTTGTGTAGCCCAAGCACTTATATGTCAACCAATGTGTCAAAACCTAGTGGCAGCACCGATGGTCACTGTACAGCGGCATGAAGAAGCCACGATCGATGTAATGCAGAATGTGGAACAAATTGTAAATCGAAATTCAGCGGATAGAAGTCATAAAAGTTCGTGTTCAAGATCATATTCACCGGTGGCTGATAAGGCAAACATTATGTGCGATAAGGTGCAATCTAACACGGTTATGAGGCTGTTAACAGACGGAGCCTCCCCATATTTCTCCACAATTTGGAAAATTATGATAGTCACATCGTTTCTATAAAGGTCGCGAGTTGAAGAATGAAA
>CAJQUW010012270.1:0-281271 GCA_907163375.1 Prostheceraeus crozeri | reverse complement strand
AAAAATGAAGAAGTCATGCCTTGCTATGAGGCGACTTTTACAAGCCTGAAATTCTAAGCTCACCGGCCCGATCACATCAACCGATCTCAACACGAAAGCCATCGCGTTTGCGCGCTGTAGGGTAAGACTAAGGCGACCAAGATAATGCCCTTTCCAATGCCATATCTCGATGTAAGGATGCGGAGAGATAGGAGAAATGAACTGCGTCTCAAAGTTTCTCAGCCACCTCAGAATCATCAGTTTTTAAAATTTTCAGTGATCATGACTTTGTCCTCCTCTGTCTGAATGACATTCCAAGAATTACATGTAGCGGGTAGGAATGGAATAAAAGATAGGCAGAGGCATAGAAATACCATAAAGAGTCTACCATGTATTACCTACTTCTATGGGTAGAAGTATTCGTGGATCATTACTTGTACTGTAGACTGCTCCGACATCAACACGCTCGTGCTGAGCATCTCTCCTATCAACGCATGCTAACTCTAAAAAAGTAGTTAAAACAAAACATTCAAGAGGACGACAAGTGATTAAGAGAAAAATGCAGCGTGAGATTGCATATGACTGGGAATGTATGACTAGGAGGGGGCTGGAGTGAATGATAGGGTAGGATTGCAGGACCGGTTACGAAACGAATCATTAGGAAGTGGAGGATCAAAACGAAGGGATGATGTAATTGTTTAACGGAAAATAATTCAGCACATATTCGACCAGTCGGTTCGGGATTTTCATTTAATACCAGTAAAAGTAAGAACACTTTTCAGTGTGAACTCCGTGTTTTTATTTTGGTCAAGCAGTCAAATAATAAAATCAAATCAAACATCAATAGTTGGCAAGGGCCAAGAGGCCGAAAATTTCTGTAATTTTGATTTGATTTTATTATTTGACTGCTTGACCAAAATAAAAACACGGAGTTCACACTGAAAAGTGTTCTTGCTTTTACTGGTAATAATTCAGCAGTCAATTTTTCTGCTTGTATGAACCATTCATGTGGTCGTTGACGTTTTCAACGACCTCTGCAAACGATTATTATGCATCTAATCAACATTTTTCAAAAGGAAACCAAATACATGTACTTCAAAAGTCTGTAGATCATACAAATGCCAATTCATTGATAATGTGAATGGCATTTATCAAGCCAGACAAATGAACTAACACTTGGTGTTCACTCACGGTATGTAACAACACTGCAGTATACAAAAGCATCGCGAGAAAACAAAATAGATAACATCAAAAATATCCTAAATTAGTTGGAAAATATCACTTCAACAAAACAAAACATTATTGTAATTGATTGATAACCAAGTTAACGAAAATATGAATAATTACTACATGAATTAATAAACTAAATTTAACTTATCACAGATGTGGCAATAATTGTAGAATTGAGATTTTCATATCGCAACTTTGATGAAGATTGGCCAATCCGTTATAAATAGTCTCCGATTTCAAATTCTCGATTTATAAATCATCTTCACTGTATCTAGCTTTTTTGATGGTATCTGAGCTGTCTGAAATCAATTTACCGCATTGTAAAATAGTTTTGTGGAATATTCAAAATGTGCTTTCATGAAATATCATCAAGTTTATTGATGAAAGGCAAATACATCACACAAGTGTATAATGAGTGATTCTGTGGTGATTCAACAAACGACTACGGACCGTCAATTTGTTAAAGCATCAAGTTACGGTGACATTAACATGCTGAAAAACATTTTTGCTTCATTCTGCTTTTAAAAGTCATTGCAAACTCGTTAATCAGCTATTGATATTCCTACGATGAAATTATTCAATAAAATTAATCATTAAATACTCCTCCATGTAATGACTAAGGAGATGACCGCAGTAGAGCAGATAAAGCGTCTGTAGTACGCAACATTCCTAATGCATACAAAGAATCAATAAAGATATTTGATTTCCATGTTTTAGTAAGTCGACAAGTGTATACATCCAATTAATTGAAACATCTAAATTATAAAATGCAAAATAATACAAAATTTAATATGGAGCGGCTATTTAGCGCATTTTGAATTATTGAGATAAACGAGATCAAATGAGCTTAAGTGCAATGAGTCATATTGCACTGCCAATCTCCTTATCCTTTCGAGTCTTCCGCATTAAAATTCCATAATTTCATTTGAGGAGGATTCCTCGATAGAGAGGTTCATGTACGACATCAACTAAGCAAATTTACTCAACAAAAATGTTTAGAGAATTGATTATCATTTCAGGGTGCATACGCATTTGAAAAAAAATCCCTGAACTGTCTCTGAACATTTTATAAACTGAATTTGACCGAAAAAGTGATATAGTACCCAAAAAAGGATGACATCAGTTGATATCAATTGTAGTTAATCCATTACCTGCATAATTTATTGTCTGATGACTGAATGAAGATAGCTGTTTCTGTTGTAACAGTTCTAAATTAAACCAAGTACGTCATATCATGATCATCATATTTCTTCATCTCTATCAAATCATTAGTTAAACATTTGAAAGACAAACTTTAACGCTTGGAAGGAGTAATAAACGATGTCGGCACTGATAAAACTATCGTTCAAGATCAACATATCGAATCTTTATTCATAAAAACAAAAAAAAACAAGAACCTATTTGGTTTTTAATCTACTAGCAATCAAAAAAGAGATAACAAATAGCTATATCTAACAATAAGAAAAAATAACAGCAATTAGCATATACGAACAGAGGTGACTTAGGACAGTTTAGAAATAGTTGCTTTAATTTGTTCATTTATGTTCTCTGTGTCACTTATCAAATGACATCAAATATAGTCTTAGTACATGCACCTATAAACTTTGATATTAAGTAGTTTTTAGTAGTTTAGGACATCGACTTTAACACTACTAATCACATTAATTTTTCAAATTCCCTGAATTTTCCATGAAGCGTATACACGCTGCATTTATACATGAGCCTTGAACTTCAACTTGTGATTTTGAAATAACTGCTCCGACCCTGTCATGAAACCCATTCTAGTGTCTCACGAATGTGCATCTCACGAAGTGTCAGCAAGCCCACCACAATAATTTCGTAGGATGTGGTCATTGGTCATGCTCTATGGATGTGGTAAAACCCTGTTTGACTATCATGTCTGTATTTTTCACTATCATTGCATGACGGCGAGGTCTACAGAAAATACTTGAATCATGGAGTCGTTTGGCTTTCAGTACGAAATCGTTTCCTGAATTTGATAACGTCTTCATTGTATTTGTTCATAGTCGCTGAATTGATGCTGACAACACTGAGTAATTGTGATGCACGTACCATCTTCAAAAACTGTGATATCTTTGATTGATGTTCAAACGCCGTTTATTAATTTCAACTTCTACTGCAATGTGAAATCACATTAAGTAACAGATCCTTCGAAGTATTGCCTGCGTGTTCATACCACAACAACGGGATTATTGAAAATGAAATTTGTAGAAAAGCGACAGTTGTCTTCATTTTATTTCCCGGCTTGGTCTATCGCACTAACTACTAATGAAGCGAAACTTTTAGAAGTAAGAAGCTGTCTCTTGCTATCATAAGGTGTCACGGAAAAGAAAAAATGAGAATGGGCATAAATAATATTCTTCCATGAGTAGAAATAAAATGTGCATCAAATGAACCAAATATTTGTCACTTTCAACATTTGACAAATATGCCAATTGAGAAAAAATGAAAATACGACGAATATAATGACACGTACTCGATCAAGTGACATAACTGTAGCCATCTTAGAAGAAGCAGTAAGTGCAACGAAAAAAGGAAGCAGTTAAGTGCAGAAACAAGTATAATATATAAACTATGACGAGAAATGGCTGAAGCGAAAATGAAAATAGTCCCATAGATTACCTGTCCATGCGCGCTGCATTCGCTTTTTGCCTACAAAGCATTGAGCGGAAATATCAACATCTGCAACTGAATTCGTCACCGAACAAAAACCATTTCCCAATATTGATTTTGTTATTCATGCCTGAGCATGCTGGCACATAATAATTCAATCATTATAAAATTTGAACATCATACAAGCATACGGAATATCCATAATATGCAATTCAGAATCGTTGCCATCAGATTGTATGATGTCAGGTGAATTAGAGGCGCTTCTTCAAAATGTACATACTAATGCATAAATAATCAAAACAGGATAACAGGATAGCACGATATCCATTGAGAAAGCAGTCGATTCAGGAAAACGAATAATGCAGAAATTTTGGCCTACTTGTAGGCGGGGCTTGCTTTTGTCCTTAATCTGACCTGGTTGCTAGTTTTCTTTTTGTCTGTTTGTCAACTAATCTGCAATATTTAGCGTAAGCTCAGCACAAACTGCAACACCAGGTAACCAAGCTTCGTCACATTTTTGGCTCTAGCTAAAAGCATACACAATTAGCTGAAAATCTTCATCCAGGAAATGTGTGATTTAAATCAAATATATGTACATGTAATCAATGCAGTCGATAAATGATTTGCCTATCAGAATTCTGATTCTTCAGTCAACCAATGAGTAAAAAGATACAACATTTACACTGTATGTAAAAGGAAGGTGAAAATTCATAAATTGCATTAAACAACAAGTCATTACTTTGCTTCACGAAAATTACAATCGATATTCAGCATAAGGAAACCAGTATTTGAATAAGTGTTGTCAATTGATCTTAAAGATCCTATCAGGTTATCAGAAGGCCAATAAAAGTCGAGAGATTACACTATTCATGTGAAAATTATGTATTTATAGGGAAAGCTTCATCCAAAATTCACTTTTTCGAAAAAGGAGGTTCTCTATCTTCAAAATTCTCTATTTCAAAAGTAAAAGTTCCCCAATATCAAATTATTGCTATTGGTCACAGAGGACTGACGTGGGTGATACTGAGGTTGACAGACGGGACATGTAAGGAAGGCCGCACATGAAAAGATAATGGGGTTATCCTATAACGCGTCATTTGTTTAACCGTCGTTATACGTTAGAGACAGTTTAATGAAACCATGTAAATGACAGTTAAAAAATCTGCAATTCCGTGTCCATAGAAACTCACTTTTAACTGTCTTTTGGAATGCTAACTGTCATTAAGCAGAGAATGCACACAAGCTTCCATTAGTTTTTCAGAACGTCGCGTGTAACAGGATTTCATGATGTCATTTTGACGCATTCTGACATCATAACATGGAAGATCATTAAATTTACTGTTATCGTGTAAAGATGACCTCGCTTTCCATTCAGACACCATGAATTTCATTCATAAATGAAGCAAATAAGCCTTTTTATTCTGAAGCCAGCAATCCATAGACATCGAAACCAGGGCTGCGGATGAAACCATGGGTCGGTAGCTGATGAACCTCGTGGGATGGGATGGACAGAGAGCAAAAAAGACGTCCCATGAACATCACAGAAAATTATGTAAATATCAACACAATTAGCTGTAGTGTTTTCATTCATATTACTGTATTACAGCCTGCCAACCATCTTCACTGGCATGCCGCAACTATGAAAGGTGAGTATACATGTAGGTTGTAGGTATAACCAAGACTCGATCTTTGGCTAGCTGATTCTGAAAGCAAACCGTCTCATGTACTCTGTTACACGTTTGGAGGAGATTATTCAACAAGAATTGTTCAATAACATCTACAGCTCTGGTTCGATATACCAGTCAGTTATACGTTAATGAAGGTCTTACCCTCCTAAAAATATTCTGCCTTCATGTAGGTTTCATTAATTAATGACATGTTCTATGACGCGTTCGTGAACACCCTTTCGTTAAACGATTATGACGGTTAAATGAAGCAAAATAAATGATGAGTCTATGGACGGCATCCTTTTAATGACATTTAAATGAGGCGTTCATTAAATTAATGACGCGTTATAGGACAAGCCCAATGCAAACTCTGTGACGAGGCAAGTGAAGCATTTATTCAACGAGTACATTGACTCTATGATTTAAGTTTCTATTTGACCCCTTCGTTAAGGATTTTCGGCTATTGTGAATATGTGCTTCAGGACAAGCACAAAATCCAATGCAATGCGAAACTATCTTATGTTGCAGTTTTTGTCAGTTGCATTTCATGCAATCTAGATGAAAACAATACTTGCTACGCAGTGATAAAACACATGTATGGGTATGTGACAAAATGATGTGATATTGTAAGATTGGTCATGACATGATAATCTATTAATATGACAATTTTAAACTGAGAGTAAAATTTTTAGTACCGAACGTCCGAACTGATATTAGCTAACTTAATAATATGATTCCGAATCGATATTTCATTGCTAATAGATATGTAAGAATATACTTATTCAAGGACATGCAACAATCGTTAAGCAGCTAATAATGATCTTCGACAAATATACAATAGTTTGTCACTGATCCACTTCAAATTTCACAGGCGATCCCGTTCACACTTTCAGCTTCTGAGAAGGGAATGTTTCTTCGCCATACTTTCACCACTAGGAATGATGCACACACTCAAGCAAATACGATGACTACCCTTTTTGAAATGCCACTCCAACAGTACAGAACACATTTGAAAACGCTCATTGATACTTCGAGTTTAGTTATCTCAGAATTATGGAGTAAATTGAGAGATATTTTTCGCTTCAGTCATTGAACAAACACACTGATTCCTTTACAGGACTGCATGTTAGCATACGTTAAAATTTAATCAAGAGGTTGAATTAGAAGTGGAAGCTAATTGAGCATTCATGATAGATGAAATTTATAATCATTTTGCACAGATGGATTATACCATGTCTTGCATCATCTAATTAAATACCGTATTTCTTTGAATATGAGACGCCCTTGAATAAGGGACGCATGTACAAAAAATAGACTGCTATAGACATATTACATGCAGGCTATTGTAATGTGGTAGCTACATCCGCCTGAGCGATTATTAGGCCTACTTATCTTAGTAAATAAGTCAGTCTACTAGTAAATACCGGGTATCATGACCAATATTGTATAATATATAAGGCTTCTTGTTGTTGTACATGCAGTACATGCATGTTGTACATACGTACATGCAGGCCTACTTAAGGTTACATCATCTACCATTTAAGGAGGCATTATACGGTAGCTTCCTTTGCATTAGGAGTCATGTACCGGTCTGTAACTTTTGCTGTAAATACTACTTGATTATCGGTATTTTCGTTTCGGTAAATTCAGATCTAGTCTACATGTATAGTGGCCAACATGTACTGGTATATGAATGTATTAGATGAGTCTACAAGATATGCTACTACAAACCATAAAACTCCTTTCATTTCCAAAATATCTGAATTATGATAAAGCGTATATACCGGTATGTAAGAAAAATTACTGGCGAAATTTACCCATGACATAGGCCTAAGTGAGGAATGCAAAGGTTACCTAAGAGAATAGTAGCAAAAAACTAAGACATCTTTTTCTAATGAAAGAATGAAAACTTGAACATTTGATAAATAAGAGACGCCCCTGAATAAGAGACGCATCAATCAGGGATCTGAAAAAAAATAAGAGACGCGTCTCTTTTTCAAAGAAATACGGTATTAGCAATATTAACAAACAGAACGCAAATTTCTGCACAAAAAAGATTTAGATCATAATGGTGCTGAATTAAAAGAAGAAAATGAGTGATGAAATGCAATCGATCGCTCTATGTATGAATGAGTCGTTTTGAGGTGCAATCAATACAAGAAATTGCCCGAGATGAAATCAGGATCCGGGATAGAAACGTATATGTTGCTCTATGATATGAAACATATGCATGTTTTCAAATAATCTTCCATTTTCCGTGGACATAAAGCCGCATGCATGAGATCAAAACTTCTACTGACCTTTGGGGTAGATCATCTTTAAAGCATCTACAGCCAAATATTACGAAGGATTAATTCGTGATAAACCCGACAACTAAGTACGGTACTCGGTTCATGTAGCTGATGTAATAGATTAACACTCTGTCGACTTCCAAGAGATTCCAAACTGCATAAGTTAAGTAAAAATATAACATAAACATGGAATTTTGAGGGCAATAAAGTAGGACAACAATGTGCCTACAATACCCTACAATGTGAGCATGTAGGGCAACAATGCAAGCATCTGAAAATGTCCTACATTGTAGTAATGATTCCTGTCCAGGCAATGTAGGAAGAATGTAGGTTGAACCGTCTCATTCACGGTTCACCGGTTTGACCATTCAGCAGAACCGTCAGCGTGGCCTAGTGAAGAAGGTGCGAGCTCTTCTACACCGCGGACTTCGGTTCTGTTCCTAGGTCGGGAGAGTGCGGTCGGGGAATCAAGGGTGTTGGTGTCTTCAATTGATTTAATCGCAGTCATTCTCTTTCGATATTCAATGGACTGCGACAGATCTTTGTTGTCAATAGACTGTGTGATTACTGCCACATTGCAATAAATCGCCGATTAAAATATTTGGGAGATTGATCTATTCGGTACTCAACTACAACTTGTTTAACCAGGATTCGAACTCAGACAAGCAACTGCCTTTCCTGCCTCACTGTCAGAACAGAAGTGAGTGTAAAGAGCGTCAATCATCGACAATCATGAGTGGCACTGTACCGACTTAGTTAGTTTCCAGCTTATCAATGATGTAAGTTAAAGAAAAGATACTCATGGATTTCAATTTTAGATATACATGTAATATTATTGGGAATATTGGTTGAAATGTGGGCATAGACATGCGAGTTGAATATTTCGGCAACTTCACTTGTTATCTAAAGCAAAGGACAGCGTTGTAGGACAAACAATATCTAATAACTATGGAATTCATCGGTGGATAGAGAATGGCGATGCGATTCTCTGGGATATAGAAGGAAATTATTTGGTGAATCCCGAGAGCTTTAGAATCCGCTATGGAATCCCTCTCTGCCAAGATTTTCGAATGTAGAAGGGATTCTGAATACGATTCCACATAATTCTGGTATACTTTATCGGTGGATAGAATCACACGATATTTCACAACATATTTTAACTAAAAGGTTTCGGTAAGTAGAACATGCCGCTATCATCTGCTATATGATTGAGCACAGGTTGCTTCCGTTTGATCATGATAGCTTCTACAATATTTATTTCATAGTATTTCTAGTAATTTCAATAGATCTTGTAAAGAAAGACTTTGATATCATTTTTTTAAATTAGTGAAAAACAATATTATTTCATTAAGTTCAAAAAGAATGAATACGTATTTCACTTATACTTTAAGCGAAATTGATAATAAACGTTCTGAAAACAGGAGTTGCTATTATTTACATGATCCTGCTGTGTTCATTCTTTAAACAATTCAGCGATCCTCTGCTGAAGTCTTCGCTTTTGTTCTGTCGCTGAATGATTGGTTTCTTGAATCACCCAGACACGAGAATTCATGCACAACTCAACACTTTCACAGAGGGTTCGACTCACTTTTTAGTGGAAAAAAGATCTTACTGTTGTAGGGTCAAATGCTACTTTAGAATCAAATCCCATGCTTCCAGAAACATTCTATTCGCCTATGAATTCTACGGTACTTCTATTCTTTCCCCTACCCCACATTTCTGTTGTTGACACCCGCGAGTGTTGCATCGTTCTTCTCTTGCTCCATAGGGCGGTCTCACTACGCAAAAGCGCTGAGTTTGTAATATTCCCCTGATCTGACTTGTAGAACATTTACAGCCTCAGAATTAGACAACTGCTCGTCATTTGTCTGTAGACAACAATCCCACGAAGTTCATGATCACAGCTGTACCTTGCATTCTAACTGAGTATCCAATCATTCATCCCAGGGTTCAAGTAAGACTTCTCAGTCGTGTTGTACAGCCACCCAGTGACAGATGAAGTCTATTCTAAATCCAATGTGACAAAGTTTGATGAAATCTGATGAATTTGGAAAAGTTGGAAAATGTGGGGGGAGGGAGAAGAATAGAAGTACCGAATTCGACAGTTATTGATTGCTGTTCAATCTGTTTCGTTCTTCCTTGCTTCAGATAACAAGCGAATGCAACTAATATTTCAAACGCCCTTGCAACCTTAACAATTCAAAACTCTATGATCAGTGCTGAAGTCCATGTAAAATGAATAAACACTTTATGCTCTATGTACCGACGAATTCCTCGTCGAGGACAACTACTCACCAGGATTGATGCAGGACCGTTGGAGAGCACCATGTTCGTGTATCAGTTCGATAATGGAGTCGTCAGGGGATTCGTCGTGTGATACCGTCGACTCGTGAGGCATCAGCATTGTTGGGGCACGGAACATATATGAATGAGGATAGTTAATGAGGTTGATACAAGAGAATGAGTACAAATCCGCGTATCGCAGTAATTGCGCCGCGAAGAATGTTTGACGAGAACCGGAACGGAAGACAGACCCTAAGCGTCCATACGCAGCATCCATGTCGTGAGCCACCTCCTAAAAAATGAAATCACTTGCATGTTGCAGGCGTTGCATAGATCAGAATACTCATCAGATGATGTTCGTACTGGAAACAGAAGCTATTATCAAACCAGGATCCAGGAATACTGGGACACTTTCACTAATTGAGGTAAATACTGTTTTTGGATTGAAGAGATGAATCAGAACTAGCTGAAGACTTTCTCTTCTTTCGATACTCATGAAAATTATAGAAAATATAAAAGCATTTACAATTTCGGTTGTAGGACATTGAATCAGAATTACTTTTCTGCAAAAGAGATGTCTGATATTCCATGATTCCATGCTTCGCATACTACTGAATTAAAATAAAAGTAGCACCGCATCACCGGTATATGTTCAAAACGAAATTGCGAACATGTGTGAATGAAAAGCTAAATTTCCTGCGTAACTGTAGCCTGTATGCACTATAGCGGAAGATGGATTTCTTTATCTGAGTAGGTCCATGAGTTGCATGGTGAAGACATCTGATAAGCGGAATTGCGGGTCAGTAGTAGACACTGTTCATTCAACAATGGCCATCTAGTAGGCCTAGTGAGATTTTCCGCTCCGATAATCATGTCAGATAATCCTACGCCTTCGTTAAAAGTGTATTTCAGGCAATTTTACTTATCATTTTATTCGCTCAACTAATGCTAAATGTATCCCTGATTCCAGTCCGTCACATGTTTTCATCTAATTCATCAACGTTGAAATGCAGGAGTGATGTTTTAAGTACAAGATCTTTTAGATATTTTAAATTATAAAACAATAACTCAGCGTTATCATGTCCAAAAGAAAGTTTCCAATCTAAAAGGTGGTCCTAATAATATGCCGCGGTCCGTTTGAGTGTTTGGTGCTTTTGCCAATAATCAGTAGATGTTTTTTTATAGTATATTGCAATTAACAATGGTACGAATAATTTCAATGAAAGATCAAGGTCAATTTTTTCAGTTCAGGGCATTAAATATGAAAGAAATAGTAATTATTTTAGTGCGATATTCGCATTATCTAGGAAAAAGCTCAAATGTTGCTATTTTGCATGAATTCAAATGTGCAGTGCTCATTCGGTTACGTGCATCAGTGGAGATATAAACTTAAAAGATTAACTTCAGTTTTGAAAATCTGAAAATCTATGCAATTGGAGCGCGCGGCAAAAAATACAACGATATATGGAGATTGCAGTACGTCAGCAGAACGCGTTTCTGCAGGGAGCGGGGCCGAAAATAAGATTTTCACAGAATGACGCACACCCTATGCCTACTGCGAATCTGCGCATCTGTCGAGTTCTGCCAGTTGCCTCACCTTGTCTGATAAGATCAAAGGAAGACACATGCATATACCCAATGAGATGCATATTGAAGCTTTTGATTAAATTGAGATTTTCTGTGATTTCTCTTATTCAGTGAGAAACAGACTAATGCCATAATTTTGACCTGGATTATCTTGAGGTCATTTCCTATAGTGTTTATGCACCATTTGTCGATGAAGCTAAAAATATTCAAATTTGGAGAGACTCCTAATGCCTGCAAACACAATCATTTTGACATATGTTATCCACACTTAACCACATTCTCGCATACATCGCCGATCATAACCATGAAAATAGCACATGTACATGATATGAAATGACGTGAAGACATTCCATTTCAAAAATTGTGTCTCTAGACAAAGTACATTTCACTCAGAGAAAACATCATCTAACCGAAAGCGTCAATCTGCCTCCAATTGGATTTGGATGAGTTTTTCTCTGATCTTTCCTGACAAGAAGAAAACCCAGACAGAGCTCGGTAAACGTGCAGACTACAGATTTTTAGTGAGCATAGGGTGTACAAGTGTACATCATGCTGTGAAAGTCTCATTTTCGGCATGGTTCCCTGCAGAAATCCGCACTGGCTGCGGACTGTTGATGCTATCAAAATACTATACTCAACAATATACTCAACAAGAGAAGGATGAGAAGCAATTATTATCGCATTGCATTTTCTGCGTGCAACTGCTAAGGGTTATAATGATGAAATGAGAGCCAAAACTGCAACATATCTTATTATTTATTATATTTCTTATTCTGCCCAATATTTCGGCTGTCACAGCCAGCTTCAGGGAAGCAAAGGCTCGCATGATTTTCAAGAAATTCTTAAAAAAAGTCGGTGGCAGATGGCACATAGCATCATACATAGCACAAGGATCATAGCATTGCAAGGCGGTTCCCACCGCAGTCGCCAGCAACCTTGATAGCTCAAACGCAAGATCAGGTCAGCTAGCCATGTGTTCCCTAGCAAACCACCAGGAAAATATATCTGACTGGCCACTATTCTTAGTGGTTTATACTTCATCGCTCTCACGCATGGCACAATAAAATATTACTGGAATAACTTAAAAGACTGATTCTATATCATTCTAGTGAAATAGTAGGGCCTGTGGCTAAATAAATGGTCATGACATGGAAAGAACGATCAAAGATAATCTAATCCACAACTTCTCAGGTCACTTGATGCGGAGCATCGAAAACCCCTTCATCCTCAAAATATGCATCAGCTAAGAAATTATCCAAACTTAGCAAAAAGAGCCCGCAGCGACTATGAAAATTTGCAAAGATATTTGCAATTCGAATGAATCGAACCGTCGTCCTTCATGATCGTTACAATGACTGCGACCATTAAGTTACTAAACATTCAACATACTGCGGTTGTCTTTAACATGCCTTTCAATGTGCTGATATTCTCATATCGACAATTCTGACCAAAGGTTGCAACCTTACTAGCTAGCTCTACCTAAATTTGTTTCCGTATTGTTATGCCAATGATTTCGGGAGATAAATGTTCAGAATCTGTTAGTATCAAAAGCTATGTATTCTCCGGGTAGAAGACGAGTTGATTGGACATTGATCTCCATGAAATCCGTGGGATAGAACACATTTGCTTCACGATTCCACTGCTGCTCACTGTCCAGATTTTGTAGATATGTGCAGTCTGCTTAGTTTTGTGGATGAACAAAATCTGCTAGTAGATTGAACGCTCAGAACCTACTACAGATTAAAGAGAAATCTCCAGAGAGAAGTGGAATGACTTCAATGAATGTACCTTCGTTTTGTATGTCTTGAAATGTCACCACCAATCGTTGAGTACAGGACAATCACATTTCTTGCAGTTTTTAAACACCGTTCTTATTCGAACAGACGCCGCGCCTCTTTTTTTCGATTACACACCATGTCTGATGCACACTGCTACCGTTAAACCGTAAACCGCTGTTACCGTCAAGCCACCGTTGAATTTAGAAATAAGGATGGAACTGATGATCTATTTGCCCTGATGTTGATATCGCTCAATAAACGAAAAAAATAACATCTGTTTTGCAGATTTCTCTCAGAAATAGGGCCTATGTGTGAATAGCTACCCTCTTAAATACCTGCACATTTCATGCAATGTCAGTTCTTACCTGAATTGAAGGGGTTATCTAAATGTCCTATCATTTAAAAGAATATATGAATGCATTCTATTAGTCGACAATGACAACAACATAGGGAAAGAGCAATGAGAATCAACTAAATTGTTCTTCGTGTTATGAACACAGTTCTTGTGTCATTTCATACGAATGAGCGTGTGGAAATCAATTACTGATGCGTGTTGTCACGTACATTTCAGTAACTTGTATTAGCCAATATTAGCCACTTGTTTCTCCCCACCTCGAACAGAAGACATGCGAAATTTTGCTCGTTTCAAATAGACGCCGCACTAGCACTATTTTTGTTTCGAATACAAGACACGGCGTTTATTATTAGAAATACGGCACCTAAAAATAGGGAATGTATTTTCGCAATGATGTGGACGGTGACAACGCTCCCATTGCGATAAGGGAATATCTTGAAAGATTCTTCCACATATCAGTAATAATATCTTACATATTTGTCGTATGACAAGGCAATCATTCACTTAGAAAAGTTAAACCAATAAAATTCATCGCTGCTCGATATGAAAATCAGCGACTGGCAGTGTCATAGAGCAAGTATATTAGGTAGAGTAACAACTCAGCATTTGTTAAATCCCTAATGTGTACACAGCTTCGATTTCATTAGATGAACATGAGTCGAGACCCAGCCCCATCTGTGAGATATGCAAATTTTTACACTTTTGGAGAAATGTACACGAATTTGACTGATAATGATAGCAATACAGAATAAAGAATAGTATTCCACAAATCATCAATGTCATAAAAATTCTTGGAGAGGTAAAATGGTTTGTTAAATTAGCAATTCGATGGGTTAGCATTTACTAAAACCTCAACTTCATTACAATAAGATTATTTTCTTTAGCCTGATCATATCAGAAACTGCCATTGCAAGAGCAAAACATCGTAATCAAAGAAGCTGATCACAATGAACTTCAAAAGATGTAAATGGGTCCACATTACTATTCAGATTCAAGAAATGGCGCCTTGTGAATCACAAAATCATGCCGCCGAAAATTGAATTAAAAACATGACATCTCAGCCATGAAGAGCAATAAGATCTCAACTTTTCCTTGAAGACTTGAATTATAATGCAGTTCATGAAATTTTCTTGATCATCAACTTAATTTCGGCTTAATTAAGATACTTGTTAGCAAATATTCATTCCTGCTGATATCCAACTTGTTTCATACTACTTATAAAGGGGCTTCATATCGGTAGCATATAAATTTGCAAAATTTCGCTTTTTAAATGCTGCTCAAATAATTCATTGTGACCACAGGAACGTGATCTCCGTAAAAAACTGAATCTTTTGATATAAAAATCTTCACTGTATACAGACACGTTGTTGAGTCGACACTCTACTTACTTTACCTACTCTATGGGCAGTGTTATGTTTTCTCTTTGCTTTTTGTTGGTAGACGCCAATTGGTTCGCTATCTTCCCTTTAGCTTTGACCTTGAAAAATTGACACACATGGCAAATACATAAATGCGCATACCGCAATGGTGCGCGGTGGGAAATCCGTGAAATTAGTGACCAATTCACATTTGAGCATGATGATTGAAAAGCACTCAGAAACAGATTTTCAATTATAAGCGAGCAAAATTTCAATGTTTTATAAAAGCATTAGAACGGTGTCTCTGCGACCAAAGTGGCAATTTACTAAGCCAAAATCGGTTTCTTGCAAAAGTGTGGAAGCATGAGATTCAAGTAATTCACTCACTTCATGAAAAATAAATTGCGTTCTAAGAACATGATTCTAAAAATGTTCGTAATCGAATAAGTTTTATGCCAGCACTGGGAATAAGATCTACTGAAATATAGAAATTATTTTTATTACAGAAGTTTATTTAGCATAGGCATTGATCACTAATGATATCATCTGTTGAAGTCCAAAAACGTAAATAAATGCATACACAATAGGAAATAATAAAGTTTCATTCCACTTAACGGAAAGCGTAGTCTCGCGTATTGATCATGCTTTAACATATGCATATAATCAAACACAATGAGATTCCGATGACAGCGGTATTTGGTGGAATCCTGTTTATTTAGAGGTAAATGCGGATTATCAGTATTGTGGCGGCATTTCGCTTTTTTACTGTTTGATGGTACAATTAGCAAAAAGATTAAAAAAATTAAAAGATTATGCTAGGCGACGAATCTTTAATTCCCCCAAAATGCCAATGATCTCCTAGCTCTCAAGAATTGACATTATTATCGCTCAAAGATGGTTTCATTCATTGACGCAGTCAGTCTTCTCTTTTCGATGAGAACAGTAGGAACAGAGCAAATCCATGGGGTAAGCCGACGGTCGATGCAACCATCAATAGGAGAAGAGGCGTGCGTGAATTCAAAGTCAATAACTTATTATGCTCATGCGTGCGTGTGTGGCATTCATGAATCCCGTAACGTTCATTTTACATGAAGCGAAGCTCAGGAGATGCATGTACGAGCATGTTGTACTGTGCATGCATGAATTCGCAATGTTACTTTCCAACGTCGTTATATGACTCAGAAACATTCGTTTGTTTTATATGATTGAGCTGATTCGCGGTATATAGCGAAATTTAAATATAAAGGCCTCGGAATAAGCATTTAAGAGCGGCGGAATCACCTTGTGTATGCATTTAATGCAGTCTATATTATACGGTATATGAACATGTTTCATATCTAATTCATTCGAAACAGCCGAAGCAGAATGGTCACAAAGGTCTAATAACATTCGATCAAAACAGCGATAATAAGCGCGGTCGATGCCTTGCTTGCCTCAAAAATCAAAATTGTAGTTTAGTACAATGTTATGTTCATTTGTGTTTGGTACAGTATAATAAGAATGTTTGTAATGAGTGTTTGCATTGTCCAGCATGACGTCATATCTGCAGATCTGATCAGTAGTGCTTGTTAGAATTGATCTGTTGAAAGCACTTTAAAAGAGTGAATCTGCGCACTTGGCAAAGTCAGCAATTTATCAACTCATTTACGAGACATAAACATGATTATAAAATTTAAATAAAAAAAGCAAATACTGTAACCCTGTGAACCATAGTGCACTTATTTACCACAAAAAGCTTCGGCTACATTCTGTGTGAATACAAACATGATAAATTGATGATACTTTACGGTAAGTGGGCTTACACCAGTAATAAAACTGAGTTGCCAACATTCTTGATGAATGCAACATCGTGGTTACTTACACAAGCAAAACCTTTCTTTTGGCAAGACAATATTAATGAACAAAATCGTTGGAAAGAAAATTTTTTCTCAGTTTTTCCTGATTCTTTTACTAGAAGTACCTTGTATAGAGCATTACATCATATGATACATCACACTGCTTACTTAACTTTCACCTATTTTTGACATTATGACAATCGGAACTCTGGATTATAGTCTACCATAGGCAGAGCCATGTACAAAATTTAACTGGCTCACTTACCAACCATAATGTCAGTGCACACTTTTGCTGAGTGATAAAATTAGGAACTGTATCATGCGAATCAAATACGCTATGTGTGCATGGAGACTGCATGTATATTATGTGTGTTTGTGCGAGCATTCTGCAGGTTTGCCGTATGGCACGTGTACATGTGCAAGATGCTTGTATTGCAAGTATAATATACATGCGTATGCCAATATATTATAAAAAAATCATAGGTAAGAGTGATCTCTCGACCCATCGATTTGTTCAAATTTGCCCAATTTGACACTTAGTTGAGTGCACAATAATTTAGGTGAGTTGCATGGCTATAGATCGATTTACTCAGTCAGTGTCAAATGTCATCTTTATGAGGTTAACAATTTAAAAAATGTAGGTCTACACGCATTGTATGTAGACCCTAATAGTTTCACTAAGAAACCATGGGCATGACAAAAGATTTTCTATTTCGGCTTTCATGAAAGGAAGTAGTATGGTAGATGAAATTATATATCCGATCCAGTCTTTACCATGAGATTCATGTTAACTCATATGGCTGCACAATCACATCGAAATACTCGCATACATGCACAAATTGTATGTATTCGACATTCCATAGGTTGCGGATAGAGCATAGGGGCTGCACAATGGACCAATAGCGCTTTACAAGCATGACTGTGATTAGTGAACAATAAAGTTTTTTGTATGAAAGTACAAAGAACATACTAGTATATTTCTGAAGTAGGCTACATTACTTAAATGCATGGATAGTAATTTCAGCCTAGGAAAAACTTTTCTCAATCATTACGTCTTGGTTGGAAGATACTTGAAGAAAATGATATTTTCTCATGGCTTCAGCATTGTCAAATGATTAAATTTTGTTGTAATAATTCATATTATGTAACATCTGTCTGTTCGTTAAAATGAATTAGTACCGCAGTTATCGATGCGCGAAGCATTGGGCTGTATTATCATACTTATTCGTCCGTCTGTCTGCACTCATATCTGCCTATAGAGCCCTTTAGATATAAGTGAATTAAATGTAGACTATAGTCCACACTAGGCATTAATGGGTTAATGACGGTCCGACCCTGTGCGTGGTTGGCAGAAATTAGGGAGTTCCATTCATAGAACATTTGAAATCGTAATTATGACAAAACAAAAATACAACAAAAAAATTGGCCAAATCCACAAAATGAACATGCATGCAGGTATTCAAAAATTAAAAAATGAAGGTTTAATTAAAGTAACTATTAGCAAAGCCTTAAAGCTTGCCTTAAAGCAAAGTTATCGTAGCTTTCTTTTTGAAGTCAGTAACTTCCATGTGATTCATCCTTCTTCAGGCACAGCAATTTGTTGAGTGTGCTGTGCCTTGAATCACCATAAATCATATGATAAAAAAAATTCTACGAGAGCTTTGTCTGAATTTTTTTGGGAGTAACTATTTATCCGATTGTGTAGGGACTATGCATGAAAAGTAATTATCCTCCAAGCTAAAGATGATTAATTGTCAAAGAAATCTGTGTAATCGCAAACGGTTAAAGCAGTGAACCCATGATGGCATAGCCACCTAGGCTCCATGGTAATGGAATATTTGTACATAAAATACACCACAAGTCGATTTCTCATACGATTCTTATTTAAAATAAACATGAGGCCTTTTGATGGCTCTCTTTCAGGCGTGACACCACAAAATGAAATACGGATACAGGTCGAAAGTCACAATTTACAATGAGCGAAAATCAAATCACATGACCATGACGGCAACAGTTACTTGGACTTGACAGTGTAAGGAGTATGACAGGAATGAGCTACGGAATGCGTTGATTGCATTCAGACACAAAGTGATCAATAAATAGATTAGTCCTAAAGATAACAACGAGAAATGAAGGTAGTAGTAGAACAGGTAACGAAAATATACACCAACTGAAAATCAATGTCAAGGAAAAATACAATTAAATAAAAAGTAAATTGAATAAAAATTAATTTATTAAAATAATTACGTGAGAAGAATTACCAAGGCAGGCGCAAGGTGAAATCTTTTTCATTGCACAGATCAGCTTTCGTTCTAAAAGTATGGACTGCTTCGAGGATTTTGAGCCTTGTCTTATCAGGAAAGACATCAATGATAGAAAATTGCTTTCTGGCATTTTCTTTTGACTGTGAGCATACGATCAGGTGTCGGGTGACATTGCTTTGACATTGTCTATTTGACCGTGGTGGTTGCCGGCCTCATTTGATAATCCAAGCGGGGATATGCTCCCTAAATCGCGTACCCAGAGTCCTTTTGGTGTGACCAGAGCTGGAAAAATTCCACTGAAATTTTTTAATTCCAATTCCAATTCCAGAGCAGAAATTTCAATTCCAACTCCAATTCCAATTCCAGTCGAAACAGTTCAATTCAATTCCAATTCCAATTCCATAATATGATTCAATTCCGATAATTTCATGTCGCATATAGTGTATTATGCTAATGTATCTAACATTTGTTCGTTTCAATCTAAACCATGTGCCCTTATCCTATCCTCGTTCCTGTGTGCCGTTCCTTACGTCCTTCCTATGTGCGTTTTCATGTTCATAGTTCATATTTCTTGTGTACATGTACGTGTATATATGTAACCGGTCAGCCTACACCATTTTCGTTTCGTAAACGAGATATTCAATATCTCGTGAAAAAGAGAAAAGAAAATTAACGGTCAGCAAAGAATCAAACGATGAGAGAGAGAGAGAGATGAGATGCGAATAAATCGATTAATAAACTGACAGAAGAAAGAAATTCAATGTGGCAATAACGTGATTGTTGATGACAGAAAAAACGACGATAGAAATGATACCATGAAAACTGATTAATGGTCCATGTTCAAAAAGGAAATTATAAAATCCGTGATAAGAACGAAATGAAGTCGGGTCGAAAGCTAGCGGGCAGAGATTAAAGGAAACTCTTTCAATTTTTAAAAGAAAGTGGATTTATCGTCAAGTCTCAAAAATTGGTATAAATTAGAAACGATGAGAAATTGACACAACCACAACTACCAACAACAACACATTCGACATCTTCAGCAGCTGTTAGGAGAACTCCGGGATCTCGCGGTGCAACTTAACTACAGAAATAACAACAACTGCCCGCCAGCGTACAACAACACAGCAGCGTATACAGCAGGGGTGCGCAGTGTTGCGATTCTTGGCGTAGGGTAAAAAAAACGCGCAAGGTCGAAAAACACGCGCACATGTATTTCCTTACAAATAAGCCAAAATGGCAACTATGATCGCTAATATTTGATGAAACGAATTTTTACAAAGCTTAAATTTGCAGATCAGATAGTAAGAGCTTTGATATTTTTCAGGACAAGTCAAATACACACGTGCCTTAAGTGGTAGATGCATACGAGCAGTGGGCCTATAGGCTATCCATTGAGTGAGATGTTAATGAACCTAAATGATCTTTGATAGGCTATACATGTGGCTTATCTAGAAACTGCATGAAATTTTGATATCTTGATTTTGATATTTTAGAACCAAAGTTTTCTATTATCAAAAATTAAAAATAGAAGTCGAAAACTTAAAAAAACGCGCAAAATGGATAAAAATGGAAAAAACACGCTTACACGTGCAAATTGTCAAAAAAACGCGTGCGCGTGTAAACACGCGCGAATCGCAACACTGGCGGTGCGCAACCTTCTACAGTTTTCGGCCGTCATTTCAAAGGCCGAAAGAATCACGGCCGCACTTAATATGTGTGCAGACAACTAGGTCAATAGCCAATCCTTTTTATATTGCACCACTCAAATTAGCTTTCCATGATGAATGACGCAGTGAAAATCGCATAAAGGCCTACTTCATAAAGAATGAACTAGCAAGTTAACCGATGTACGACCGGCGGTCATTTTTGACCCGAAATGATTTTAAGTTTAAGGTGTTATTATCACTTCAAAAGTTGAAAGCATGTTTTTGTAGGAGCAACCGAAGGAGAAAACACTTTAATAGGCTACTATACTAATTCATAAAGGAATTACGAGCAGGTCTATTCTATGTCGTTGAAGTTAGCACCAACTTCAACACCAACTTTTTGAATAGAGTTTGTACAGAATAGAAAACCACATGTTTAGGTACTACTGATGACGCAGAGTTTGTACAGCCAAAAAGTTTTCCAAAATTCGAACTCCTTCACCTTCAAAATTCAAATTTAAATTCGAAAAATTAGTGCAAGTATTGGTGCTACCTGGTTAGCGAGTTTGTACAGCATTCCGATGGAAAAATTTAGATACAAGAGCAAAAACCTGAGTTTGTACAGCAACTTCCAGCACTTTCCTTACACGAACAATCGGAAAAAACCGCCAAAAACCGATTTTTTCAAAAATGATAAGATTTTCCAGAAAAGTTCTTGGTGCTACATGGAAAATGAGTTTGTACAGTGCTCTAACCGGTGGAAGAGTGTTCTACTAATCCAGTCTGAGTTTGAACACACACTTCTCCGACACTCCAGCACTCCTACGACCGGTAAATACCGGTTATTGTACAGTAACTACAAGAATACTGCCCATTTATGAACAAATCAATTGGTGCTACATGGAAAATGAGTTTGTACAGTGCTCTAACCGGTGGAAGAGTGTTCTACTAATCCAGTCTGAGTTTGAACACACAACTACAAGAACTACTGCCCATTTATGATCATGGAATGATAAGTTTCTCTAAGTTGGATGTCAAAGTAAGTGACTTCAAAGTCTCTTTTACCTCATGATTGGGGTAAATACGACATGGTCTGGGTGTTTTTGCATCTGAGTACGTTTTCATATAGATTTGCGAATTAAACTCCGATGATGTGTTGGGATTGTATGATGGGAATAGAGCAACTGATCTTTACAAGAAAATCCTAAGTGCTACCTTATTGCTACCTAGAATAGACATTTTCGCATATAGAAGTGGATCTTGGTTTATTTGTGATTGCAGAATTGATGTAGATCATTATTTCGATACACTAGGTGACATGCCACGCTCAATCACGCGCAATTACACATGACCCCAAACATTCGTGGCTATGCGGGATATTGCTGCAATATAAGTTATATAAGTAAGTATAGTTGGCAGTCCTGTTATATAGACTTTGCGTCTCATGTGTCTGCCTGTATCAGAGGCTAAACAATGTGATAGGACCTCAATTTCATGCTCAGGGAAGACAGAACATGCTTAGCGGTTCATCTTCGTGGTTCAAGCGGCAGCGCAGACAACCGTGGACGACGCACAAACTATAAACGCTCACCCGCGCGTATTCTTAAACATTTCCCATGTTTTAACAGCATCAGATCAAGTGATTTCTGACTCTTAGTGCAGCGCGCATGTACACGGGTAGAAGAATATAATGTCCTTAACCACGGATGTTCGGGGTGTTCCGTAATTACGCCTGAATCACGCGTGGCATGTCATCTAGTGTAGATTTATGTTTATGTGAGATAAAAATGGGCAGTGTTTATAGTATGTAAGCGTATTTTGAAGCTGAATAGGCCTATTTTTAAATAGGATACATGCATGAAATGCTACAATTGATATACGTTCAAAAACAGAATTAGCCTATTTTAGAAATATACGAGCGCATAAAGAATAGAGAAAAGAATATCAGAATTAGGCCTAAATATCGTAAAGGTTTCTCGTTCTTTCTGGACGTGGATCCTTTCGTTTGATTGACTTGAAATGGCATCTAGCTGTTATTAATCGATCGAAATCCATGAACTCGAAACAAGCTTGGATCTTGAGCATTGCACCTATGGACCTTGAGCATATGGATGCAAACTGAACGGTTTCTTGGCTATGAGCTATTGATTTGGGCTACAACCTAATCGCATTTACCTAATGTTGCATTTCCCCAAGCCAGCCTATCGTAATTATAATCCTGCAATATTTTTATACACTGCATGTTCAATATTTTCATCCACAATCAACGATCAAGGTCACTTAACTATCACATGTTGATTTAAAAATTTGGCGGATGACTGAAGGTCGAAATTCCATCTTTTGCAGCGAATTGCGTGTATTTGTATTTCTTAATCTATTCGCGGCTGTTTATGTTTAAATGGCACATAGAATTACAAACTTTCACATAGGAAAATGAAGTAATATGTAAGTTTGCTAGGTTTACGCTCATTTATATAGCATCATTAAATTAGTATTAGCACATGAAAAGATCTAATTGTTCAAATATTTGACGATGAACAAATCAACAAAAATGAGATTAGCAATGAATATATCCCGTAAGTTTTATATGTCAACATTTTATGGCTACTGAACTGAGAGCCTAACTAGCCTGCCTGACTGTGATACAATTTTTGATACATCCAGTGATTAACATCATCAGTTAAGGTTCAGAAAATCAAGTTCCTATTTCTATCAGTTGGGTTGAACCTTATATACAAGGTTTATAACCTACATTGCGGTTATTGCAATGTAACGCATATTTCATTTGAAGGAGCTATACTTCGGGTTGTACGACATAACTTGAAAATCAGTAGGTTGCCTTCTACACCGCTCGTTAAGACATCTGGTGATCACATTCTTTCATTTGAAATTATTCAAATTATCAACTTACTGAGCATGTAGTGTATCTGAACATGCGTGACTGATTACAGAGAGCGTCTGTTCAACAACTACGATTATGACTCCCCTGCTCTCATGTTTGAGCGATAAGTCTTCAACATTTTTTGAGTGTGAACACGAAATTGAAATATTTTGACCACTACTTTATTCCGCTTGTCATGAGCATTCATGAAATTTGTTGTAATTGATCTTATCCCGACCATTTCCTTTTGTATTTTAAAAACTTTATTGCTTGGTCACATTTTTGGTCATTTAAGGTTCATCGTACAGGCTATACGCAAGCCTGTACAATTCTTACTTTTATACCTGTGACGTAAGATTTCCATGACACTTGAGATTCACTGTGTTTCAGCTATGCACATGATCGCGGACTGCTGTTCAGACCTTTGTGTGCTGAGTGATGGTCTCGATTTTAACGTAATGCTGTGTTAATGAAATATACGACATTATGTCTGCAATCGGTCTTCTTAACAATACCTTTGATTGTTTTCCGGATTTTCTTATACCTAACCGCGGTACCTTAAATTCACATATGCAGACAAACCTTTTCCCTTTGTATTCTACGGTTTCCATTGTTTCGTCCTATCAGCTAGACTATGGACAAGTATATGCAGTTGTTACATTTATTATACCTTCGATTGTTTTCCAGATATTAGTGATGAATTACAGGCAACACTTATTATCAAGATTGTTGTTTTTTGCGGTGAATTTTAAGTGCATTTGTAATTGTTTTGACTACAATTGGTTGACACAACTTAGTACAGGCATTTTCAGCGATGTTCCTCTTTTCTATACCTTGTAGTTGTTTTCCTATATGCGTTTCGGACTGTCCGATCATTATCGTATCTAAGATATTCGGTCTTCATTGCATAATGTCGCAAGTCATTTTCATCCTATCTGACCTTTCTATGCTGTGCTTCCTGCTGTAATAGAGTATGAAAAAAAATTGAGAACTCGATATTCATCTGTCGTCCTTCTCCCATGTCAGGATTTGAATTTGGTGCAGCTATTGATTTTTGGAGTACCGCCTACATCAAGCTTTCCACCCGTGACCTTTATGACGTACTCGGGCTTTTTCCAGAGTTTTGTGCACCATTCTCAGCAGAGTTCATATTTTGATGGACAATAACATTTCCTGAAACAAAATATTGTTTCAACTCGTTTCACTGGTGGAAGATAGCGATTCAACCGACAATTGAATTTTGAAACAAAAATATCGCATCGATGATGTAGTTACTGTACAATAACCGGTATTTACCGGTCGTAGGAGTGCTGGAGTGTCGGAGAAGTGTGTGTTCAAACTCAGACTGGATTAGTAGAACACTCTTCCACCGGTTAGAGCACTGTACAAACTCATTTTCCATGTAGCACCAATTGATTTGTTCATAAACGGGCAGTATTCTTGTAGTTACTGTACAATAACCGGTAGTTACCGGTCGTAGGAGTGCTGGAGTGTCGGAGAAGTGTGTGTTCAAACTCAGACTGGATTAGTAGAACACTCTTCCACCGGTTAGAGCACTGTACAAACTCATTTTCCATGTAGCACCAATTGATTTGTTCATAAATGGGCAGTATTCTTGTAGTTACTGTACAATAACCGGTATTTACCGGTCGTAGGAGTGCTGGAGTGTCGGAGAAGTGTGTGTTCAAACTCAGACTGGATTAGTAGAACACTCTTCCACCGGTTAGAGCACTGTACAAACTCATTTTCCATGTAGCACCAATTGATTTGTTCATAAATGGGCAGTATTCTTGTAGTTACTGTACAATAACCGGTATTTACCGGTCGTAGGAGTGCTGGAGTGTCGGAGAAGTGTGTGTTCAAACTCAGACTGGATTAGTAGAACACTCTTCCACCGGTTAGAGCACTGTACAAACTCATTTTCCATGTAGCACCAATTGATTTGTTCATAAATGGGCAGTATTCTTGTAGTTACTGTACAATAACCGGTATTTACCGGTCGTAGGAGTGCTGGAGTGTCGGAGAAGTGTGTGTTCAAACTCAGACTGGATTAGTAGAACACTCTTCCACCGGTTAGAGCACTGTACAAACTCATTTTCCATGTAGCACCAATTGATTTGTTCATAAATGGGCAGTATTCTTGTAGTTACTGTACAATAACCGGTATTTACCGGTCGTAGGAGTGCTGGAGTGTCGGAGAAGTGTGTGTTCAAACTCAGACTGGATTAGTAGAACACTCTTCCACCGGTTAGAGCACTGTACAAACTCATTTTCCATGTAGCACCAATTGATTTGTTCATAAATGGGCAGTATTCTTGTAGTTACTGTACAATAACCGGTATTTACCGGTCGTAGGAGTGCTGGAGTGTCGGAGAAGTGTGTGTTCAAACTCAGACTGGATTAGTAGAACACTCTTCCACCGGTTAGAGCACTGTACAAACTCATTTTCCATGTAGCACCAAGAACTTTTCTGGAAAATCTTATCATTTTTGAAAAAATCGGTTTTTGGCGGTTTTTTCCGATTGTTCGTGTAAGGAAAGTGCTGGAAGTTGCTGTACAAACTCAGGTTTTTGCTCTTGTATCTAAATTTTTCCATCGGAATGCTGTACAAACTCGCTAACCAGGTAGCACCAATACTTGCACTAATTTTTCGAATTTAAATTTGAATTTTGAAGGTGAAGGAGTTCGAATTTTGGAAAACTTTTTGGCTGTACAAACTCTGCGTCATCAGTAGTACCTAAACATGTAGTTTTCTATTCTGTACAAACTCTATTCAAAAAGTTGGTGTTGAAGTTGGTGCTAACTTCAACGACATGTCTATTCTAGGCATTCACTTATATACATAGGCTTGCGCATTTCTAGAACCCCGCATATAAGCCTGCCTACCTGGCGTTATTATTGAAGTTATAAAGTATCTTATTATTGCTAATCATACAGTTCTTTCGCAACCCAAAACGTAAGCCTTAAATTTAATGATAAATGTGAAATAAAACACAGCTGAAATTTGTACATATTTTATTTATGAAAATACACAAAATCTAAATAGGTAGAAATACAATATCTCGTGAAAAATCTACTATATCAGTGTAAGACTCAGTGACTAACTTGCTGTTGTCCGTCGTTGACCAAGCTTCGAAAATCAGGTACTTGAGAGGATGTCATCAAACGTAAACTATTCTCGAGATTGTTTTTTGTCAAGCGCGTCCGGTATTTTTTCTTTATGAAATTTAATTTATAAAACGCTGCCTCGCAGGCGTATGTGCTTCCAAATAGAACTAAAACGTTTTAGGACAACTCTCGCAATCTTGGATACTCCACAGCTGAAATCCATATTTCATGTAAAATACCATCACTTTCGAACTGATTCACAAGACAATTATTCGCCTTCAACTCGATCACTTCCATTTAAAGTTCGAATGGAACCTCTTCTATCTGGATCAGGTGCGGCGAGGCAGCGAGCTTTATTTTTGGAGCAAGTGCGTTGAAGTCGGTGAAACGCGCACTAAATTCGTGGTTGAGCGCATCAAAGACTGTAGCAATGTGACAGAAAGGAACGTCTTCAAGTGAAGGAACAGTTAGTAGAAGATGACTAGTATGCTATGACGATTGTTTTTCGATTGCCTTGAACTCAAGAAATATTTGCAATATACATGCACAATATTCTTTTTCATTTGCTTCTCATTGTCACGGCCGCACTTTGCCTCTGCTACAGCCGCAGGTTGCGCATCCCTGGTATACAGCAACACATCAGCGAGCGCAATTGAATATTGACGGTATAAGTGACACTGATATTTATGATATTATTTTGGTATAAATGAGTCCGATCGAATTGAAGTGAAGTCAACATTAAGAAGTGAACTGTAAGTTTAAGGTTTTTCTTTTATCGTTGCGTATCGTATCTATATAACTATAGTCTTAAAAATTAATATTGTTAATTGTTGTGATTGGACGTTGCGATTTCAATTTTCGTACAAATAGATTTATCACAGGCCTATCGAAAAAGTGGAATTGAGGTTTATCAGGGTCAATTCCAATTCCAATTCCAGTAGATTTGAATATCGTCAATTCCAATTCCAATTCCGACGAAAAATGGAATTAATTCCGGATCGGAATTAATTCCAATTCCAACTTTTCCAACTCTGGGTGTGACCGATGTATGTGCATCCACATTAACACTGAAATTTATATACTGTGATGAAACCGAGGAAGGGGCATCTTGTCTTTGGAAAACCTCACTGGTAGCTTGTTGGTCCAGAAAAATATAGATACCTCAACGGCTGGGAAGACTGTGGCAGTGGCAGATTTGACACGACTTCCGAAGGTGGAATGACTATCGCCTTGAAAGCCTTTTATTAGCTCGTCGCTCTCGAACACATTTTGCCTGCTTTGATGATTTTAAAAGCTGTGTTTGCACACGTATTTCTAAGCGCAACAGTCTTCCTCAGCATGATAGTTTTGTTAAGGATGATCATTCTGATTCACAAGAATTCTATTGCTTCCACTGTTGATAAATCACTTGAAAACTTAAACAAAATAAATAAATAAACCTTGTTTATTCTTGGAAGCACATTAGGCACGGAGCCCTTCTTCCATGTGGCCGAGCTTATTTATCCCACTCTCATTCTTTTGTACTGAGTGTTTATCAATAATTCAGTGTGCACCTATTTAAAAGTCTTAGGTTTGACCCAGCCAAAGTTTGAAACAAGGTCTCCAGAACGCAGAGTGAACACTCTATCACAAGGCCATTGCGACGGAGCTTTGCGATTATTTGTAAAAGAAGGGTTCTATTATGATGTCCTGATGAAAGAATTCTAAGCCTTTTAACAATATTACTTATTCTCCTGTTAAAAGCACCGAAAAAGTATTGTTGAAGATCGTGTATTTATCTGTGATGTCAAGTGTAAACGATTGTCTCGAAAATTTTGGATTTTCAAGCTTCACGAGAATCCATTTATGTTCAGATTTACTGCTGGAGCACGACATTGTGGCGTGCTTTGTCATTCGTTGCAGAGACAACTTCTATAACCACTGTAATACAATCCGAGAAAATTATGGTCTTCGGAATTTTTGGAGTGTCAAATCCTTATCCGGATTTTGAAAGTAGATTGTAGTTATTTTTTTATTTCGACTCCGTACACTAATATCAGTCAAAATGACTATGTTCCTCACTTTGACAACAGATTACCGAGCTTCATATGAGTGCTGTGTCAATTGTTTCTGTGAATCATTTAGCTATGTAAGTATTGCAAGTCATGTTTCCGATATGTTGCAAGTTTCGCAGGAAGTGCATTATTCTAGCGTTTGAGTGGATTCGCAAAACTTGTTTTTTTACTGATTAGTTAGTCCACATTCTGTCCATCCCATTTTACACTTGAAAATGGTTGCAGTATCACCAGAAACGTCGTGACTTTGACTTTATCTTTCAAAATTTCTCTAATTTTTCTAAATTCCTCTAATTTCTAAATTTTTCTAATTCAGTGTGGTACTTTCATTATTACAAATCGAGGCACATTTTTGAACGCATCTATCATATGACTGCAGTCATTGTTCAGTTTCCGAAATCAAACAGAATCCAAACGTTTATAGAGCATCGAAGTTCTAGAGACTTCAGTAATCAAAGACCGATATTTCTATTTAAAACAAAGCAGCGTATGAGTGAACATCAAGCTTACAATCAATGATTAATGATTTCTCACCAGCAGTAATCCATCTTCTTAGCGATTGCAGTTCTGTATATTCGATAATAGAGTATTATTCATTCAGTTGTTGACGCCATAGAGAGGAACAAAACCGTGTTCGGTTATCTACGGCTTGCAACCGAATTTGTCGCCTACACGTGTACAATAGTGGGGCGTCTCCAGACGTCATTAGATCTTAACGATTTGGGAAGAGTTTTATTGTCAGAATGAGAACTCAATACTAAAGCGGATGAACGGGAATTGTAACTCTGAGTGGATAGTGGAAGAGAATTGATGAATGATAGCAGATCTCACAGGAAACAGTGTAGAAATATGGCCTAACCTGCATCACTATGATAGGACTATTACTGGGGTGTGAGAATGGGACATGGCGTAAAGCATACAATGCATTTTGAATCACTAAGTTAAGAGCTTCGAAAGTGTGAACGTGTGACAATACAGAATTTTCATCAGTCATCCCACCGGATCCCTTCATGCCCCTGTGGCTCAGATGTCTATAACATGAACTAGTGATCCAGGGGTGAATGGCTGAAGAAACCTAACTACAAGTAAAAGGGGAGGGCAGGACCAATGCTCAATCTAGCAAATATAAAACCTCGCAAAATATCTAGATAGGACAGACACTTACAAAAAATACGACAATAACTAATGATATATCGAGTGTTGAATCAAATAAGGACAAACCAATCATTCTATTACAAAACGTCATGACTTCAGTCAGGGCGAGTTTCTGCAAGGAAGGATACCGAAAAAGAGACTTTCAAAAGATGATGTACTACCTTTGCCTTCTATGAATCTGCGCGTCTTCCGAGTTCTAACTGGTTCCTCTTCTTGTCAGAAAGGATGAAAGAGAAGCACATGTTGATTCAATGGGAGGGACGCAGATGAAGTTTTTGGTTAGAATGAAATTTTCTGTTTTCTCTGATCAACTGAAGAGTACTATGTCTAGAACCATAATTTTCGGCATGATATGTCTTCAGGTCATTTCCTATCATGTACATGCTAAATGATCATGAGCCTGATCGGCGATGTATGCGAGAATGTGGTGAAATGTGAATTAAATTGCTCAAAATGCTTGTCTTTGCCGACATTAGGAGGCGTGCCAAATGTGAATGTGTTTAGCTTCATGCCGAAATGTTCCAGAACATGATAAGAAATGACTTGAAGACATTCCATGTCAGAAATTATGACTCTGGGCTTAGAATTTTTCACTTAATAAGAGAAAACATACAAAATTTCATTCTAGCCAAAAACGCAAAAGCGTTTTGCAAAAATCAGATTCGCTTTGCCGTCAAAAAATGAAAAATTTTTTTTGATTTTTGTTTTGCAATAAGCAAAAATGCAATATGCGTCTCGTTGGACTGAAATGTGTTTCTCTTTGTTCCTGTCCGACAAGAAGAGGAACCAGCTAGAACTCGGCAGACGCGCAGTTTCGCAGTGGCATAGGGTGTACATCATTGTGTGAAACTCTCATCTTCGGCCTCGTTCCCTGCAGAAACTTGTTCTGGCTGACAGACTACTACGGTGTATAGGAAATTAACACTTTTATATCAAAGCTTGCGGGAAAATGATGATGCAGGGTTAAAAATGCAAGTAGAAAAGAGAGAAATAGGCGGGTAATAAAGAGGAACAAGCAAGTTTATATGTCAGTTGTACAGCAGCTTTCAGCACGGAAAGTTTTTCATTAGGAGTTCGCGTGACAACATGCAACGAAGTGTTCACTAAATGTCACTAAGCAATGGAAAGTGTCGGCCAATTCACCAACAGAAATGTTTGCCATTAGTCATTCAGCGCAATAAGGAGCATGATGGTTTAATGCAATACAACATATATACATAATGTACATATATATAATATGCAACACATATAATATACATGTATGTTATATAACAAAAATACAATGCTGTTTTTATGCATTTAGTGATCATGCACAAGTTAGATTCATTATTGGATTATGAGCTGGATTGATTATTGGATTGATGACTCCATTTCTTTATCAACGTATTGTATTCCAAATCTTCAAATTAAAGTATTGGCTGAGGATAATCATTAAAACATCGGCAATTTTTTTGCATATATGCATATTGCAAAAATATATACAAAAATATTCCTAGCATTGTAATAGTGAATGAAATGATGATATGAATGGTTTAACGTCACTACTCCCCCTTACTGGGGGCTTGGACGGTGCTGACACAGTCAAACTATAATCTGGAGCGTTGTGATCCTTTAGCTTCCAATGACACTATCGGGGTTTGACCTCTGGACCAGAAGATCGCTAAGCCAAGCACTTGACCACCGTGCCACGGAGACCATTCGTAGTATTAATAGTAGTCCATATAAAGTAATAAATAAAAAACTCCATATATGCATGAAGTGATAGACTTGAAGCAGACTAATAACAAAAAATGGGTATAAAACTGTGAAACGGGAATCTTTATCTGTCAAAAACTCACTCGAATCGCCTGCTGCACGTGACCAATGTCTTCTGGACGCTCCGATGACTGCATGTCCATATTTCTACAAATTATGAATTACACCACATATCTCTTATACTGTACTTAATTTCATTGATACTTACTTGTACAAATCAGAGAGAATAGTATCAAGATTCTGCAGTCTGTCAAACAAATCTTTCTTCTTCTTCCATACATAAACTTCATTGGCCAGCTCTGGAATTACCAACATTGTGCGCCACCCTACCGTCTTTTTAGATTTGAGTATATCACCAAAGATGTGATCACCGATGTACAAAACGTCTTTGCCACGAGCACCTGCATAAGGAAGAAAAGACAAATATAGAACACGGAAGTACACTTACACTAGAACGATTAATATACGCATGTTCATCTTTCATTTGCAAAGATATTTGTTTTGAAATATCTACATACCGTTCATTTTCTCTCTGTAGTCATACAATTGCTTTTCTATTTATGTCATCATAAAATGGTAGAAAATGCACTTTGAGCATCAAGTGGAAATTCCTGCATACAATCAGAGTGAAAACGCATCCCACTTCTTGAAAGAGTATCAGCACAATGGCCTATTTACAATAATGTAAAAATAACAATTATTTCATCTAAGTTGGATTTCTAGTTGCAAATAAGTGTCAGTAGGTAGGATCTCTCCCGGCATTTTTAAATTTGTCTTTAACACGTTGAAATTCGTGAATGGCCAAATAACTTTCGATAATTGCAGTTGAGTGCATCTAAAACAAAATCATTCCAAAATCCAAATTGGATTAATGCCTCACCAATCACAGGGACAATGTGAAGCACAAGCGAAATTTACTTATCGAACGTGCTGCCTAAGTTTTCAATGCATCTTCAAGCATGTGCACATTGATTGAATTGTCTATTTCTGCATGACATCAGCTGTTATTTGAAAGATTGACAGCATTTCTGAAAATACTCTGCCGTCACCAGCGGCAGTACCCCTTATGTGGGATCCTCGTGTCCTTGAAGAATCAGTGGCTATCAAACTGTCATTTCTTACATGCACGAGCGTATTTATATCACATTTCATGCAATGATTTGTGGATTTCTGGGAAAGGACTCCGGATACAATATTGTGGAGATTATTAAATGCGGTAGATAGCATTAGTAGTTTACATCACTTAGTCAACCAATCAGCAGACATCGCATCATGTCGTCGTCGTCGTCGTTCGGCAACCTATCAGATTCTGACGTAGTCGACATTCGTTCTTTTCAGTCTCTAATGACGTCAATCCTTCCTCCACTTGCGTGACAGGCGATCTAGTCAGGAAATATCAATTGCTGACAGCCACAAGCCTGCCCCTTCCCCCCATCGATTTCTCTAGCAGCGCATGAGTGCTGAATGTTCCAAATTTTACATCAATCCAAAGATAGCTTCTCAATGGAAAATATTGTGCTCTGAAAGAAATAATCCAAAGCGACAATCCTTGAAGCCTTTTACATACAAAACACGTTTAATTTAGTAAATGATTGTGTTGGTGAAGTTTTACTACCCTTTTTATCATAGTTTACTTGAGCACCGTTCGCTTTTCGTGTTGTCTAATTTCTTATTTTATACTTGATTTTGTTACTATTTCTATACATTTCCCCTTGATTGGATTGCTTTGATTAACCTTGTATATACTGTGTTCCATGATATATGATCTTGTGCATATTTCCATATCGTAATTTTCTATGTCTATATTCTCATGTTAATCATTTTGAAATTTTGTTTAACTACTATGCATAAATGATATTTTGTCACTCTCGTTAAAGAAACGTTGAGTAAAAAATCTCGCTCTTTATTCCTGCGAAAGCCAGTGGCAATATTTCGTATAATTAACATCATCCAGGAATGGCCAACAGAAACATTAACCGTTGCAAATTTTCGTTCTTCGATAAATCTCCTTCATTTTGACTTGAAACAACCTGCTCTAACATTCTCACTAGATTATGTGAATTAAATATTGAGGAATCCTCAATTAAATTGGTGATCTCAGCGGCACAGTGGTTAGGTGATTGTCCTAGCTATCTTTTGGTCTTGAAGTCGAGGCCCGGAAGTGTCAGTGGACGTCGGGAGGACTTGCATCCGAACCATGAGTTTCATATAGATCTCTAGAAATATCTGACTATGTCAGCACCGTCATAATGCCCAGTAAGGGAGTAGTGACGCTGAAACTTCATCATCATCTTCAATTTAAACATGGGAACACACCGGAATAGTCGCTATTTCATCCATGAACTCCCTATTCAATACGCATCCATCCATACTAGGAGCATATTTAAGATACATTGTGACTTCAAACGCAGCATTTATTGATTTGAACTGATGCATTGACTTAGACGAAATGTCATTAGGGTGTGAAAAGTAGTATCTAGTGAATACCCAGGGAAATTGACTTAACATGCTAATTGCTCTGATGACGTTCGTGTCTTACGCGATCGAATGCTTTTACACAATCGATGAAATACAATATCTTCACATGCTTCACAGTGTCATCTCAATTTTCATCAAACATTAGTCCAATTTGCATGGAATTTGGTGTGTCTAAGTATTATACTTATATCCGCACGTCTGACGTTTTGTGGCGAAAGGTTGATTTTAGCGGTTGCTACAAAGATTGAAAATCTGGGGTAATAATCTGTGAGTGTGAAACGTTTACTTTTTAGATTTCATACGGCGCTTTTATTGACCTGCTATCATTCGCATACAAATTTCATTGACTTTCATCTTCAATTGCGAGGTAATAGTTTTGCTCACTTGCCCGCATTAAGTATTTCAAGGAATCGTCTCTTCGTGCTTATCGTATCGCTTTCATCTAATGTTCTGTCAACACTTAACGTCAGACGAAAATGACTATTTTCTCGGTTTTGTCAGTGATTTACGATTCTGTGCCGCAGGTTGAGTTATATTCGCAGCTGCAATCAGTTACCAACTTCCTCAGTGTGTCTGACATCATGAACGATGAAAGGAGCATAATCGAACTAATGAGCGTTCGCACAGATGTGACCGAGTTTTAATACAAGAAGCAATCAATCAAAAATGTAAAATCTGTGTTATCTATAAATGTCTTAATAAGACACCGTTGCAGGAAAAGAATTGCTACTTTCTTACTTCAAACATTTTATAGCACATTTTTTGTGTCTGCAAGCGCACATGTCAATCATGAAGTAACTTCTGTCATTCAATGCGAAACCAATAATCACAAAATGATGAAAAACTTCATCCAGATTAAGGTAGTAGATTCTGGAATGAATTATCACTGCTTGTTGCATTTAGCGTTTTTACAAACAATGTGCAAATACTTTTAAAAAAATCAATCTCAACTCGTCTGAGATCAGCAAGGAACCAATTTTTTCTTTTGATTTTGATATTTGATCCCCCTCTTAACCATTTAAAGATTTTAGTCTGACTGAATATAACTAGGATTGTTTGTTGTATTTGGCCGAGTATTTATACTTAGTTATAGCATTTGCGCATTCATTCTATCATTTAATTTCATTATTTTTATCATTTACTTTATTCTATTTATTAGTATCATTAATAATTATAGTCATAGTATATGTATGCTATCGAAAGATCAGCTGAATGACAACTGATTCTAGTAAAATATCCTTAATTTAAACCAACTGCGCATTAATTCGCTACTCATTCGCATATCGATTTCTTGTCATCTATTACACACATTCACAACGCACTGTTATAGAGTCATGAGTTCAATTGCATTCCATGAATTCAATCACCTCCTTTAAATGTGAAATTCATTATTATCACCAATGGAGAAATTGATTTTTTTTTCTCTGGAAAGGATAACAGATCGAAAATTAGCAAATTAGCTACCTCATTCTTCAATTGGATAAGTTGTGTTTGACCGATGAGGAATGAATACAGAGAAGACAAATTATCATATTGATCTGCCAACCACCTTATAACCTCCGTTTTCAGGTGATTAAGAGGATGAGAATTCCGCCTACTTATTTTAAAATGACATTCTGTCGCCAAAGTTTCATGGTAATGGTTCACAAGACACCGTTGCTGGAAAAGAATTGCTACATTCTTACTTTAAACATTTTTTAGCACACTTTTTTCTGTCTGCAACCGCACATGTCTACCATGAAATCACCTCTGTCGTCGAAATAAATATTCAAACTCGTTGACTGGGCATCAGCCTAAGCAGGATAAATACGAGTATGAATAAACTTGCTAGTGCTTCAATTGCAATATATTGCTTATAGGCTACAAGAATTTGAACGATAAAATAACGAGGAGCTGCTTTCTGTGTGTGTTTTGCGCTCATTGTTAGACTGTCGTTATCGGCGTCATAGGTAGAAGTACAATGTATGTAATACAAGCAAAAAGACATTTAAAAATTAAATCCCATCCATGCCAGGATCCATACTGGGAGCGATTTGCCTCCCCCTTCCATAACTTCTGTAGCAATGTTCCGAATCACATGATATTCATTCGCGTGTGAGCTATCTCATGGTGGCATACATTTGATCTAACTCACTGATATTCGCGCTATAAATAGCAATACAAAATTCAAACTAATTTTGACAGATTTCTGAAACCTTAAAGATGTTACAGAATTTTTGGCTCTATGACACCTTTATGATTGCAATTTACGATGCCAAACTGGAAAGTATTTACGAATGCACTAAAAATTTATTTTTGAGTGCGAATAGAGTCAAAGAATTGATGGAAAACGTATATGAAATGAGGCAGATTTTCCTTCAAAAATAAGCATACCAATGCATTTGTGAAACGGTATTCCACAGCTCCAAATGACTTCAAATGTGAGTACAAGTAAGAAGGACGACTTGCAGAAACCCTAAAGATTCAGATGACTAAATTCGCAAAATTGACTGCCATTACATATATAATATTTGCCATTACTAAAAATGTCAATAAGTAGTATCAGCGCTATATTTAAAAGATGCATCAATAATGCGGCAGGGGCCGACCCCCACCGCGCATGGATAGGGTTAAAATAAAATTAAGGAAAACATGAAACACAGAAAGAGGAATTGTCTCTAGTCTGAGAGAGTCAAGTGTGAACCAAACTTTAGAATTTGTAACAACACATACATCAAAATTGCAACACGCCATTTGCACACCCGTTTGAACATCTTGCACAGAAACAGTAATCACTATAAGCATCTCAAAATATGCAATCCATAACATTATAACATAATATTGACAAATGAAAAGGATAGTGTATGTCTGAAACAAAAAGGCAACTACATGTATGTTGATAGTTGATCCAAAAGTATAGAACAAATTCCTTAGAGGGGGAAACTAAACAATTTCTGCTTCTATGATTTTATTATTGCTCATATATCTTGCCCATTTAGAATTTGTGAACACTGACTTTTTAGATGTCTTCTATGTAAAGTACTTTTACTCTTCATGCTGACTACGACAGTCGAAATGCAGGGTGAAACAGACACAAAAAGCATGCAACTTTTGGAAATTTATCATTGAAATTCAAGTCAGAAAAAATACTTCACAAACAGAGCTCTCTAGTCCTAAAAATACTTATGCAGGTAGTATGGAATTGCTGATAAGTAGCATTCAGACCGAATCACAGGATCAACCGGACCAGATTCTAGATCATAACTTCGATACGATAGATGATTCGGTACTTCATACATGTCTGAGAGAATGATCGGTAAGGTTACATTGTGCCAATGATCGAAGGTTGTATTGTTCAATAAGTACGCACGACCATAGAAATGACGATCGCTTGTCATTAACATAACTGCTTGTACAGGGCACATGGCCCAAAACAACAGGACTATTAAGGACAGGCATTATAATTCTGAAAGTCTTAGGAAGGGTTGAACAGAACAAACGGTTCTCATGACAATATGCTCACCGTAAGCTGGTGAATGCTAGGGACACAATAACCACTAATTTCCTGACATGAAGTTTAAATTCAATGAGGTACATTACGTTATCTTCTAACCGTGATTGGTCATCGGTCTAAATTCAACATTTAAATGAGAGAAGCAATTTTTCATTAGTTGGCATCACTCTGATTCCTAGCTTTTAACATACCTATTCTTTTGTAATGTTAAGGAAAATAAATAATAATTCCTTGCAAGACATTAAAGATGTTTGTCTCTGACGAAAGCAAATGCTTTGAATTCGATGACCGATTCCTTCATGCGAAAACAAATTTGATAAGTTAATGAGTGCGTGGGAGTGCCGACGAGCAGAATGTCATGATGATTCGTAAAAAGTATCAAATTTAATTATACAGAGGATTCCGAGTATAACAATTATGCTTTTCAAATTGGGATCACTGCATGGATTTCCATGCAATTCTGATTCATGATGTCATTAAAATGCTGCTCCTCTCAAGGCAATTTTTGCAACAAATTTCTGTTCAAGCCATTATGCTCGAGCTGACACTTGTGCAAAGGCTACATGCATCGCAGGTCTGAAGATTGAATGCTCTCGTGTGCTTGACAACTTATACTGACTGCTAGCCATGCATGATTAACCATAAGTGGCAGTCAAAACCGGCTGACGGATAAACCTGGGACAATCGCAGCCGCAGTCATCACTGCACATCAACCGCAACCTTGTTTTAAAAGGATGACGGTCCTGTCCAAAAAGGATAGCACATATCAGTACTCAAAAGATTGAGGAAACATTATAAAGAAGAACATCTTCATCCTCGGCGAAATGAATGAACCAACAAAACTCCAGATCTAATAAATAATGGCTATAATATAAAGAATATTATCTAAGAAGTCATTTTTCAACAAACGTCATTTGGTATTTAGACATTTCTGCCTTCCTTGCGTGTGAGATAATTTAGCGGTGTCATTTCGAACTCTAAGAATATAATCATAAGAGATAACTTACAACATCAAATTGATGTTGGAATTTTACACAAAACATACTTATCTGGATCATTAATGCAATAGATAACACCTCGTCAAATTTCAATCTGTGGAGTGATATAGCACTTTGAAAGTGTCAAAATTCGCATCAATTGTTATCAGCAATGTAACATCGACAGTGATGCTTCATGAAGAACAAACAAGAATGAAAACTTTGATACTTTCAGGCTGTATGCAAGGCGTGATGATGTAACGAACGCATCACGAACTTTTAATTGACTAATTTAACATTTAATTCATGTTCACTTTTTTTCACTTTCACACCGTCACGTCTCTCTACTTTAAAATACATTTCAAATGGCTCCTTTGATAACGCTCTACATGCATAAATTTCGCCGTCACATGCACAAGTTAAGGTTGACCATAGAACAGAAGGGTCAATGTGAATCATATAGAGCAGGGGTCTGCAGCCTCAACCAGCCCGCAGGTCAGTGGATCAAGGTTAACTTAATCGCGGGCCGCAGCCCCACCAAATGAATCTTTGTGACGTTTGAATACAAATCACAAAACAAATCCTCTTTGCAGTTCTATTTGGTTCATGATTTTTTTTTTTTTTACTGAATTTTCACCCCTAGCACAGCTATGAGCCATGAACGAAGCTAGGGGTTACTCAATTAAAAGTAAAAATTGTATTATTTTAAATTAAAAAAAAAAAAACAGATCTTCTAATCTGATTAAGCTGTCCCCATCAGAAACATGTTCGCACGCCTCTTGAAAGTATCAAGATTGTATTGGTCAGGGAAAGTGGTCTGGGGAAGCTGATTCCAAAGCTGTGCCGTGCGAACAAAAAAGCTTTTCGAGCGACTCACAGTACGTGCGCGTTCTAAGCTCACATGATAGCATGTGAGTGCATTAGCTCTGCGTGTGCTTCTGGAGAAGATCTTAGGTTTGGGTACGCACTCATTTACTGCAGAGCTGCTTCTACCGAAATAGTACCTGTAGAAGAGACTGAGTGAAGCAACATCCCGTCTGACGGAGAGCGGCTGCAACTTGCTAGCAAGTTTTTCACCCATGAGATTCTTGACACGTTTCTCAACCCGTTCAAGGAGGTTAAGATGCGTTTGTGGGGCACCTGCCCACAGATGACAACAATACTCCATCAGAGGACGAATAGTGGACTTGTAAAGATAGCAGACAGTCTGTGGTGGAAGATAGCTGCTGGCACGATAGAGACTACCAATGCGTTGAGCTGCCTGCTTGCTAATGGATTGGATGTACGGTTTCCATGACAAGTCCTTCGTAACCGCCAATCCAAGGAAGGAGATGGAATCTTGTTCTCTGATCCTATTATCTGACATCTTAATGCTATGATCATCATCTCCTTTAAGTCGTGAGTGCAGAATACTCTGAGTTTTTGAAGGATTGAAGGAAACAAGCCAATTGGCGCCCCATTCTGAGACCCTGCGTAAGTCTTCATTAAGAACGTCGCATAGCTGCTGATGTTGCTGAGTGTTCTTAGCGAGTCGCTCATTGGAATTGAAGAGTGTTGTGTCATCTGCATACATCACCAATTTACTCACTAGGCAGTCTGGGAGGTCGTTGATGTACAGCAGAAAAAGAGTGGGTCCCAAAATTGACCCTTGAGGAACTCCTGCATTGACAAACTTGGTGGAAGACTTTTGGCCATCTAAGACGACAGATATCTGCCTGTCACTAAGGAAAGAAGCAAGAAGTTTGTGGAGTTGATCAGCAACTCCATAGGACTTTAGCTTCATAAGGAGTCCCTGATGCCAGACTTTATCGAATGCCTTGGAAATATCCAAGGCAACTGATCTCGTCTCACCTTGTCTGTCAAGGACACGACTCACATGTTCAGTGACATATGAAAGAAGATCTGCAGTTGATCGAGAGTGCCTGAAGCCATACTGTTCTTCTGATAGAAGGTTCTGAGTTTCAAGGAAGTTAACAATGTGTTGGTTAATCACTGCTTCAAAAATCTTGCCAGCAATTGGAAGCAGGCTGATAGGACGGTAACTAGATGGAAGAGATGAGTCAGAACCTTTCTTTGGAACTGGAACCACGGAAGCTACTTTCCAACAAGAGGGAAACTCACCGGTGGATACACATGTACTGAACAGTTTAGATAAAAGTGGAGAAAGCTCAGGTGAGAGATGCTTGAAGACCGAAACCGGGATGCCATCTGGTCCACTAGACTTAGAGCTATCGAGACCGGCGATGATCTTTTTGACGTTTCGGACTGTGACTGAAGGAGGACTAACTGTCTCATCAGTGCGCGTGGGAATTGGAGGTGGAATTCTACCTCCATCGTCTAATGACGAATTCTTCGCAAACTCTTTGCAAAGAAGCTCGGCTTTGTCTGCTGAGGTTGTCGCCATAGAAGTACTGACTTCGGCATGACGGAAGTGCTGGGATGGAGGATTTGTTCCTATTGGTGACACTGTTGTAAATCCTCCAGAAGTCCTTAGAGCCAAGCTTTTGGGTAGCAATGGATTTCCGTACATACAAAGCGTAACGGCTTTTGGCCTGATGTATGGTTTCCTTGCAATATCTACGTGCGGTTTTGTACAATTCAAGATTGCCAGCGCTACTGTCACGCTTATACTTATGGAAAAAGTGGTCACGCTGGCAACTTGCAGCTGCACATTCTGGTGTAAACCAAGGTTGTGAGTGGGGCTTCATTTGGAAAGTACGGTGAGGAATGTAGGCCAACATCCCTATCTGAAGCCACTCTGTCAGTTCTTGCGCCGACTTGTGGACGTTCTCGCTCAGAATCAAATTCTCAGCTTGAACTTGACTAAGAAAAGTGCGGAAGCCACACCAGTCTGCTTTGGAGAATTGATAAACTGTTCTATGGAAGGGTGCAGACGGTGTGGAGCAAATTTGTTTGCCAGAAACTGTGATAACACAGTGATCAGACGTGCCGAGGGGAGAAGTAACCTTGTGTGAAAAACAAGTTGGATTTGAGGTGAGAAACAGGTCAAGGAGATATCCAGTATCCCCAGCTCGGTCAGGCACTCTGGTAGGACAAGTGACAATTTGACTAAGGTTGTGAGAGACAGCGAAATCCTGGGCTGCCTGACCGGAGAGATCGGTGGTGCGTGAGTGCACAAGCCAGTCAACATTGTGCACGTTGAAGTCACCAAAAACGGCAACTTCAGCGCTGGGATACTCTTGTAGAAGAGAATCGATCTTGTCAGAAAGAACATTGAAAATATCCGCATTAGTTGATGGAGAGCGGTATAGGAAAAATAGAAGAAGTGCGGTCTTCTGCAGCGGCGCAATGAAGGCAAGATACTCATGCCTTGGATCCTCTGAGCTGCGAAGCCTTCTCAAGGGAAGGCTTGTCTTGGCATAGACTCCAAGACCATGACAAGGTGCTTTATCCATCCGGTGAAATATGTATCCATCAGGAGTAACGTCGCTTGATGACACACTGGGATCTAACCTGGTTTCCGACAGGGCTAGAAGATCTGGTGACTTACCTTGCAGGAAGATGTTGATGTCGTCGTAATTGGACCTCAGTCCTCTTACGTTGCTGAAGCTGATATAATTGGTTAATAATTTTAATTCATTGTTTATTATAAACACTGATTACGCTCAATAGAGAAGTAATTACTAAACGGTGTAGTAGGTTGTAGATGGCGGAGGAACTATGAACTCGTACCGGTATAAAGATCAAATGCCCCCAACTTAGAGGAAAACGTGGACTGTGAAAGGCGATCAGATCATAAAGTTGGAAGGAATAGAGAAGGCATTGAGGAAAAGAAAGTGTGACGTTTGACTGATGAATGAAATAACTTTATTATAAAGTAATAGAAATCAAAATACAAGTCAAGGGGAGACAAATAATGGTTTGCGCGCAGTCAGGTGCAGTGAAAATGAGAATCACATACAGAAGTCAAGATTCTTATCGAGAAGAATCTCACATACAGGAAAGCACTGTCTACGTCGATTAGTTCGTGAAAAAGGGACCAGAAGACGACCATTGATGAGATGAAACAGATGATTCAGCGAATGATCACTTGACTGAGATTTAGATAGGAAATTCATAATCTGGTGTCGTCTCTTCATTTCATGCCGTTGCTCATTTGAAAACCGAGATCCACACTCAATGGCTCAAACAGATTCTTCTTGCACGACGAAATTAAAATCATCGGTGAACAGTTTGTGGTTATGGATCCGAAAAGACGGGCTGCGAAAAGCAGAATACTGTCTATGAGAGATTAATACACTAACCATAGATCGTCATGTGATAACATTGGCTTGTACTCGGATGATATAAATTTGCGCGACTACGAGCTTGAATATCATGAAAATTCTTGTCCCATGAGAGGTCTTCACGCCAAGGATTTTCAGGGATGATACAATTTGAACCGGTAGGTCAAAATTTAATGGAATGACATCTTTCTTTGAAAAAATAATAGCTTTCGTATTACTTTCATTCAATTGTAAATTATTTCGAAGACCTCATTCGTATATATTTGATCTTTCATGATCATTTGATCGTGTTCCTGTTTACATGATCGATGGACACATGAGTGAAGACCTACGGAAGAATCTAGATGGCATTTCCGATGTTCTGCGTAGAAAGCTGCAGTGGCATAGTCACATTATAAGAACAACCGTCTGACCCTGTTCAACGTGTAGAAGGAAGAAAGTAAAGTATCAGTTTTACAACATCTGCTGTGACGTCGTGGGTCGCACATGACGACAATTTTGACACGAAGTCGAGGACAGCACCAGATGGGTTCGCAGGATGCCGACCCCTGATACAGAGTGATAAAATATGAAACAAAATTAACTATTCTCCACGACGACGATATTCACATTTCAAATTTAAGTATTCCATGTAATATTCCTACTATTTTCTCAAATATTGATCACATGAATCAGAAATTGACACTGATAAATTACTTGCATTTTGCCTACGTCAGTTTAGTCGACTCAAAAGGTCAATGCTTGACTGAATTTTTGGTTCAATCATAGCACGAATACGAGGCCATACAGCTAAAGCAAGGTGGCACGATAGCTAAGTTGGTTAAAGGTCGCTCTTCTGCACGGAGGTGCAGAAGGTCAAAGGTTCGAGTACGTCCGCCTCGAAGGCTGCACAAGCCCTAGATAACTGAAGGAAGGGTGGCCGGGTGGGGCAAAAAAGGCGTCCTCAGCCGATCATTAAAGGCAAAGAAGTAGACAAACAAAGAGCGGTGATTTAGCTATTATAATCAGACTATGCATATATTTGACATTCTGAGAAGTCTGAAAGCGTGGAAGATGAAGAAGAAGTTATCTGTTGATCTAGTAGTCGAGCACCCGAGAAATCTCAAGGGAAGTCGGCAGGAAGGACATTCAGACTAAAAGTATAACAACGCATAGAGTAAGCATAGTAGGTAGAGTGGCAACTCAGCATTTATTAAATCCCCAATGTGCATACACTTTCGATTCTATTAAATGAACTCAAAGGAGATACAGTCGGAATTGTTTCCAAATGTGAGATATGCACATTTGTGCAGTTTTGAAGAAATTATCACAGAATTAACTGATGATGATAGTACAGGGTTATTCAAAAAGAATGACCCTATTTCAAACCGCTATATCTTCGCAACGAAAAGGAGTATTGCATTCCAACAAAGACTCGATTGTTCCGCATATCATGAAGCTTTATATGCGATGGACCACAATTGTTCATGTTGATGCATCGAGCTGCGTGAATTGGTGTACAATTGTGTACGTTTTCGCTCAGTCGCACTGTGATCTGAGTGGTCATCAACATGCAAATGTTAAATAGCGGTGAGAGACACGACAAATTGCAGACATTTCCATTATTGAATGCAGATTCGGATGAGTACATTTTCCAACAGGATGGAGCGCCCCCTCACTGGCATCTGCAAGTCCGCGCTTTCCTGAATGAAAACTTGCCGGATAGATGGATTGGGAGAATTAGTGACCGGGACTACGCACTGAACTCTTGGCCTGCCAGATCCCCAGATCTTTCTGTATGCGACTTCTTCTGATGGGGTTGCATCAAGGATCGAGTGTATGTTCCACCATTGCCAACCAATTTGCAAGATCTCAAGCAACGGATAAGGATAGCGATCGACTCAGTGACAGCAGTAATGTTGAATAGCGTATGGGATAAACTGTCTTTTCGTTTAGATCTTGTCCGTGCCACCCATGGTGGCCATATTGAAAACTTGTAATGCAACAAATAAAAGTTCATGATTTGCGGAACAATCGAGTTTTTGTTTGAATGCAATAATCCTTTTCGTTGCGAGGATATAGCGGTTTGAAATAGGGTCATTCTTTTTGAATAACCCTGTATAATGCAGAAGGAGATGATATTACTTTACAGATTGTACGTGTCATGACAGCCTTGGAGAGGTAATGTTTGTTACAATAGCGATCGATGACCTGCTACTGCTTTCATGCTGAATCTGAAGAGAATCTTCTTAAGCGTGATCATATCACAAGCAACCTGCCACAGAGTAAGATATCAGACTCAAGGACAATTATTTCAATTAACTTTGAAAGATGTAAATGGGTCCACATCACTATCCAGATTCAAGAAATGAAACATGAATTCAGTGAATCATAAAATCATGCCGTTGAAAATTGAATTAAAAACTTTAAATTTCAGCCAAGAAAGCACGAATAATATCGCGACTTCTTCATGAAGACTTCCATTATAATGCGGTTCGTGAAATTCCCTTGATAATCAGCATAATTTCCGCTTGGTTAGGATGCCTATTATCAAATATTCATTCCTTTTGATATCCAACTTGTTTCATACTGCTTATTTAGGAGAGTCATCTTGGTAGTATATAAATTGGCAAATTTTTGCTCAAATAATTTTTTGGACCACGGGATCGTGATCTCCGCAAAAACTGAATCTTTTCATATCAAAATTTTCACAGTATGCAGATACTTTTTTGAGTCGACACTCTACCTATATATCCCTACTCTATGTAACAACGCTCCCTCTAAAGTCTGACTATATCAGCACCGTCCAATCCTCCAATGGGGAAGTAATGACGCAGAAGCTTCATTGACGTTGATGAACACAGATTGATATTATTTCAATTATATTGTATTTTTCAGTACGCAACTTTTCAGTCTGTGCACTTTTCGTATATCAGTCGCTAATAATTTTTTTTGTTGTACTTCTACGTCCTCATAAAAGTTTCGCCACATAAATCTTGCCCGCCGCGTCTTGAATGACGGCATAAAGGGTTTGAATCTAAATATTCGGTCAAGTCGAAACGCGCCGAGCAAGATTTGTTTTAAATGAATATCTATTTCTGTCACTTCAAACGAAGAGAGTGATTCACTATTTTCACACATATTTGACTATCCTGACGCACGGACGAGCTGGGAAGTCATGCATTTTTTATTCACTAGTTATTTACCTTTCAGCATTTCTGTTATCAACGTTACACCTTTCTATACTTTTAAATACCACATTTCCCATTTCATCTTTCTAACTCCCTTCTTTTTCTCTTCTGCTGAGGGACACCTCTGATGCAAAAGTACATCCTCCTCCCTCAAAATATGATTTAAAAAACATTTTTGGTTAAAGAAGAGCTGCTCCATCCTTTTAGCCGTAATGATTGAGTCATAAATTTGAATGTTCATTGGAATTTTTGAGCTGACAGAATAAAACGTAATTGATTTGACCTTTGATTCATGGTTGACCTCGCAGATGACCTGTCATTCAAATAAGTCGATATTTGAAGCGGATTTACAAAACCTTTTCCATTGGTGTATGCATCGATCGCATGATTGCAAAATTTCTTTTGGAGTCTCTGCTTATTAACAGAATAATTGAAATAAATGAACTTTGCCCGTGTTTAATACCAAAAATGACCTCTAAGTAAAATCGAATATACTAATTAGAGCCGCTATTATTTATCTCTTTGACTGCTGCATGATTAATCAAAATCGAACCAACAGTTTTGGAGAAAAGGCAAGGGAGTAGTAAGAGGGTTAGTCAATGGGTGAATTCCTTCATTTTGAAAGTTGAATTCTAATTATTCATTGCCTTTAATAAAGGTCCTATTAGGGATCGCAATTCAGTGATACCGAATTTCCACAAATGTTGTCAACTAAGTACGGTAGAAAGTAAAAAGTAAGAAAGTAAAGTAAGTAAGTTGTCAACAAAGTACGGTCAATCTGTAAGATACCTGCAACACGCTAAAATGAAAATAACAAATACCAGTGACTAAATCAAGATGAAAATTTATCTTCTATTAAATTCTGCTGACATAAGTCAATTAATTAGACTCAAAGTGATGTAACTCTAATCTGCTATTACAACATAATATTCGAAGTCTTCTCATAGCTTCAATGTGAAAGGAAGCAGCACAAGTACACATGATTAGTGTTGAACATTTTTCATGGTTCCATTCAGTGTCACAAATGATAATGTTCACTTTGCGGTTTCCGAGAATTTTTCAGTCACACACGTATAGTTTGATTCCTATGTGAGCGTGACAGCTTTGAGTATTTTGAAATTTAGATTTCCATTGGCGTTGTGTGATCATTTCAGTTATCCTGGAATCAGGTACATCGAAACGTTGAGGAACAAAAAGATTGTGCGGAGATGCTGCGTATCGCATGGAAAATGATGATGTAACAGACATAAACCAGAAACAAACGTCTCGTGAAAAAATCAGGAGAACGGCGTTGTATGAAATCATCAGCGAATATGTCTTCTAATACCGTAAAGTTTTAGGAAAACTTGAATTGTGACAAATAGTGACGATCATTTTCTAATGCCTAACTTTTGAAGAGCATTCTTTAACATGGACGACTTTTACACCTTTCCATTCTTGATAAAGTGTGATTACACCTTTCACACCAGCAATCACATCCTCTTCAACCGCTGATCAATTTCCGGCAGCTACATTGACTAAAGAGCTCTGAGTGACTCAAAACTAAAGTTGTCCCTTGTTGAACTTAAGCTGCCACTTTTCACTGACACTCAGAGGATAATCATCTGATGAGATTAATGCATTTCTTTATCACATTTCATTAAATTGCAATTGTCTGGACTCTCTCTGATGAAGCACAAAGCACGATTATTATCTTTGTTTCCATTGTTTGTCCATTTTCTTCTGACTCATCATGGATCGAAAAGTGTCAGCAATAAAGTTGCACGTGTAAACGCACCCTAAAGATATAATGAAGTAATCATACACAATCGACTTCATAACGAACTATGGCAAACTGGGACGAATCAGTTGGGTTTATCCGCTCTCTGATGAATGCTTGAATTATAATTTTCATCGATGTGATAGAATTTCCCCTACTAATTGGAAGAGCTGTTCAGTTCAACGGAAAAGCCCATTAGCAAGACATCAGCTGATTATTGTTACATGAATGATTCGGTTTTTATTGAAAAATTCTGCAGCCGTCAGAAGTTCAGCGACCTATGACGAAAAAAACGATGTTTTGCTTCCGAATCGTTGAAGGGAGTTTACATTTTTGTCAATAGCCAGGAAATGACTGCTATCACGCACGATCAGTAGCTTCAAATCTTTTGTTCTTTGATGAAGCTGCAGCGCTGGATATCTAACTTGAATGGCACTTTTACAGTTGGCGAATTTGAATGACTTTTTCTGATGAATTCGAAAATTTATTGAAGGAGGGAGAAAAGTGGAAATATAATTCCATTCAAATTAGAGAATTTTGTCTGCTTAATATATCACAAGCTTGGTCACAGGGCAGATGTGACCATTGATTAGACTTTCCAAGAAGTATGTTTTGAGTTGCACTATTAATTATCTGTACGAATAAAACTTTCACAGAAGAATTAATTTTAAACAAATAGGCCTTGAAGTTATTTCAATGAACAAGCCCTCTAATTCTTGAAATTCCTGAAAGTTATTTCAAATTACTTTCAATAGAAATTATCAAAAATTCATTTCTGAAAAAAACATTAATCCTTCATTAATGTCCTTCAAGATTCTGCAAATGAGCTGATTGCCCAGGAATCCTACATTAGATAATTAAAAATCAAGACAACTTCATTTTATGACTGAGTATATTTTTCAATTTCAATGCATGTAAGATTCCTCTTTTCATATGCGAAGGTGAGTGGATGCGGTATTTCAAACATCCTCGACTTTGCTTCCTTTGTTGATTAAAGCAGGCAAACAATGTCGACACAGTAATTGAATAAATCGATATTGTCGGACTTTTCTCCATCACACTCTGATGAACACTTAGGACTGATGCAATAACTATTAATTTTACATCTTCATGTCAACATCGTTATCGTTTACTCTCAGATTATTGATTGAGGCTTGTTATTCGTCAGCACATACACAATGATTGAAAATATATACATAATAATGACAATTACAAGACAACATTAGAAATGTATTGGATCATAAACATGCGCGTTTCCAAAACATTGTCTGCCTACCAATTTGTTAATTCAGATAAAGGAGACATATCCTATACTAATAGTCTACACACAAAACTCGACTCACTTTTTCCATGGCATGCATATTACAAATATTCCCGACAACATCAAGGCCGGCGATAGCTCAACAATATTCCTATCAACATTTCATTTCAATGATTGTAATAATTCATTTCTGGTTACTATAACTACCTGATGACAGGTGGGAAAACGTAAATGGTATTTTCCTGAAAAATACATTCATTAAGAAAGCACATCTGTTACTATAATCTAAAAAGACATGCTTCAATCTAATTATCAGTTAGAATATTCTAAATGTCTCTATTCATCTCTCTTGCTAGATTGCTTGCTTTTATGTTGGAATAATGATAATTGTTGCTTAATGACATGCAACGAAGATTAATTGTCCAGAAACATTAATAATTCTCTGACTGAATACAGATTTCTCGGTGCAAAAGCATTTTATAATTTTGAGGAATTTCATAATTTCATTTCCGATTCACGCACCTATTAATTGAGAGAATGTTTCGCAAGAGCCACCAGAGTAGATCTGACCCTTTTGCAATGGTCCTGTGTGATGACCGATAAGCAAGCGTCCGGCCGCTTTATCGACAGAGCGCAAAATTGTACCCTCTTTGAAGAACTGAGGTTTCCGTGCGTCGACGAGGATGTAATCAAAGTAGGAGATCCACTCACGATGTTTGCCCTGAAGTAATACACAGAAATGATTATCAAGGGCCATTAAGAACATTCATTTCTTACATACGAACTTGTGGTAATTCATAGTCAAAAATGCTGGTTCTTGTAAAGGATATCAAACATTCCTTTTGTTCACTGAAATTAAAAGTGGATTTTATTATGTAGGCCGACAAAAAATTTAGACATCTGTCTAATGTGCTTCCTTTCTTTTGAAATTTCGTTTCTTGAAATATTCCCGATTGAAAAATGCAAATATTCCTTGTCGGAGCTCAATTGATTCATATCCTACGATTTAAATCATTGAAAGCAAAAACGATTTCGATGTGTTGAAAAGATGTATTTTCAAGATGCGTACAAAAAATCATTGCTTAAGGCAAGTACTAAAACCTGCATATAGGCGTTGGGGTGTAATGATATTGAGAAGAAAAGCAACAGTTCCTTTCAAAATATGCTGTGATTTGAGGCAATCCAGATGATCAGTTTAATTTTTCACATCTCGACTCTTATACCAAACACAAACTCATCCGCTTTGTTATGTAAAGGCTTCACCCATCAAACCGTTAAATACCATGTAGACATCATCTGTGTCGATTTGACTGACCTACAATGTTTGCCTACATAAATCAATGAAAAAAGAAAAACAGTACTCAGTTCAGTCCAACTGTATGTTGAAAATGTGGAGCATAATATAGCTGATGGAATTACACGTCTACAACTCGAAATATGCTACAGGCCCTAAGCATACTGCAATGTAATAATAGATAAATGAATTTGCAATTTTTGCAGTTCAGAAATATTGTGTAGATACGTGTATATAAATACCGGTATATACTACACATGATATAAAATGCATGATGCATAATAGTTCTTATAGCTGTCTAATGCATATCTAATCTATCTTGTGGTCAAAATAATTTCTGAATTTTAGTAATAAAGCTAGGGTACAATGGTACGAGAAGTCAATCAAAGTGGGGCATGAAGGACCAAGAGCGCCTCATATAATTCTGATCATATCCTGCTTTCCCATTTCTCTCTTACATGCTTATCCGGACTGCAATCACGTGGTCTTAATGGTTTACGCAATACAGATGCACACAAGTGAATGTCTCTTACATGAGCATCCGTAGAAATGCTGCCTTATTACACGTAAACAGCTTGAATGTATTAATAAACATATAGCCTACTACCTAGTGCATACGTACGAGTATGCAGCGGAAGTACTATCATCAGGGTGACCACTTCAGGAGGACCGAAAATCGGACCATAAGTCTGTCCCACAATGACGTCACATAAATTTTAAATTTCGATGATTTGACTATAGTAGTACTTATCCAAATGAAATGTATACAAAGAAAAACATAGAATATCATGAAAAATTTCTTATGTATTCCATCATCTCATATAAAACAAATAAATGTAGGCAGTAATTCAGTTAAATGCTGCAAAACAAAATGCAAATACGACTCCCAGTCATGTCGAGAAAGTTTTAACAATAAGCTGAATGAATCGACAGATATCAAATTACAGAATTAACTACATGTAGGACATTTGCAAAATAATTTAAGGAGACCATTGAATTTGAAATACCAAAACAGTAATGAATACTAGAACCAGAGTTGGAAAAGTCGGAATTGGAATTAATTCCATTTTTCGTCGGAATTGGAATTGGAATTGACGATATTTAAATCTACTGGAATTGGAATTGACCTTGATAGACCTCAACTCCACTTTTTCGATAGACCTGTGATAAATCTATTTGTACAAAAATTGAAATCACAGTATTCGGCCGTTGTGTTAACTGCACGCAGAGATAAGAGAGAGATAGATCGACAGAGGTAGCTTTATTCTATAGTTGAATAAAGGGTGTTTTTTTGTGACTTCGATGGGCCTACAGCCATGGACAATGTCATTTAAGCAGACAGTGAAAAGACAAAAGCAGACAGTGAAAAGACAATCATTTTTGTTCAATCTGTAATTTAGCTAGTTATTTATCTGTTATTTATCAAGTAAGATAGTTAATCAAAATAAAGTAATTGTTGAATTAAGTTCTTGATAGGATAAGCACAAAAATTGGAGGTTAACTCTGCATTAAAGGGCAGCAACCCTGTCAGTTCAAATCATAATATAGACAGTGTCAACAAATTATTCTAATAATTAATTATTCAATTAAATGAACTATTATTCAACTTCCAGTCACAACAATTAACATTATTAATCTTCAAGACTATAGGTATATAGATGCGATACGCGATGATAAAAGAAAAACTTTACACTTAAAGTTCACTTTTTAATGTTGAATTCACTTCAATTCGATCGGACTCACTTATACCAAAATAATATCATAAATATCAGTGTCACTTACACCGTCTATCTTCAATCGCGCTCGCTGATGTGTTGCCGTATACGCTGCTGTGTTGTTGTTCGCTGGCAGGAAGTTGTTGTTGCTACTTCTGTAGTTAAGTTACACCGCGAGAGCCCGGAGCTCTTCCAACAGCTACTGAAGATGTCGTACGTGTTGTTGTTGGTAGTTGTTGCTGTGTCAATTTCTCATCGTTTCTAATTTATACAAATTTTTGAGACTTGACGATAAAACCCCTTTCTTTTGAAAATTGAAAGAGTTTCCTTGATCTCTGCTCGTTAGATTTCGACCCGACCACATTTCGTTCTTATCACAGAATTTTTAATCTCCATTTTTAACATGGACCATTAATCAGTTTTCATGATATCATTTTAATCGTCGTTTTTTCATTCATCAACAATCACGTTATTCGCACATTGAATTTCTTTCTTCTGGTTTAGTAAATTTATTCGCATCTCATCTCTCTATCTCTCTCTCTCTCTCTCAGCGTTTGATTCTTTGCTGACCGTTAACTTTCTTTTTTCACGAGATATTGAATATCTCGTTTACGAAACGAAAATGGCGTAGCCAGACCGGTCACACATATACATGTACACATGAAATATGAACTGTGAACATGAAAACGCACATAGGAAGGACGTAAGGAACGGCACACAGGAACGAGGACAGGATAAGGGCAATAATCATGCAATAATCGGAATTGAATCTTATTATGGAATTGGAGTTGGAATTGAAATTTCTGCTCCGGAATTGGAAATGGAATTAAAAAATTTCAGCGGAATTTTTCCAGCTCTGACTAGAACAGTTACTGCATGTACGTCTGCTTCTTTATGGAAAGCGGAAAAATATGAAAAACAGATTGCATGGTTGATTGACTTATACAAAATAATTATCATATCAAAATAAATGGGTAATTTCAACATTGACTCTCTATTTTTTCTGATCAAATACTCAATTCTAAAATGAATGGTCTCTGTCCCTTATTTCGCAAATTGACTACGATTTTTTGAGAAGTTTATATCATTCACTTTTTAAATCAAAGCTATTATATAAGCTATTACAACACGTCATGCTAATAGACTCAAAAACTGCTCAAAAACACGTCATGCTGATAGACTCAAAAACTGCTCAAAAACACGTCATGCTGATAGACTCAAAAACTGCTCAAAAACACGTCATGCTGATAGACTCAAAAACTGCTCAAAAATATTGGTCGCTAATAGACACACGAAAAAACAAATAAAATGTTGAACTTAAACAAAAAAGACCACGTAGTCGTATGAGGTAACCAAGAAAATATTGTAGGATCTGTGGCATATCGATATTATTCTAGAGTAAATTGAGCCTCTACGAACAACTGAATGAAAATTTTCATTGTTGCATTGCCCGATTTCACATGTAAATTATAAGGCATGAGAACATATACAATTCTTCTGTTGTATTATAAATCACGGATACTCATAAAATTATTTATTCTTCCTTATTTCATACGACTTTTCTTCACTTACAATTCAATTTCCAAACATGTTAGAAATAATAGCATCCGAAATTCAGTCTTGGCGCTCTAAGTCACTGTTTCTCTGTTGCTTAAGTTCGATTTTGCGGCGATTTGCTGCTACAAGAGCAGCTTCAGCGTCACGAATATCTTGATCCGCTGCCACCATTTCCGATTGAAGATCTTTGTTGGTCTTTCTTTTAAAAACCCTAATCTCTTCCCGTTCGCTGTTTTGTTTTCCTCACAAAATAATTTGTATTCCTTACTAGCAAAACTCATGCTGTTCAATAAAATGGCTGTTGGTTCGAAGTCTTCGTATGAGTCACGATGAAAATGGTCTCCCACAGAGCGAAATGCGTTGTACATTTCCTTAAGTTTGACTGATATTCGTCTTCAAAAAACTTCATTTTGCTGAAACCGGCTTCTACCATCATGTTGTGCGGACAGATCACCATCAAAGTAGTAGCCATTTTTGTCAGAAGAGGATATTCGGAAAGATTGCCTTTTCCTTGAAGATCGATTAGGGATTCATCGTCTTTCCCGTGTACAACGGTCAATCGGGCATATTCATCTTCTACATCAACTGGAGATAGCTTTATCTCGTCAACGAGAATTTTCAACTTCTTGACTGTAGTATCACTGAAGCTTTTCATGTTCTTGAATAGAACATAACACTTTCTGGAAATCATGGAGCTGAGAAATGGCATGAAACAGTACAAAATGCTGCGAAAAATAGCTTCATTCAACAGTTTCCACTCCTTTTCGATACGTTCCAGATTCGCATTGTCTGATTTGCACAAATGTGAATACACAGCTGGTATGTCCTTCGAATATTTGAAGTCATCTGATTTGTTAGTGAATTGCAGAGGCGTTTTGTCATCTTTGAAAAGCTTTTTGAAATAGTTATCCATTGACAAGGTGACGTTGTGTCCCAGTCGAATCAGCAGCTTGGAGAGCAACTCCAACAGCATCAGCAACAACTGTTGAATATTCCCATTCAAGGATTGCATTTTCTTTGTGAATTCATAAACGGGCTTCATATGAATAAAGAACTGATCCAAATTTATCATTATCTGCCAAACATTCTTTCAATTTGCAATTTTCACTCTCCAAAGCACAGAGCGGAAACTATTGAGCGGCAGATTCAATAACTAGGTATAAATTTATATAAATAATAATCAATAATTGATATCGCAATTTGCCGATATGCAGGGATTACGACAAACGAAGTTTTCATATCAATAAAAGAAAAAATGGCACTATAGAGCATTGTGCAATCTGTGAAGAAACGATCATACGAAGCGATAATTGGCGTCTTCTGAAAGGAGAAACTTTCTGTTTTAGCGCATATTTTATGCAATATCTACTTTCCGCTCAGTTGATGAGCACACTGAATTTTTGTCTAAGTCTGAAATTGTTGGATAAAAACGAAAACTGAAATGAATTTATAAAATGGTATATTCATTATACACATTCAACATCAGATTGAAATATTTTTGTTAATTTCAGAATAAATTAATTCAATAAGCTGCTCAATTTTTATTTTAGGGTAAGAGTAAGAAAAAACCCATGAATTACATAATTGGCAATTTCGGACCATGTCGGACCTTCCCCCGAAATTCTGACTAAATCGGACCAATTCGGACCAAGTGGTCACCCTGACTATCATGCTGCTCATGGACAAACATAACTTTCGTTATGAACTAACGAAAACAGGACATGATCAAATACTTGCCGCGCAGTGAACAAATTATGGAACTCAAAATTTTCTAAAGACCTACACCTTGAAACAATAGCCTATGCCCAAAGGAATTCGTGTACATCCCATTTAAAAATTAGATGCAGTATTACTCGGACTCATCTGATCTTAAATCTTTATGATAGTTGCTGTTGTATTAAATAATTTGGATTTACATAATGAAATATAGTTGGCCACCACGAAGGTCGGCAGCCGATAAGAGTTGCCATGTTCTCTTGGTAGGCGATTATTTAAAAAAGTGCAATCTATTAAAAAAATCAATCAATTTTTTTCATGATCAAGTGATAGGTTCTTAAGTAATCTAGACGTCATCAACTTACATTTGGTGATATAGACGTGTCCTTAAATAAACTAGGCTACATATTGTATGCACAAACAGCTTAAGTATTCTAGAATTGCCAATTTAAATTATGCTCTGCACGACGGAGTGTCTTGCGCAACGAGTGATTCATTGACCTCAATCAGAAAGACTTCATACTAATTAGTCATGCAATAAGGAACATCCTGACATTTATCACCATGAATTTATTATTGCAACACCAACTACATTTGTATCAAAAGATACGTCATCTCTTTCCTCCAACAATCTTAATCTGAAAGATAAGTTATTTATTTCCGACATTACACCACTTCTAGCATTCATATAATAATGGAATCCTCTGAAGCCAATTATTTATCAAAAATCTCAACTTACCAATTAATTTAGTTGCAACTCAATAATCACGAGCATGGCAAATTATAAATTAAATTCCAGAATAGGGAAAAATCGCTTCATTATAGCAAAATTTGAAGCAACTTATTAATTGAATTATATTACCGATACATGGTTGAAGACGATCAAATTCAATCTGCCAAGAAAAGTCTTAATACACGATTTTGACCGATAGCGATGTAGCACTTGCTAGGTACAAGCTTCAATTGGCCAATAGTTACTCGCTATTATTATCGCTATTATCGATGTATTATTTATAACAAGGGATTTGCGCTTGTCGCACCTGATCGCAGCACCGCATGGTGCATCGAAAATTTTGAATTCGTCCGGGAGCTTCTGACGATTTCTTCCTAAATTCGCGCACAATGGGCTTAATAGCATGGATTTGTAGATCTTGAAACGCAGAACACAAAAATCAAATTCTTGAGTGTCTCAGTCAGTCGCTTTCGGTTATAGGCCAGGTTAAAGGATTCCCATTGGAATCCAATGATAAAATTCAGGAAATATCAATGGATTGTGAGACACTTGGCAATTTTCGTACATTTTCTTTTGCAGAAAAGAAACTATTTATCAGAATGCCATGAAATTTGAAAGATGATTGAGTTCAGAACATCAACTTCGATGTAAAAGTTGAAGCGAGTCACACGATTCAGTAATTGATGTCTGAGAGTCTCTAAAAAATGAGTAAATTTCATGTTTTGACTTAATTTGGGCGATTAACTACTACATAGCGCCTTTCTCGTTCATACGTTTTTGTATATTGGTAAACGTATCGATAAAACACATGTCTAACATGTGAATTTTTTTTTCTGATGCAGAAAAATTCCGATATTATTTGCATTTACAGCAAATAAGTTGCATCGCACTAACTTCGCTCTTCGTAAAAAGGGCATGATCATGGAGAAGGCATGCGTATAAATTTGAACATGTTGAGCAACAAAATTGATATTCAACAGTCAATATTCTATGCAGTAATCGAATGAGAAGGTATTCGTTTGTTATTTGGGTTCTCATTTCTGCGCTTATGATCTGAGTTTCCAAAATTAGTGAATGCTTATAAAAAGGCACCTCAGTATGTTCAAGTTTTAAAACAAGAAGGTAAAAAGGGTAAAAGGGGTTGATCCGCAATGGCCATCGCTTCAGAAAATGACTAAATCCAAGCAACTCTTTCAAAATATTTTGTAATGTGAGAATCTATAAGTTGATGAAGTTTGTGGAAAAAAGACGTTGATATAGAGAAGATACAATAGCGTATCTAATATTCTTAAAACTCAAAACTGCTTAACAATGATTAGATGTAAGTGCAGGAAAATTTATTGACTTAAGCTAATTTACGACAAAGCTGCCATGGAGAAAGAAATAATCTCTCTTAAATCCCTCAGTTAGTAAAATTATTAGTAATACTTCTACATGAAATTGTTAATAATTGGTGTGCGAAAGAGAATAATAATAACCATGAATGATTAACAATAATGAAGTTATAACCATGTTGGTACGTCGAGTCTACTACTTAGGAAGTCATCTATTGGCTATTCCGTATGATCTGACCACAGTATCTCCTTTTTATCATTTCTTTTTTATTAGATAGTCCCTGTATAGCAATAGCTTCATTTAGAAATTCAGCAGACGATTAATTGCAATCATATTCTGATCATCTACATCATGATTTGCCGGACGACTCAGCTATAACACATATGAAGGCACTTTCAGATAAATTTAATAAAAATTGAGCTTATTAACGGAAAAATCCATACAGTGAAGAACATCGTCCCACTAGATGATCACGTGGGCTACTATAAGAAGTTCGGTACTATTTTAGACAAACTGGAAGCTAACATTGTTTCGTAATAATCCTCTAATGGATCAGCTTTTTTATTAATAGTTGGAAAGAGCCGATTCTATTATAGGTTATAGATGAATATATATTTTTTGGGTAGCGACATATTTTAGCTACTATCCCTACCTATCCGTCAGGCTAGAAAGCTGATCAAATATACTCGTACATGAATACCAGGGCTATACATTTATCTGTAACACCTAATATAATTGGCTCTTTCCAACATAATGACACTTGGCCGAAGATGTTTCAAGTGATCGCTTTTTGTGTGCCATCACAGAGTCACTTGTACTTCTTGAAAATGCCATCTTTTTGTTCGGAAAATCGTAAAGAGACATCTAAAAAAATTTCTGTAAATTGACAGGTAACAAACAAGAGCGAAAGATATAAAGAAATCAATAACAGGAAGCCACTTCGTTTTACGTACTTTTCTCGTTCACTGGTGTCTGCCAAAGAAATTTTCTAATCAATCCTGGGAGGTTACTGACGCAACCGCACCACTCACTCACCTTTGGCGTCTGTGTTTCCGACAAATCTGTGGTTGAACCTGATAGTTCCTCTCCACATAAAGTGATCCTAAACATTCAAAGCACCATCCAATAAACCATCACTTGTTACAATAACCCACTTACGCAAGCTCTTACGCCTCTGTCGGCCACTCTGCCGTCTTTATCGCGACATGAAATCTTCGCAAATAAAAAGCATTCATTCAAGATACACTACCTAGTAGGCAAATAATGAATTGTTCACAACATATCAAGTTTTCGAGCAAAAACTGATTACCGGTACCGGTAATTTGATTAGCAATCAGCGCTCTGGGTGTCCGAGAGATCTCACTCTACGTTCGTGCTCTGTCCTTTAAGGATTCATCAGATTCTGCTATCAGTAAGACTGTTTAATCTTCTATCCTCTTTCAAAATTAATTACTGATGACTTGATGCGGGCGGTTCATGCCCGGATAAGCAAGCGCAAGAGTAGTGAAACACTAAGATTAAGGTCAATTTCTAGGAGAAATGTACTTATTAAAAGTACAATATTCGACAAAAACATCTAAATGGGAATCATTTGCTCAATTACAAAATAGTTCGAAAATAGAAGAATTTGTCTTTATTAACGGAATGAAAGTGAAGCTACATGTATGTCTCTAAACGTATACGATCTGTGGCTTTCTCCTCTCATTCAGAAATTCTGCTTCAAGATTTAGAATTAACTTTACTGCTTTTGACTTATCATTTGACTCTTGAAGACTTGAGGTTTTTCATGTCTTCAGGGATCACTGGAAAGTCCAGTGTGCTTTGATCGATGCATGCAGGTACTGTTCACAAACATAGAATACTTTCAAAACTTCTTGTATAAATTGTTTTTAATCCACTCAGACGTTTTGGATACAAACAGCTTTAAAAATCAGTGGTGCATTATTATAGCAGAATGTCTTGAGACTATTTTCTTAGTTTTATGAGACTTAGTTTTATGAGACACAGTTACATATTATCTCAAAGAGTGAATGATAAACTAGTATTCACGTTTCACAAAAATAGAATAATTTTCATGCTTCTCACGAACAAAGCAAAGCAGGTAAAACTCTCCGAGACAATGAGTCAACTAGACGCACGAGCACATTCATGAAAGGCTATCAATGTGAGGCACATTGACCCACCCAAGATGGAGCACTTTGAGCACGTTTCATAGTGCCTCATTCGATACTCATATTTTCTTTTATTGAGTAAACAAGTGATCTGTAAGTTTTGACATGTGATTATGCTACAAATTGATCAACAACGCTATCAAATTGATTCTTTAGAAACGTTTGAGCAGCTGATAATTTGCTTTTGTGCGCTGTATCTCTTTTCGATAACATAACACCAGGGCAGCATGGCAAAGAATTAATATTGATAAAAATTAATTCTGAAAATCACTGATCTCAATCAAAATGATGTGGGTTTGAATACACTGGAACCTCCCTCACTGATCAAACAAATTGAATTGTTATTAATGCTTCTTGTTTTGGTTTTTGATAATTTCTTAGCTTTTTTGTTTAGGGCCAGTCGTGTCTCACATGTCTTCATACGTGTATGTAATGCATAATGCTTACACACATGCTTGATGATCACAATGATAAATGTGATACTGTATATCAAGATATGAATCATTAATGCTCTTACCAAGGCTCTTCTATCATGAGTGATGCTACTAATCTGGAAAATCTTATGGTCTATGAATATTTTTCATTCAGAAATTAGCACTTGTTTTTTCATATCAAACATATGCTATCATTTTTGCCGATTCAAATCTCAATCAATGAATTCTGTTGTTTGATTTTGACAATTCATGAACTGAAGTTGTGGATCTGATGCATAAAGTCTAATAAAGTTGAACAAGAGAGTAATAAATAAAGGTGGTTCACAGGTGGGGCACATTGAACCACTTTGGCAAGAAATTTTTATTTCAAATTGTGAGGAGATGAAATAACACAGAAACGTCCAACAACTCAGACATTACTTTGCATGCTCTCAACTTTTCATCCGAGCTTGATTTTCGTTCATTTGATTCAGTATATTCAAACCAACGAGAAAAGTTCAAAAACATGTTCAATGTGCCCTACCCTCCCTACACGTCAGTCTCACAGAACAGTAACAATCCAATTCCTAGCCTGTGATTGCTGGGTCAATCTCTGAATTGCATTGAGTGAGGAGTGGCCTAGAATCAAGCATTTACCAGCTCCTATAGATTTCCATTGTCATATATTCTATTTTTGTGGAACCCTCGATCAAATATTCTATTCTTGTGGAATGGCTTTTGTTCAAAAATGCTGCTGTAGTGCGCATGCTGTCATTTCATAACAAGGCACAGCTTGCACGACCACTACAAATAATTTACCACAGCCCATGTTTGATCTCTCTTCGGTCTCTTTCAAGCATGTGAATGTACACAAGCTTGGATATTCTATCTTGCTCCAACAAACAGATTTATTATATTTTTGTGAACAGCACCTGCAGTTTATTTGATTAAATCCTTGTCGAAATAAAAGTAAACAAAATTCTCAGTAAAATAGTGGTGTCAGCATATTATTGAACGATATTTCGAATCTATTGAATGCTAACAGGCATTCTTCAGAGAGCGTGTGCATGATCGTGTGTTTCAATGGCACATAGCTCCCAGCTCCTGAGTGGCCCTCGTATCTTCTTGCAATACGTGTTGATCGTCGTATTCCCTTTTCTTGAAGAAGATATGGGAAATATTGGATATTATAAGGAACATTTATATTTCTGATGAACCCGATGGCATCTGTTGGTGTCAACAATTTCATGGTCCGTGCAGAGCATGTGGTTTCAGATTAAGATGCAACGTCATTGAATTATGGTCCATAAAGTTTACGCCGATTTTTCTTATCATTATCACAAATTGTCAGATGAACAGGTGGCTAAATTCAAAAGGTCTGAAAATTCCAGATTTCTAGCTTTGTTGAGCATGTGCATATGAATATATATCATGGAACCGCTTTTGCGTGTTGCAGTACGACACGGTTCTGAAATAGGAAAGGTGAGACACCACTACGATTAAGTTTAACTTTCGGCTATCATTCTATATTATTAAATCGCAGCATAAGGTAATCTAACTGGTTGGCCGGGCCAGCGCATCAAAGGTGTTCACTCGGGAGAATAGGAAAGATAGGGAAGTATATAGAAATGGAAGTAAGAAATGTCTAAGGTAAGATAAGATACGAAATCTCCTCTAGTGCATTAGATGCAGTTCTACAAATATTAGTGTGTCATGATGATAATATACATGTATAAATGGGAAAGAAAATTGAAGTATAAGATTGACAGATAAAACTGGACGGCACAATTATTTACAAATTTCAGAAAGTGGCTGCGAAAGAACCGTTTTAGTAATTGGAGGTGGAAAAATGCCATTCAATCTACAGCAGGTAGCAATTTGAGCTTGTCTCTCAACAAGTCTCATCACATATCTCAGTAGAACGGAGCATTTTGACACATTTTCTATCTTCAGCATCTAAATATGATCTCTCTCGTCATGAAAATTACCAATTTTAATAAAAAACAATAAAATCTTCCAATAAATTATTTGAATTACAAAAACAGGGAAATGCATAAATCAGCATGGAAGTCTAATGGAAGTTTGTACGAAGGATACATAACATATTTTGGCATACACTACGCCGAAGGTTTCTCATAATGAGAATACAATGTGATGCTTTTTTTGGGTAACCTAATTCACATGATTGTTCCATCTGAAATCAGCATGATAAAAAGTTCCAAGGAATTAAAAGGATCCAACATAACGTAAATAGATCTTTTGTAGTCTTATATGGGAGGTTCATTATTCAATTTTCCACGATGTAAGCAAAAATATAGCTCTCCCTCAATTTAGAAGATTTTTTATTTTTTAAAAAATATAATAACGTAAAAAAATAACGTAAATATAGATAATCCGATTAGCGATGACCAACAGCAGATGACCAGTATTGAAAAAAGTCCACATACGAGCGTATTTTGTTCAGTGGTAACTTCGGATGTTCTCGTGAAAAGAATATGATGTCAACAGCATACCGTACGCGCATGGCTACACATTTGAATAATTAAAAATGAAAATGTTCTTTCTCACCGTGTTATCCGGGCAATCGAGAATGTATGACATGAGTGCCTGTAATTATATGCTTTAATTAAAATCATTACAAACAATATCACATATGCACAGACCACTCACGTTTGTATATTCGTAGTCACTGTTGGTTAGCAGAAATACTTTGTTATCATTATGGCGCAACCTGCAAGGGAAAAGTGAAAATATCATAGATACCGATACAAAAGAACGATATGGAAACCTCCATAATCTTAATGGGAACACCAGGGGGGAAGGATACCTTGAGAGTTGTCAATTGTCAATCCATGTGGAGAACATAAATGAGACCTTGGTGATAGTGCTTCAAACAAAAAAAGCCTATGCATCCCATTGTTGCTATTCCTCAATGCATATATCGTTCCATTTGAAACTACAGATAGTACTGCACAAGTGCTGAAAGCAGCGGTGGAACCGGGTCACGGCTGCGTGACCCGTGACCCAAAAGGATACTCATCCGGTGACAAAGTGACCCGAAATCTTTATTTCCATTTATTTGAGTTGCATGTTGAATGTGGGGAAAAAGAATGTAGTACATGGTTTACTAAACTTCACAAACTCAATCTTATAACAATCTTAGTAATAATGAGCAATAACTACATGTCGGGTACTGCAATGCGCCCTAAGCGGATTTACGGAAGCTAAAAAAACGGCGTGCATTGTACTGGCCCCATGGCGCTGTAATTGTGATAATCCTTGGCCTTGTATAATCTGATAAAAAGTCTCATTTATTAATATTTGCTCATGGATACTGCCTCTACATTGAAATGTAACAGTAATGATGCCCTAGTATATTACGGTTGGTACTTTAAGTTATTATCATTGCCATACTCAATGCTCTCCACCCAGACTAACTAACCATTGGTATGACTAAAATATTTCATAGCCAACTTCTTGGTCAAGGAAAAATGCAGACTATTTTCCATTTTTTGGGTAAGAAAGGAACATCGCTTTCAAATATCTCATGATTGAAATCTCATGGTGAAAGACGAACTCCCTTTTCTTGTGAGCTCTACCTTTTCTAAGTGACGCAGACTTGTTTACAGCGGACGCTGGAGTAAATTGTAAGATACGTCACTCCTCATTGATTTCTAACTGAAAGTTCACACACATTCTTCCACTGTGTGATTGACTCTCATCAACGCACTCTCGGATTGGTCATGAAACGCTCTCATCGTGCAACAAGCACGATAAGATAAATAAATATGGGTACCATTGAAGTTATTGAAAACAGCGAAAAAAATAATACCGGGTCACCATATTCAAACACTGACCCAGTGACCCGATTACATCGCTGGTTGAAAGTAACTCTTTTACAGAGAGAGGCATTCAAAGAATACCGCAAACCTTTCTGGCTAACGAAGTAAGTAAAGACTTTGAACTTTTGATTTTAAATGCAATTTCAGAATACAGCAGTAGTACTAGTATAGTTGTTCAATGTCTTCAAAATTGCAGATGACCAGGACGTTACCAAAACGATTGACTTCAAACCTATTACTGGAGATCTACGAGTATTACTATTATGCAGTTCGCCCAACAAATTCATCATGGGATCATCGGCCACTGCCCTATCAGAGTCAGGACATTGTCATTAGGGGGTGGGTCGAAGCATACTATTTTCTGTCTAGGAGAATTACCAACGATCTCTAAATCTACCACATTGAAGTACATTATACAAAAATATTTGCGCACAATTTTCATGAACATTATATTGAATGAAAGTTAATGAAGATCCCATAATTTTCCTTCTTTTTCTAGTCGAGTTAAGGAACTAGCACTTCATGGACTACATACAGAAACCTGTGTTTCCGCTCATGCAGATACAAGCATGTCCCTCCATGCTTGACGACTATAGCACCAAGTAAACTAAGCCAACGTTCGCAACGTCTTGTGCCGAAATCATCATGCAATACCTTTTTTAACCAAGACTGCTTTTGATGTATTCAAAAAAAGGCGACAGTCAAAATATTTTGAAGTCACTTCACTACTGATGACTGGGGGGAAGGGAGGGGCGTGAACGTGTTCTGATGGCCAAGTGCTGAGTCACTGTAATTACGTGACTATCGACCCCAGATGGCGCTGAACGGCGCTGAACGGCGAAGTACATAAGATTCTCTTTTAAGCAATGTATTTATTTCGCGACTTAAGCCTTTTCCCGGAATACTTAGGTACAATGAATTGCCTACACGCTTATTTTGAAAAATTATCTCGGCGACTGGTTAATTATATGCATAATAGTTTGGTGATGTTAATTTGACACGTAGGCCTATTACAGAAAAGAATATACTCACAATATACTCACACGACACAATTCAAATGCACAAAAAAGGTAGTTTAAGGGAGAAAAGCCTGTCTAATCAGACTCGGAACTTCGAATGAGGTTAAAGTTTTGACTGTTGATTTTCAGTGGGATCATTGGTAACCTGCCCGACCAGATGATTACCTGTTATGAAGCTCATGAATATTTTCTCTAAGTTTGCAGGATTGGTCAAAATCCCTGTCAATAATACTGTACTTTCACATGCGACAAGGGGAAAAAATCTTGTTTTATCGCTGAGAAAATACATGACGAGTCAGCAGCAATGAGACTTAGGAAGTTCAAGTGATTTTTTAGATTCATGCTTCCTTCTGAATCATTTTATTTATTAAAACTCTGAGCTGAAACATCGCTAGCTCATGTATGCTTTTTTAACGAACCACAGTTTATTTTATAAAAGGAAATAGATGCGTGTACAACTGTACATACCTCATGTATGTTAATGCATTTGCATCTGAGCATCATTTTCTGTCAAATGTTCGTATCAGTTCCAGGAATTTATCAATGCAATGAAAAACTATTTTAAGAATTGAGTGTCGATACTTTTCCTGGAACTTGATTTCATGAGCTCCGTATTTACTGTACGGACGTGGTGTCTTTTATTGACTTAGTAGTTGTCATTCTCTTCAGATATTCATAGTTAAAAAATCAAAGTATTTGATAAGAACCGAAATTAAAAATATTTGTCTGTCGAGTGCCAAATTGTGGCACCCGGCGTCATTGACCGTGGCCTGCCAGGAGGATGGAGGTTCGATTGGCTATGCTTGCTTTAGATCAGTACCAATAAATAGGCTTGTTTTAAGCGTTGATGGAAGATTGGTGTTTCCGAAAAAAATGACACCACTTCGACGATGACCTTCGGAAGCAAGTATTTTAAAAAAAAACACAAACAGTTCATAGTTTACTACTTCGCGTTAATAACTGATGTTGCGAAGTTATACGCACTACTGTGAAGAGGGAAAAGGGATGCAAACGAGGTTGCTAATAAGGTGACACCGATTGCTAAAAATTATTATCGAACATTTCTTGCTTTTTGGTTTGCTGATTAAGACTTCATAGTGGTTCATAGGGCTGCAGTTGGAATAGCTCTCAGTGCACAGTAGTACATCTCTATTCAGAGACATACAAAACTTTCATAGATCTTTTGATTGTTTTGAGTCAAAGGCAGACTGAATCTTGGAAACAATTATATTTCTTTGCCGGACTTTGAATTTTTTGCAGGATTCAAACACGACACGAAATTGAAGTGGTTGCACGCAGTTTTTCTAAAAATATTACCAATTTGCTAGCTTTCCTTTGTAAATTTTCTAGCATGTTTCTGTGTATGGACTCCGAAATATCTTATGCTCAGGAATGCCGATGCAAACGCTTAAGGGAAATGAGAATGACGATAATCGTGATTACTTATCAAACTGCTAATCTGCCAATTCGACCTAGAATTCATTCGCTAAATTGAAGAATTTCATTTCTTATTTCAATACATCGTTTATTTCCATTTACAAATATTTCATAATGGCATGGCGAACTTTGGTGAGCAAATTATAATCCTAATCCATCATTTTGAAAGTAGTTTTACTGCTCCTCATAATTCGAGAGCTGTCTAATGATGCATATTTCATCATGACAAATCGGTGAGCTCAGTATTAGAAAGAATTTCGTCATCAACTTTCATTCACAGAGAACATCAAATTCGACGCATTGTCCTTGAGATTTCAATTTCCTTGATTTTGTCCTTGAGATTTATATTATGGGATCGAACTTGTTTCGAAACGAAATAAGGTCCGAATTATAGTGCAAATTAACAATGTCAACTCGGAAACGTCTGATGAGAATCATACGCCATTTTATACCTGTGTACTTCAGTTATGTAACAGGATTGAACCGAACTGATGACGATGAATAAGTCCGAGAAGTTTGCACTTATCGCAATGATCTATTAGAAATCTTAGTTGTCGCCTTAAATACCTCATGAATATCAAAACAAGCTTATATTTTCAATTGAAATTTAATCATGAGTTAATGACCTCCAAGCGCTCATTTGAACAACCTCTAGCACATACTGAAATATAGCCCTGGCCTAGCACATATATAGCACGTAAGAGCACAATGGATTTTGTTACTAAGCGTAATTTTCCCTTACAGCCTATCTCAATCGCCTCCGGTTGTGTTATTAAGACTGTTTCCAACTGTAAATTGCTTGGCATCACGTTCAATAATGATCTCAAATGGAATCACCATGTCAATGATGTTGTTTCGAAGGCCTCAAGACGTATGTGCATTTTATATAATTTGCGAAGATGCGGTTGCCCATCAGATATATTGTTATCAGCTTACATTTGTTACATTCGTTCTATTGCATTATATGCCGACTCCCTGTTTTGTAACATGTCTCATTACCTTATTAATAAATTTGTTTCCATCGAAAAGAGCGCCATCAGAATTATGGGAACCTCTCCAAATTGTGACATCCTAAATGCCAGGGATAAGACCAGCAGTCACCTTTTCGAGACAATCAATGATAGCAGATCCCATCATCTCAGGTCAATCTTCTGCGAAAGAACTCCAACAGCTTGCAATCATCTGCATGCTAGACCTCCCTGTGCGCGCACGAAACGATTTGGATCGTTGTTTATTCGGTTTGCTAGACCTCTAACTTCTTACTGTCTCTCTATCACGCCTATTTCTCGATTTGTCAGATTTTGCGAGCGGTTTGTGTATTTCTCACTTTATGTGAGTGTTCACCGAATGTTAAAGTGGAGCAAATATATACGTGGAGTTATATACTAATTAACATAGGCTACGTCTCTTTCTGCTTTAACTTTTCTCACACTTACTTTGACCTAGAATTCTGAACTGGTTTGCTACTAGAATTTTAGAATAACGTGGTCTTACATCTATTTAGTGCCTGTGTCAGGAATGCCGGCTTTTAACTAAATACTGGCATTTAGTAAGGCAGTGACCAAGCGTCTGGACGCGAAACGTTTGCCGATTTTACCTTTATTATATTTTACTTAAACCTTTGAGTGTATTTGATTCGGCATTATATATATTTCGGGAGAGATTTGTGACGTTTTCCTTGTATTCATTATGCGCCTCCCGCCTCAAGCCATTACATATACCTGTGTCAGGATCAACTGTCGGTACATTAATATATTTCTATAATGATTACTACTACCCACCCGTACAGAACGCGATGAATGTGCTCAATATCAAACTTTCCTTCAGTATGAAAAATACATTAGTTGCTGGAAACAACGCAAGTAGTAATAAAAGGTCCATAATAAACACAGCGCGCCCCCCCTCCCCCCCCTCTGGAACGACAGAGTGTCGTGGTCGGCCGCCGTGGTGCTTCGGGTCTGAGTCCCCCCCCCCTCTGGAACGACTGAGGTTGTAGTCTGTCGTGGTGTGCCGGCCAGGTTGGTCCACGTTCACAAACTGTTCGCTGACTCCCCCCCCCTCTGCAACGACAGAGTGTGAGACTCGGGTGAGTTGGTCCGACCGCCTGGTTGACGTGGGCGACCGTCCAGGTTGACGTGGGCGACCGTCTAGGTTGACGTGGACGACCGTCTAGGTTGTCGTGGATGGTGAAATGGCTGCCAGATTCGGATTCAGCGTAAAATTCTGCATCGGTAGGGTGAGTTTCAAGGCAATCGGCGAGAAAAAATTTTTCTTCAAAATTTTAACAGAGTTAGAATTTGGGACGTTTTGGTGTGTAGCGCCCAAACGAAGCATCGGATGAGAAAACGGAGGCCGGATTCGGATTCAGCGTGAAATTCTGCATCGGTATGGTGAGTTTCAAGTCAATCGGAGAGAAAAAATTTTCGCTGACGTCCCCCCCCTGGACAGCTCGCTTCGATTTTGGCTTCTAGTGGACGGATTTTGTCGTGCCATAGCTCGTTTGAAAGCTAAGAATGAGACAAATTCACTGAAAGAATCGGCTTGTTCCTATCTGTCTTCGTTTAGATGTGAGACGCCATTTAAGATTTTGGACATTGGCGAAAAACGACAGAGTTAGAATTTGGGACGTTTTGGGCTGTAGCTTCAAAACGAAGCATCGGATTGGAAAACGGATTTCAGATTTGGAATCAGCGTGAAATTCTCTATCGGTATGGTGAATTTGAACGCAATCGGAGAGAAAAATTTCGCTGACTCCCCCCCCCTCTGGACAGCTCGCTTCGATTTTGGCTTCTAGTGGACGGATTTTGTCGTGCCATAGCTCGTTTGAAAGCTAAGAGTGAGACAAATTCACTGAAAGAATCGGCTTGTTCCTATCTGCCTTCGCTTAGATGTGAGACGCCATTTAAGATTTTGGGACATTGTCGAAAAACGACAGAGTTAGAATTTTTGCGATGGCTGCCTACTGTAGAGCCAAAACGAACCATCGGATGGGAAACCGGAGGCCAGATTCGGATTCACAGTCAAATTCTACATGGAAATGGTGTATTTCCAGCTCAATCGGAGAGAAAAAATTTTCGCTGACGTCCCCCCCCCCTCTGGACAGCTCGCTTCGATTTTGGCTTCCAGTGGACGGATTTTGTCGTGCCATAGCTCGTTTGAAAGCTAAGAGTGAGACAAATTCACTGAAAGAATCGGCTTGTTCCTATCTGTCTTCGTTTAGATGTGAGACGCCATTTAAGATTTTGGGACATTGGCGAAAAACGACAGTTAGAATTTGGGACGTTTTGGGCTGTAGCTTCAAAACGAAGCATCGGATTGGAAAACGGATTTCAGATTTGGAATCAGCGTGAAATTCTCTATCTGTATGGTGAGTTTCAAGGCAATCGGCGAGAAAAAATTTTCAACGTTTTTCGAAAAAACGACAGTTAGAATTTTTGCGATGGCTGCCTACTGTAGAGCCAAAACGAAGCATCGGATGGGAAACGGATTTCAGATTTGGAATCAGCATCAAATTCTCTATCAGCATGGTAAGTTTCAAGTCAATCGGAGATTTTGAAGTCAATCAGAGAGAAAAATTTTCAACATTTTTCGAAAAAACGAGTTAGAATTTTTGCGATGGCTGCCTACTGTAGCGCCAAAACGAAGCATCGGATGGGAAAACGGAGGCCAGATTCGGATTCAGCGTCAAATTCTACATGGAAATGGTGTATTTCCAGCTCAATCGGAGCACTAGAACCGGAGATAGACGGGCTTTTAGTGTTTGGATGATGGGTATTACGTCATCAGCTGATCGCCACACACTATATAAGCTGGAAACCGACAGAGACTTGTCATTTAGAGGAGAACGATTGTCAGAGGTAGGTCGTCTCTCTGAGCTCGATGATAGCTTCGGACATTCCAAATTCCGAGTTTCTGTAAGAAACCGACTTAGAAAATTTCATTGCTGATATCAGCTAAGGCGTCAGACTTAGAGGTTCGCCAGGAGATGGCCTTCGTCTCCAGGCCATAAAAGACTCCAAAACTTTAAAGGCTTGTAACTTTGCTTCTACAAGTCCGTTTGACTTGATTCAAAAAAGGTTCGGTCGCTATTGACCTGCCCTAAGTGATGGACTACTTATAAAATTTCATAAGTAGTGCTAAAAAGTTGAAAAATTTAAATTCACTAGTTTTGGAGGTTTTCTGGGGTTTTCGACCCTGCTGAAGTCAATGAAAGCATTTTTAATGATGTCTGAGCCAGTCTTCTCATGGTATAAGCGGCTTTTCACTGAAAGCGAGCAAGACACGGAGAGTTTTGCTGTAATATTCCACTGACAGGGTGTTCCTTCGGGACGGCGGACGATGCCGTAGTGATAAGTGTGGCAAGGGAATGTGTCATATTTGAGACCGTAACCGCTGGGACAACTCATGTCTCATGTTGGGCATTTGACACAGCTCTCAACGTAGCACTTTGAACGCCAATCGGTTGAGTCTTAGCTATCTTGTCATGGGTGGCCTCTAAACATCTCCATTGCAAAACGCTGGTGAATCAAGCTCTCTACGGCTTGCTATCAAGCTGATTAAAGTCTGTCAACCTCTTACCTACTCTATAGGTTTTCATGTCTGACGATCAAGTCATGGACGGTGCAAGTCACGGAGATTTTCGGTGTGATACTTCCTGTGGGTGGGCGTTCTTTCGAGACAGCGGAGAAGTCCGTAGCGATGAATACTGCACGGGACGTGGGCAATGGTAATCCTTGTGAAACCTCTCTGCGTCATGTTTGCAAGTGGTTGCCTTTCGTCTCAACGTTGTACTCTGACCGTCAGGGCGACATTTAGCTATCTGCCACAGGTTACCTCATAAAATCTCCATTGCACTTGTCTCCCGACAGTTGCCCAAGCATGTGAGAATGAACCATCAGTTCTTCTTGTCTCTATCACGGAGACGAAATGATGAAGGGATGAAATGGGAGGACATTCATGCGCCACACGCAACACATTACAGATTTCTCTCTTCGCTAGTGAACAAGCTCTTGTCAGTGTCGTCAGAAACTTTATCATGTCGTACAAAAGTTTTATTGCAACACAGGTGGATCTATAGTTAGAAAGTTTGATCATCAACGTTTCATTCGTAAGTCTAGTCAGAAACTGTATCATGGTTTGCAAAGTTAGTGTAGTCAAATAATAAAATATAAAATAATAATATCAAACTCCATTGCACTAATAGTGTGAAGCTCGGTATGAGTGAGGGATAAAATCCTCCATCACCTTAGGCGGCTTGATATCAGGCTACAACATGAGCGATGTGGAGATCTTTGATATTATACTTCCTGTTGGTGGGTTTGTACGGCGAGCGCTGCCGCAGATGGAAGGAGGGATATGTTATAGTTAAGAGCGAAACCACTTTGCTGATGTTAGACAACTTTCCCAACGACATCTTTTCTCGCTTGATCATGAGTGCTTTAGATGTCTGCAGCAGGTTTTTCAAATTTTCCACTCATCGTTTGATGATTTACAAAGTAGGGCACATGTCAAGTAAAGTTCTCATAATGATGTCTTAATCAATTCCTCCTTACTGCATGCTTGTCGTTTCTACATTCCGACTCTAACCTTTTAGAGCATACACATGTAGCACATACTATCCGTATCGAGAAAGTCTCATGAGTTCTTTTAAGAACCACTACCTCTTCGTGTCACCTGTGTATCACGCCAAACGTATGCAGCAAACACACTTCTCTCTTCTTTAGTGAGCAAGCTCTGAACACATAAGATATCATAGTAAAATCATCAACGAATAAATCATATCGCAATAGGAATGTACATTGACAGATTCAAATAGATGCTCATGCGTTCATAAAAGAGAGTTTATAACATCAGCATTAATTGGAAGTGCGTGAGCGCACTGGAAACTCCTGATCGTCTTGTGATTGGACGAGACGTCTCATCCATTCACCGCTTAGGAAAATCTTATAAAAGGTAGTGCACCAGCTCTACTCTTCACATTTATCTTTCATAAGGTGAGTGTTGGTGAGCTCCCGCTATCAGGTTGTTTTGACTTGCTATCAAGTTGAATAGTCTCTTGCTATCAAGAGTTTCACTTCTGCTCATAAAGCATATCATCGCTGTAATACTTCCTTTGCTCGAGCGTTCCTTCGGGACGGCGGGTACTGCCGTAGAGGGATTGCGTTGCACGGGTTGTTCGTCGTTTGTTAGACCGAAACCTCTGAGCTGTTGCTCATGTTGGGCGTTCGACTTCATACTCAACGTGACACTTTCTCTCGTCAGGTCAGAGTACTTTAGCCATTCGACAAGGGTTAGTCTTTATGGTACGGAGCATTTCGAAGTGTTGATTGACTCATGTTCATTGAATGACTATTCACATGATCATCATAGGTAAAATGAAATAAATCTTACGTATCCTTTCCAGTGAATTTGCCTTCGACGTCGAATCTAACTACTTTAATCTTCGATATGGATACGAGTATCACGAGAAAAATTGAATCTTATCGCGTCTCTGCCAAGATGGAGGAAACTCTCATTGAGCAATGTAAGTTTTTGTGTGATGGGGCAAGGATGCAGGTTGTGCTAATAAAACTCTTGAACTAACATCATTCGGTTACCATGTGTGTTGAGCATAGGAATTAATTTTCATAAACCTTTGAATAACATCAACAATGTAAGAATCATATCCTTACTAATTTTCAACAAAAGACCCTTAACGTCTTTTTACTCCGCGATTTTCAAAAGCGAAGCTCATTTTCTAAAATTTATAATGCACTCTAATATCTCCCTTCGAGAAATCTCTCACCAATATCTCCCTCCCTTTTTTCAGTACAGCAGCGCATCATGAACAGAGAACCTATTCCTGAAGGGGCACTTGGTCGAGCCCATGAACGACTGGGAATATGTAAGTATCTGAATGAATGAATGCTGTTATGTGTTCTGTATCATCATGGCTGATAGCATGCATTCTATCATTCATCAATCTCATCTCTTTTCCAATCTACAGTTTTGGTAAGGCAGGAGAAGTGGGAGGAAGTCGCGAGGCGGAAATATGATGATGATTTTCCGACCCTACCCTCTCGCCCATCTACCTCAGCTCCACCATCTGAGCAGCCATCCACCTCGGGTATGGTCACCGCCAAACCTCCACCACCACCCATACCAGCTCCTCGTCGCCGCATCCCTCCAACACCCAAGCCGCGGACTCTTCCACCCTCGGATCGCATCCCCCTTCGACCTCCTCTTGAACCATCGGTGATGGTGGAAGTAGATTCACTTGATGGTAAGTTACAGTGATGGTAAAGGGGGACAAGGACTTAAACAAAACGCACGCCACACTTGGAATTGAATAGTCATGTTACTGATCGCTTTCCTTCCTTTTCTCAACAGATCTCGCAACGGTATTTCTGTGCGATAACGTTCCTAACCGCCCCGCCAACTCTCACATACCACCACCGGCAACAGCAGGCGACTTCCCTCCCATCTCCAACAAGTCGGTAGAAATGGAGATCGAGGTGTACGACCACACCATTAAAATGGTAGGTTGAAGATTTCCTCACTCATCTCCCTCGAACGTTTGGCTAATAGCAACATTGATAGCAACAGCCAGAAACGTGCACTAGCCCAAAATAATTTTGAAAAAGATTTTTATAAATATAAGAATAATAGTCTATTTGGTAAGACGATGGAGGATGTTAGAAAACGTGTAAACTACAAACTAGTTAATGATGATCAAAAATATCACAAATTGGTCTCATCACCTCTATTCATCGATAGAGACATTATCGATGAGGACCTTATAGGTGTTAAAATGATAAAATCTGAAGTTGAGTTGTGCAAACCCATCTATATTGGTCAAGCTGTACTAGATTACTCTAAGCTTGAAATGTACCAACTCTTTTATAAAATACTAAAACCATGTCCTCTCGTAAAAGAGGTTCGTTTGTTGGGTGGTGATACAGATACTTTCTTCTTAGGTATTACCACTCAAAAAGATTTAAATTTCAATGAAGTAGGAAAATCTTTAGAAAGATATTTTGATACATCAAATTATCCTACTGATCACCCACTCTACTCCATCAAAAATAAGGCAAAACTTGGCTGCTTTAAGGATGAGACAGCAGGGAAGGAAATAGATGAAATGATTCTCCTCCGTCCAAAAATGTACAGTATGAAATTAAAGGATAGCGACGATAGTATTAAGCGTGCTAAAGGCATATCAAGATCATTGGTCTCTAACATGAAACATAAGAATTTCAGGAAAGCCTATAGAAATAAAAATATAACGTTTGTCAATATGACAATCTTAAAATCTAAGTCGCATGAGATCAAAACTCATACTTTTAGGAAACGGGTGCTTTCAGCATGGGAGGATAAGAGGTGCTGGTTAGAACACAACATATCTCTTCCACATGGACATCCTGACACAAACATACCACCACCCAAAAGAATAAAACTCACACTACCACATTCAGGAGACGTGTAAATAGATTCATCCTTAACTCAGTATTTTGATGTTGATTTCTGTAGATAAACATTGTTGTTTTATGTATCGCATGAAATTTTTTTTCCTTGTGAATATGTGTCCACATCTGTACATTCCCCATGTGATGACTTTTCCACTGAAAGACATTTTTCCTATCCCTGTATATTTCCACCCTTCACGAAGTAAAAAGACTTTTTGTATATAGCAATGTTTATTGAAGTGCGCTCATGTATATATTTTCAGTGGATGTTGTATAAAGTCTATTGCTTCACATTCATGTACATAGTTCAATAAATGTTGTATAAAGACTTCACTTTGTTTTCCGAAACACTAACGTTATGAGGGATTTAGTATCTTTCACGTGGATGCACTCTTGTAAACCATTGGTAATTTTGATAGCAATAGAGGGTATCATTTGTTTGACGACAGGATGGTAGAAAATAGGTTCAAACAATTTCTGGACTATTCCATATGAAGCGTCTTTGTCATGAATGAAATCGCGTAAAATGTATTCTTTTTTCTCATCAAAAGAAATAGGTGAAATCAGATCACTTTGAATGTAAAGGTGTTGTTCATGTTTATTAAGGGTCATTGGTATTCCTACACCAATCATGCGTGTAGTAGTAAACACATTTTACAGCAATGAAAAACCACAGTTTTATCAAATTTTCACTCAATTGACAATGAATGCCATCGCCCAGTTTCAGAAGAGCACTTTGATTTTCAATCAAAAATGAAATGTGATGTATCTTTGCATCATCAAGTAACACTTCACACAACTCGCTTGTGCTAATTTTTCTAACGGGTGGGCAACATCGTTGTATCGCCGATTTGCTAAACGACATGTCTAATAGAATAACACAAACAGCTCTATTCAGGTTAGGAAGCATGTTGCTTACATCACTGTCATTCTTCTTGTAAAGATAGTCACTAAAAATAGCAATAGTAAATTATATTCACAGCTGAATATGTGAGCGTGTGAACGTTTTCATATCAGACAAAGCGATAACCCATGTCTAAAAATGGATCCACCTCATTGTCGTAGATGTCAGACCATTCGATAAGATTCTATTCATCCTTATTGACAGCCTGATCTTTTCCCCATTCAGTGCGTGTGCGTTCCTTTGTCAGTCAAAGTGATGACGCATACCGTTTTCACCTTAACTCATTCATATGATGAGTCGTCAGTGAATGAAGGAAAAACTCAACGTTTAACATGCCTCCATTAGCTATACATCAAACAGATAACACATTAGGAATTTAACAATCCGTGATACTTTATTGAAATCACATAAGCCTGTTATGATACAATGCCCGTTATGAAGGATGGTAATATGTATAGGGTACCACTCGAATGAGAGCAGCAGGAAAGGGTTCAGTTTCATAAATTATATAATGGCTGCTGTTTTTAATATTTGCTAGGAACCATTATAGTCTTCAATTGAACAGATACTACCAAATTCTTCAATATTAATACACCAACACTAACAGGCGGAACACCTTCTTTTCAGCAAACGAAATATGCTAATCACTTACAATTTTAATTATTTTACAAATAGCTATACCTTTATTTCTAGCATACAAAAGCTAAAACTCTATTTCTAACGCATACACTATTAAAACTTTATTTTTAACTTGTAAACTGTTAAAAACTTTATTTTTTAATATGGAAACTGATGAAACTTTATTTCTAGCATACAAACAGGTAAAACTTCATTTCTAACATACAAACTGTTAGAACTTTATTTCCAAGACATAAACGGATATAACTATATTTCAAGCGTATAAACTATTAAAACTTTATTTCCAACTTGTACACTATTGAAACATTATTTTCTAATCTGTAAACTGTTGAAACTATATCTTTCATTTACAAATAGTAGAAACGCTTAGTCTAACTTGCAAACTAGTAAATCCTACAATCTCATTTTACAAACCGATAAAACTTTATTTCCAACATACACACTGTTGAAACTTTATTTTTAATCTGTAAACTGTTGAAACTATATCTTTCATTTACAAATAGTAGAACGCTTAGTCTAACTTGCAAACTAGTAAATCCTACAATCTCATTTTACAAACCGATAAAACTCTATTTCTAACATACACACTGTTGAAACTTTATTTTTAACATACAAACAGCTAAAACTTTATTTCTAATGTACACACTGTTGAAACTTTATTTTAATCTACAAACAGCTAAAACTTTATTTCTAACGTACACATTATTGAAACTTTAGTTTTTATCTTTTAAACTGTTGAAACTTTATTTTGTTTCTAACATGCAAACAGATAAAGCTTTATTTCTAACATATACACTATTGAAACTTTATTTCTAACTTGTACACTGTGAAACTTTATTTTTAACTTGTAAACGGTTAAAACTTTGTTTTATTTCTATCATAGAAACAGATAGAACTTTATTCTTAACTTGCCAACTGGTGAAACTTCATTCTATTTCTAACATACAAACAGATAAAACTTTATTCTTAACATGCGCACTATTGAAACATTAGTTTTAACTTGCAAACTATTGAAACTTTATTTTTAACTTGTTAACGGTTGAAACTTTGTTTTATTTCTAACATACAAACAGATAGAACTTTATTCTTAACTTGTAAACTGGTGAACCTTCATTTTATTTCTAACATATAAACAGATAGAACTTTATTCTTAACTTGTAAACTTAAACAGATAGAACTTTATTCGTAACTTGTAAACTGGCGAAACTTCATTCTATTTCTAACATATAAACAAATAGAACTTTATTCTGAACATGCACACTATTGAAACTTTATTCTTAACTTGTAAACTATTGAAACTTTATTTTTAACTTGTCAACGGTTAAAACTTTGTTTTATTTCTATCATAGAAACAGATAAAACTTCATTCTTAACATACACACTATTGAAACTTTATTCTTAACTTGTAAACTATTGAAACTTTATTTTTAACTTGTAAACGGTTGAAACTTTGTTTTATTTCTATCATAGAAACAGATAAAACTTCATTCTTAACTTGCCAACTGGTGAAACTTCATTCTATTTCTAACATACAAACAGATAAAACTTTATTCTTAACATATGCACTATTGAAACATTAGTTTTAACTTGCAAACTATTGAAACTTTATTTTTAACTTGTTAACGGTTGAAACTTCATTTTATTTCTAACATACAAACAGATAGAACTTTATTCGTAACTTGTAAACTGGTGAAACTTCATTTTATTTCTAACATATAAACAGATAGAACTTTATTCTTAACTTGTAAACTGGTGAACCTTCATTTTATTTCTAACATATAAACAGATAGAACTTTATTCTTAACTTGTAAACTTAAACAGATAGAACTTTATTCGTAACTTGTAAACTGATGAAACTTCATTCTATTTCTAACATACAAAGAGATAAAACTTTATTCTTAACATACACACTATTGAAACTTTATTCTTAACTTGTAAACTATTGAAACTTTATTTTTAACTTGTAAACGGTTGAAACTTTGTTTTATTTCTATCATAGAAACAGATAAAACTTCATTCTTAACTTGCCAACTGGTGAAACTTCATTCTATTTCTAACATACAAACAGATAAAACTTTATTCTTAACATATGCACTATTGAAACATTAGTTTTAACTTGCAAACTATTGAAACTTTATTTTTAACTTGTTAACTTAAACAGATAGAACTTTATTCGTAACTTGTAAACTGGTGAAACTTCATTTTATTTCTAACATATAAACAGATAGAACTTTATTCTTAACTTGTAAACTGGTGAACCTTCATTTCATTTTCTAACATATAAACAGATAGAACTTTATTCTTAACTTGTAAACTTAAACAGATAGAACTTTATTCGTAACTTGTAAACTGGTGAAACTTCATTTTATTTCTAACATATAAACAGATAGAACTTTATTCGTAACTTGTAAACTGGTGAAACTTCATTCTATTTCTAACATACAAACAGATAAAACTTTATTCTTAACATATGCACTATTGAAACATTAGTTTTAACTTGCAAACTATTGAAACTTTATTTTTAACTTGTAAACGGTTGAAACTTCATTTTATTTCTAACATACAAAGAGATAAAACTTTATTCTTAACTTGTAAACTGGTGAACCTTCATTTTATTTTCTAACATATAAACAGATAGAACTTTATTCTTAACTTGTAAACTTAAACAGATAGAACTTTATTCGTAACTTGTAAACTGGTGAAACTTCATTCTATTTCTAACATACAAACAGATAAAACTTTATTCTTAACATACACACTATTGAAACTTTATTCTTAACTTGTAAACTATTGAAACTTTATTTTTAACTTGTAAACGGTTGAAACTTTGTTTTATTTCTATCATAGAAACAGATAAAACTTCATTCTTAACTTGCCAACTGGTGAAACTTCATTCTATTTCTAACATACAAACAGATAAAACTTTATTCTTAACATATGCACTATTGAAACATTAGTTTTAACTTGCAAACTATTGAAACTTTATTTTTAACTTGTTAACGGTTGAAACTTCATTTTATTTCTAACATACAAACAGATAGAACTTTATTCTTAACTTGTAAACTGCTGAACCTTCATTTTATTTTCTAACATATAAACAGATAGAACTTTATTCTTAACTTGTAAACTTAAACAGATAGAACTTTATTCGTAACTTGTAAACTGGTGAAACTTCATTCTATTTCTAACATACAAACAGATAAAACTTTATTCTTAACATACACACTATTGAAACTTTATTCTTAACTTGTAAACTATTGAAACTTTATTTTTAACTTGTAAACGGTTGAAACTTTGTTTCGCTTCTATCATAGAAACAGATAAAACTTTATTCTTAACTTGTAAACTGGTGAAACTTCATTCTATTTCTAACATACTAACAGATAAAACTTTTTGTTTGAAATAACGGATCCTTATTCATTGCAATAATTTCTGGGGAGTCCGCAAAACAGATGTTCGTTTTTTTCGATCGTTTATTGTCGAGATCTTTCGACCGTTCTACACGATCATCGTCAGGAAAGTGACAAGAAGCAACTTACATGAGAACTGTTAACCAAGTTCTAACAGCTTGAAACACAGATTAAAGACACAAAGAAAAAACTAACTCTGAAGTCACAAAATAAAAGATAAGGTATGCTACTGTACACAATTAATAAGTAAGACGCTAAAACCAGAAATCAAAAAAAAAAGAGAGTCAAAACTTCCACGAATCGCACAGATGATGCTTAGTCTTGTTCTGCGACTGAAGACGATGAGACCGCAGTGACTCCTTCACAATTCGCCTTCTCCACCCCGGCTCCTTGTCCACTATCTCCATCTCGCTCACTGCTACACGATGGTTCGCCTCCACTGCGTGCTGCGCCACTTCTGATCGGAGTACATCCATATTGCGAATTGAACGCTGATGCTCTTTCTGTCTTTCCTCCAATGGGCGTTGGGTCTCTCCCACATACATCCAATCGCACCCTTCTTCTCCGCACGGAATCTTGTAGACTGAACCCAAGATCTTGGCTGGTTCAGGTCTCTTCTTGACCAGAAGTGAGCGAAGAGTTGATGTTGGTTTCATGGATACGCTAACATCAACTTCCCGAAGAATCGAGGCGATCTTCTCTGACACTCCCTTTACATAAGGCATCGAATGCCTTACTCGTGACTCATTCACCTTTCCATCCATCGTTGAATCAGCACAGCGCCACCAACGTTCGATCTCAGCATCACCATACCCATTGCTCCTGAGTGCTTTCGTCACACGCAGCTTCTCTTCTTCCACGTTGTCAGGTGAACAAACTAACTGAGCTCGGTTAGAAAGGGAACGTACTAGACCTTTGAAGACGCTGCGAGGATGCGAAGACTCCCGATGTAGATAGCGATCGGTGTGAGTGTTCTTTCGGAAAACAGAGAACGTAAAACCTGTTGTTCCACGTAAAATGCTCACATCCAGAAAAGATATACGGTTGTTGACTTCCATTTCTTTGGTAAAGCAAATCGAGTCGCGTAAACCATTAATAAACGAGATAAAGGAGTCCAACTCATCAGAATGGGGCCAAACTAACAATATGTCGTCCACATATCTCACCCACACGCTGGGTATTCGAAGTCCACCAGAAAGAGCACTGTCCATGGCCAACTTTTCAAAATGAGTCATAAAGAGGTTCGCGGCGACTGGGCCTAGGCTACTTCCCATAGAGACACCCAACTTCTGACTGAAGATATCCTCTCCAAAACGAAAATAGCTGGATGAAAGAACCATTTTGGATAAAGTAGTAATTTCCTCCACCGATAATTTCGTCCGCTCCGACAAGGAGTCATCGTGCCTAAGCAACGAACCAAATACTGCAATTGTCTCCTGTAATGGCACGTTCGTGAATAAGGATTCAACATCCAAAGAAACCCAATAACCATCGGTCGGATTGAGGTGTTCCAATTTCCTGAGAAGATGAGATGAATTCAAAATGAAAGACTCAGCCTGTCTAACGAACGGCTTCATTATATCTGCCAATCTCCTTGATATAGATGACCAAAGACTGTCCCTCATGCAAACAATAGGTCTCATTGGAACTCCTGGTTTGTGAACCTTTGGAAGGCCAAAAAATGAGGCATCTGGAAATAAGTCGGACAGAGGTGAAGTAATTCATTCCTTGTCATCCTGCCATCATTTGCAATGTCACTCAAATAGCGATGTAAGTCTTTTCTCAGGTTTTGACCAGGATCTTTGTTCAGCTTCTCATAAGGCCCATTGTTGATCAAGGTTGTTAACTTCTCCATGTAAACCGCTCTATCTAATACCACTGTGGCATTCCCTTTGTCCGATGGAAGTATGATTATAGACTCATTCTCACGTAATCGTTTGATTGCCATCCTTTCCGCTGTGGACAAATTGGACTTTGGGACTCTCGCCTTGCGAAGCACTGTCGAAGTCTTCTTGCGTACATAGGCTTTGTCTACTTCACTGCACCCATGTATTGCCGTCTCCAGAGAAGCAATAAAATCTGATTGGGGAATTTGCGAAGCAGAAATTGAAAAGTTCAAACCACGTTCTAAAACACCAATCTCATCTCCATCCAGAGTCACAGAACTGAAATTGTACACACACTCCCGTCGTACTTTTTCCTCGTCCTTGATACCAGTGTGAAAACCGTTGAACGACTTAAGTCGCCGAAGTCTTTGCTTGAAACGGTCCTCCAATTCACATTTGTGCCTCTCCGTAGTAAACGATAGATACTCCATTACTCTATCACATAAATTAATGTCCTCAAGTAACATTAGCATACACTTCTTTCGCGTAGAAATAGCAGATTTGAGATCAGCCTCAACTTTCCTCAAACGATGTATCTCTTTATGCATCATCTTCCGACCAACATACTTGCGAATTGAAGAATCAAAATCGATATTATTATATAATATATAATATATATAATATAACATATATATAATATGACTAATTATAGCAATCGACTGCGATCCACGTGTAAAGAGCTTGTTAGACTATGGATGGGCTTAAGTGGATGATTTAACCATGTATACTTTATTCATTTGGAAATAGTAGCACACTTAGTTTAACTTACAATTCTTATAACATTTCATATGGATGATAATGGTAGATGAAATAGTGTTAGATCAAATTAAGATAGCTTACATGATGTAGGGATAGCAATCGACTGCGATCCATATGTTAAGAGCTTGTTAGACTACGGAAGAGAGAAGTGTGTTATGTTGCGTGTGGCGCGTGAGTGTCCTCCCATTTCATTCCATTCATCAATTCATCTCATTGATAGAGACAGGTAGAACTCATGGTTCTCATAACGTATGCAATGGGTAGTTTTAGGCAACCTTCCACAGTTGGCTAAATGTCGCCCTGGCGCGAATGCATACTACGTTGAGACAGAGGCAATCACTTGCAAACATGACGCAGAGAGGTTTAACAAGATTGACCATTGCCGAATGCCCCTTGCGGTATACATAGCTACGGGTTTCACCGCCGCCCTTTACAGGAACGCCCGTCGAAAGGAAGTATTACACCGAACTTCATTTGCAACGTTCAAGTTGACTGATAGCAGATTCAACTTAATGATAGTATTCGCCAGTCCGAAGACTGCCCAGGGCAAACCGCGTGGAGGTTCTATCATGTCTTGCCCCATGGTGGCCCTTAAGAGAGCCGGTGGTTCGTTCTCGGGTGTAACGTCATCTTACACCCTACCAATTCTGCTGAGAGAGTCTTTGACTCTCTCTTTGGTAGCAGTGTCGACTTCCACACTAATTGGCACCTGGCTAAAAAGTGGAATGTAGCGCCATTCCGTTGGATTGACAACAGTTGCTGTCATCGGATTGCCAATCCGAGCAAGATTATTGTGGACTCTGTCTTGCTCCTCTAGCCTAACAAACTCCTCAAATAAATTTCGCGGCCTTAACTGCGGTCCGCGAGGAGAGCTGACTGTTCGGCGTCTGCATGATTGAAATGAAATGAAATGAGAGGCAGTGGTTTATATACCCTCTAACACGACGCAACGTTCAAGTTGACTGATAGCAGATTCAACTTAATGATAGTATTCGCCAGTCTAAAGACTGCCCAGGGCAAACCGCGTGGAGGCTCTATCATGTCTTGCCCCATAGTGGACGATTATACGGTAGTGTGTTAGTAGATTTCAATCATTGAAAAGGGAAGATGAGAATCATTTCATTTGTCTCATCAACGTTTATCATGGGAGCAATCATTGAAGGGACATCTAATGAATTACATTTCACTCTACTCCATATCATAAAGACTAACCTTTATCGAATGGCTGAAGTACTCTGACCTGGTGAGAGAAAGCGTCACGTTGAGTATGAAGTCGAACGCTCAACATGAGCAACGGCTCAGAGGTTTCGGTCTAACAAACGACGAACAACCCGTGCAACACAATCCCTCTACGGCAGTACCCGCCATCCCGAAGGAACGCTCGAGCAAAGGAGGTATTACAGCGATGATGTGCTTTATGAGCAGAAGTGAATCTCTTGATAGCAAGAGACTATTCAACTAGATAGCAAGTCAAAACAACCTGATAGCAGGACAAATGTATAGTCAGTAATTTACACTTAGTGAGGAATGATAGATTTGAGTGTAGTGAGTGGCACTCGATCCCGTCGACAGCCCGAAGGCCTTGTACTGATCACTAGGGAAGTGAGAGATCTTCCCCGATACCCGCTATTTACAGCTGAAGACATCATTGTCACTGCCCCGAAGTGGTAACAGCAACGTCGAGTCAAAGGTAGTGAACAGTAGCTGGGATCTAACCCCTCAAAGCTGCCTTAGACTTAGTTAAATTTGAAATCTGATAGCAGATTTGAACTCAGTATACTTGAAAACCTTGAGGAAACATCCCAAGTTATTGCTTTGATCAGCTTGATAGCAAGCCGTAGAGAGCTTGATTCACCAGCGTTTTGCAATGGAGATGTTTAGAGGCCACCCATGACAAGATAGCTAAGACTCAACCGATTGGCGTTCAAAGTGCTACGTTGAGAGCTGTGTCAAATGCCCAACATGAGACATGAGTTGTCCCAGCGGTTACGGTCTCAAATATGACACATTCCCCTGCCACACTTATCACTACGGCATCGTCCGCCGTCCCGAAGGAACACCCTGTCAGTGGAATATTACAGCAAAACTCTCCGTGTCTTGCTCGCTTTCAGTGAAAAGCCGCTTATACCATGAGAAGGCTGGCTCAGACATGAAAACCTGTAGAGTTGGTAAGAGGTGGACAGACTTTTAGCAGCTTGATAGCAAGCCGTAGAGAGCTTGATTCACCAGCGTTTTGCAATGGAGATGTTTAGAGGCCACCCATGACAAGATAGCTAAGACTCAACCGATTGGCGTTCAAAGTGCTACGTTGAGAGCTGTGTCAAATGCCCAACATGAGACATGAGTTGTCCCAGCGGTTACGGTCTCAAATATGACACATTCCCTTGCCACACTTATCACTACGGCATCGTCTGCCGTCCCGAAGGAACACCCTGTCAGAGGAATATTACAGTCAAAACTCTCCGTGTCTTGCTCGCTTTCAGTGAAAAGCCGCTTATACCATGAGAAGGCTGGCTCAGACATGAAAACCTGTAGAGTTGGTAAGAGGTGGACAGACTTTTAGCAGCTTGATAGCAAGCCGTAGAGAGCTTGATTCACCAGCGTTTTGCAATGGAGATGTTTAGAGGCCACCCATGACAAGATAGCTAAGACTCAACCGATTGGCGTTCAAAGTGCTACGTTGAGAGCTGTGTCAAATGCCCAACATGAGACATGAGTTGTCCCAGCGGTTACGGTCTCAAATATGACACATTCCCTTGCCACACTTATCACTACGGCATCGTCCGCCGTCCCGAAGGAACACCCTGTCAGTGGAATATTACAGCAAAACTCTCCGTGTCTTGCTCGCTTTCAGTGAAAAGCCGCTTATACCATGAGAAGACTGGCTCAGACATCATTAAAAATGCTTTCATTGACTTCAGCAGGGTCGAAAACCCCAGAAAACCTCCAAAACTAGTGAATTTAAATTTTTCAACTTTTTAGCACTACTTATGAAATTTTATAAGTAGTCCATCACTTAGGGCAGGTCAATAGCGACCGAACCTTTTTTGAATCAAGTCAAACGGACTTGTAGAAGCAAAGTTACAAGCCTTTAAAGTTTTGGAGTCTTTTATGGCCTGGAGACGAAGGCCATCTCCTGGCGAACCTCTAAGTCTGACGCCTTAGCTGATATCAGCAATGAAATTTTCTAAGTCGGTTTCTTACAGAAACTCGGAATTTGGAATGTCCGAAGCTATCATCGGAGCTCAGAGAGACGACCTACCTCTGACAATCGTTCTCCTCTAAATGACAAGTCTCTGTCGGTTTCCAGCTTATATAGTGTGTGGCGATCAGCTGATGAAGTAATACCCATCATCCAAACACTAAAAACCCGTCTATCTCCGGTTCTAGTGCTCCGATTGAGCTGGAAATACACCATTTCCAAGTAGAATTTGACGCTGAATCCGAATCTGGCCTCCGTTTTCCCATCCGATGCTTCGTTTTGGCGCTACAGTAGGCAGCCACCGCAAAAATTCTAACTCGTTTTTTCGAAAAATGTTGAAAATTTTTCTCTCTGATTGACTTCAAAATCTCCGATTGACTTGAAACGTACCATGCTGATAGAGAATTTCACGCTGATTCCAAATCTGAAATCCGTTTTCCAATCCGATGCTTCGTTTTGAAGCTACAGCCCAAAACGTCCCAAATTCTAACTCTGTCGTTTTTCGCCAATCTCCCAAAATCTTAAATGGCGTCTCACATCTAAACGAAGACAGATAGGAACAAGCCGATTCTTTCAGTGAATTTGTCTCACTCTTAGCTTTCAAACGAGCTATGGCACGACAAAATCCGTCCACTAGAAGCCAAAATCGAAGCAAGCTGTCCAGAGGGGGGGGAGTCAGCGAAATTTTTCTCTCCGATTGCGTTCAAATTCACCATACCGATAGAGAATTTCACGCTGATTCCAAATCTGAAATCCGTTTTCCAATCCGATGCTTCGTTTTGAAGCTACAGCCCAAAACGTCCCAAATTCTAACTCTGTCGTTTTTCGCCAATGTCCCAAAATCTTAAATGGCGTCTCACATCTAAACGAAGACAGATATGAACAAGCCGATTCTTTCAGTGAATTTGTCTCACTCTTAGCTTTCAAACGAGCTATGGCACGACAAAATCCGTCCACTGGAAGCCAAAATCGAAGCGAGCTGTCACGAGGGGGGGGGACGTCAGCGAAAATTTTTTCTCTCCGATTGACTTGAAACTCACCATACAGATAGAGAATTTCACGCTGATTCCAAATCTGAAATCCGTTTTCAAATCCGATGCTTCGTTTTGAAGCTACAGCCCAAAACGTCCCAAATTCTAACTCTGTCGTTTTTCGCCAATGTCCCAAAATCTTAAATGGCGTCTCACATCTAAACGAAGACAGATAGGAACAAGCCGATTCTTTCAGTGAATTTGTCTCACTCTTAGCTTTCAAACGAGCTATGGCACGACAAAATCCGTCCACTGGAAGCCAAAATCGAAGCGAGCTGTCCAGAGGGGGGGGGACGTCAGCGAAAATTTTTTCTCTCCGATTGCGTTCAAATTCACCCTACCGATGCAGAATTTCACGCTGAATCCGAATCCGGCCTCCGTTTTCTCATCCGATGGTTCGTTTTGGCGCTACACACCAAAACGTCCCAAATTCTAACTCTGTCGTTTTTTCGAAAAATGTTGAAAATTTTTTCTCTCCGATTGACTTGAAACTCACCATACAGATAGAGAATTTCATGCTGATTCCAAATCTGAAATCCGTTTTCCAATCCGATGCTTCGTTTTGAAGCTACAGCCCAAAACGTCCCAAATTCTAACTCTGTCGTTTTTCGCCAATGTCCCAAAATCTTAAATGGCGTCTCACATCTAAACGAAGACAGATAGGAACAAGCCGATTCTTTCAGTGAATTTGTCTCACTCTTAGCTTTCAAACGAGCTATTGCACGACAAAATCCGTCCACTGGAAGTCAAGATCGAAACAAGCTCTCACGAGGGGGGGGGAGTCAGCGAAATTTTTCTCTCCGATTGCGTTCAAATTCACCATACCGATAGAGAATTTCACGCTGATTCCAAATCTGAAATCCGTTTCCAATCCGATGCTTCGTTTTGAAGCTACAGCCCAAAACGTCCCAAATTCTAACTCTGTCGTTTTTCGCCAATGTCCCAAAATCTTAAATGGCGTCTCACATCTAAACGAAGACAGATAGGAACAAGCCGATTCTTTCAGTGAATTTGTCTCACTCTTAGCTTTCAAACGAGCTATTGCACGACAAAATCCGTCCACTGGAAGCCAAAATCGAAGCGAGCTGTCCAGAGGGGGGGGGACGTCAGCGAAAATTTTTTCTCTCCGATATGCAGAATTTCACGCTGAATCCGAATCCGGCCTCCGTTTTCTCATCCGATGCTTCGTTTGGGCGCTACACACCCGTTTTTTCGAAAAATGTTGAAAATTTTTTCTCTCCGATTGACTTGAAACTCACCATACAGATAGAGAATTTCACGCTGATTCCAAATCTGAAATCCGTTTTCCAATCCGATGCTTCGTTTTGAAGCTACAGCCCAAAACGTCCCAAATTCTAACTCTGTCGTTTTTCGCCAATCTCCCAAAATCTTAAATGGCGTCTCACATCTAAACGAAGACAGATAGGAACAAGCCGATTCTTTCAGTGAATTTGTCTCACTCTTAGCTTTCAAACGAGCTATTGCACGACAAAATCCGTCCACTGGAAGTCAAGATCGAAACAAGCTCTCACGAGGGGGGGGGGAGTCAGCGAAATTTTTCTCTCCGATTGCGTTCAAATTCACCATACCGATAGAGAATTTCACGCTGATTCCAAATCTGAAATCCGTTTTCCAATCCGATGCTTCGTTTTGAAGCTACAGCCCAAAACGTCCCAAATTCTAACTCTGTCGTTTTTCGCCAATGTCCCAAAATCTTAAATGGCGTCTCACATCTAAGCGAAGACAGATAGGAACAAGCCGATTCTTTCAGTGAATTTGTCTCACTCTTAGCTTTCAAACGAGCTATGGCACGACAAAATCCGTCCACTAGAAGCCAAAATCGAAGCGAGCTGTCCAGAGGGGGGGGGACGTCAGCGAAATTTTTCTCGCCGATTGCGTTGAAACTCACCATACAGATAGAGAATTTCACGCTGATTCCAAATCTGAAATCCGTTTTCCAATCCGATGCTTCGTTTTGAAGCTACAGCCCAAAACGTCCCAAATTCTAACTCTGTCGTTTTTCGCCAATGTCCCAAAATCTTAAATGGCGTCTCACATCTAAACGAAGACAGATAGGAACAAGCCGATTCTTTCAGTGAATTTGTCTCACTCTTAGCTTTCAAACGAGCTATGGCACGACAAAATCCGTCCACTGGAAGCCAAAATCGAAGCGAGCTGTCCAGAGGGGGGGGACGTCAGCGAAAATTTTTTCTCTCCGATTGAGTTCAAATTCACCATACCGATGCAGAATTTCACGCTGAATCCGAATCTGGCCTCCGTTTTCTCATCCGATGGTTCGTTTTGGCGCTACACACCAAAACGTCCCAAATTCTAACTGTCGTTTTTTCGAAAAATGTTGAAAATTTTTTCTCTCCGATTGACTTGAAACTCACCATACAGATAGAGAATTTCACGCTGATTCCAAATCTGAAATCCGTTTTCCAATCCGATGCTTCGTTTTGAAGCTACAGCCCAAAACGTCCCAAATTCTAACTCTGTCGTTTTTCGCCAATGTCCCAAAATCTTAAATGGCGTCTCACATCTAAACGAAGACAGATAGGAACAAGCCGATTCTTTCAGTGAATTTGTCTCACTCTTAGCTTTCAAACGAGCTATGGCACGACAAAATCCGTCCACTGGAAGCCAAAATCGAAGCGAGCTGTCCAGAGGGGGGGGGACGTCAGCGAAAATTTTTTCTCTCCGATTGACTTGAAACTCACCATACAGATAGAGAATTTCACGCTGATTCCAAATCTGAAATCCGTTTTCCAATCCGATGCTTCGTTTTGAAGCTACAGCCCAAAACGTCCCAAATTCTAACTCTGTCGTTTTTCGCCAATGTCCCAAAATCTTAAATGGCGTCTCACATCTAAACGAAGACAGATAGGAACAAGCCGATTCTTTCACTGAATTTGTCTCACTCTTAGCTTTCAAACGAGCTATCGCACGACAAAATCCGTCCGCTGGAAGCCAAAATCGAAGCGAGCTGTCCAGAGGGGGGGGGAGTCAGCGAAATTTTTCTCTCCGATTGACTTGAAACTCACCATACAGATAGAGAATTTCACGCTGATTCCAAATCTGAAATCCGTTTTCCAATCCGATGCTTCGTTTTGAAGCTACAGCCCAAAACGTCCCAAATTCTAACTCTGTCGTTTTTCGCCAATGTCCCAAAATCTTAAATGGCGTCTCACATCTAAACGAAGACAGATAGGAACAAGCCGATTCTTTCAGTGAATTTGTCTCACTCTTAGCTTTCAAACGAGCTATGGCACGACAAAATCCGTCCACTGGAAGCCAAAATCGAAGCGAGCTGTCCAGAGGGGGGGGGACGTCAGCGAAAATTTTTTCTCTCCGATGGCGTTCAAATTCACCATACCGATGCAGAATTTCACGCTGAATCCGAATCTGGCCTCCGTTTTCCCATCCGATGCTTCGTTTTGGCTCTACATTAGGCAGCCATCGCAAAAATTCTAACTCTGTCGTTTTTTCGAAAAATGTTGAAAATTTTTTCTCTCCGATTGACTTGAAACTCACCATACAGATAGAGAATTTCACGCTGATTCCAAATCTGAAATCCGTTTTCCAATCCGATGCTTCGTTTTGAAGCTACAGCCCAAAACGTCCCAAATTCTAACTCTGTCGTTTTTTCGCCAATGTCCCAAAATCTTAAATGGCGTCTCACATCTAAACGAAGACAGATAGGAACAAGCCGATTCTTTCAGTGAATTTGTCTCACTCTTAGCTTTCAAACGAGCTATGGCACGACTAAATCCGTCCACTGGAAGCCAAAATCGAAGCGAGCTGTCCAGAGGGGGGGGACGTCAGCGAAATTTTTCTCTCCGATTGACTTGAAACTCACCATACCGATAGAGAATTTCACGCTGATTCCAAATCTGAAATCCGTTTTCCAATCCGATGCTTCGTTTTGAAGCTACAGCCCAAAACGTCCCAAATTCTAACTCTGTCGTTTTTCGCCAATGTCCCAAAATCTTAAATGGCGTCTCACATCTAAACGAAGACAGATAGGAACAAGCCGATTCTTTCAGTGAATTTGTCTCACTCTTAGCTTTCAAACGAGCTATGGCACGACTAAATCCGTCCACTGGAAGCCAAAATCGAAGCGAGCTGTCCAGAGGGGGGGGGACGTCAGCGAAATTTTTCTCTCCGATTGACTTGAAACTCACCATACAGATAGAGAATTTCACGCTGATTCCAAATCTGAAATCCGTTTTCCAATCCGATGCTTCGTTTTGAAGCTACAGCCCAAAACGTCCCAAATTCTAACTCTGTCGTTTTTTTCGCCAATGTCCCAAAATCTTAAATGGCGTCTCACATCTAAACGAAGACAGATAGGAACAAGCCGATTCTTTCAGTGAATTTGTCTCACTCTTAGCTTTCAAACGAGCTATGGCACGACAAAATCCGTCCACTGGAAGCCAAAATCGAAGCGAGCTGTCCAGAGGGGGGGGACGTCAGCAAAATTTTTTCTCTCCGATTGCGTTGAAACTCACCATACAGATAGAGAATTTCACGCTGATTCCAAATCTGAAATCCGTTTTCCAATCCGATGCTTCGTTTTGAAACTACAGCCCAAAACGTCCCAAATTCTAACTCTGTCGTTTTTCGCCAATGTCCCAAAATCTTAAATGGCGTCTCACATCTAAACGAAGACAGATATGAACAAGCCGATTCTTTCAGTGAATTTGTCTCACTCTTAGCTTTCAAACGAGCTATGGCACGACTAAATCCGTCCACTGGAAGCCAAAATCGAAGCGAGCTGTCCAGAGGGGGGGGACGTCAGCGAAATTTTTCTCTCCGATTGACTTGAAACTCACCATACAGATAGAGAATTTCACGCTGATTCCAAATCTGAAATCCGTTTTCCAATCCGATGCTTCGTTTTGAAACTACAGCCCAAAACGTCCCAAATTCTAACTCTGTCGTTTTTCGTCAATGTCCCAAAATCTTAAATGGCGTCTCACATCTAAACGAAGACAGATATGAACAAGCCGATTCTTTCAGTGAATTTGTCTCACTCTTAGCTTTCAAACGAGCTATGGCACGACAAAATCCGTCGACTGGAAGCCAAAATCGAAGCGAGCTGTCCAGAGGGGGGGACGTCAGCGAAAATTTTTTCTCTCCGATTGCGTTGAAATTCACCATACCGATGCAGAATTTCACGCTGAATCCGAATCTGGCCTCCGTTTTCCCATCCGATGGTTCGTTTGGGCGCTACATTTTTCTCTCCGATTGACTTGAAACTCACCATACAGATAGAGAATTTCACGCTGATTCCAAATCTGAAATCCGTTTTCCAATCCGATGCTTCGTTTTGAAGCTACAGCCCAAAACGTCCCAAATTCTAACTCTGTCGTTTTTCGCCAATGTCCCAAAATCTTAAATGGCGTCTCACATCTAAACGAAGACAGATAGGAACAAGCCGATTCTTTCACTGAATTTGTCTCACTCTTAGCTTTCAAACGAGCTATCGCACGACAAAATCCGTCCACTGGAAGCCAAAATCGAAGCAAGCTGTCCAGAGGGGGGGGGACGTCAGCGAAATTTTTCTCTCCGATTGACTTGAAACTCACCATACCGATAGAGAATTTCACGCTGATTCCAAATCTGAAATCCGTTTTCCAATCCGATGCTTCGTTTTGAAGCTACAGCCCAAAACGTCCCAAATTCTAACTCTGTCGTTTTTCGCCAATGTCCCAAAATCTTAAATGGCGTCTCACATCTAAACGAAGACAGATAGGAACAAGCCGATTCTTTCAGTGAATTTGTCTCACTCTTAGCTTTCAAACGAGCTATGGCACGACAAAATCCGTCCACTGGAAGCCAAAATCGAAGCGAGCTGTCCAGAGGGGGGGGACGTCAGCGAAAATTTTTTCTCTCCGATGGCGTTCAAATTCACCATACCGATGCAGAATTTCACGCTGAATCCGAATCTGGCCTCCGTTTTCTCATCCGATGCTTCGTTTGGGCGCTACATGTTGAAAATTTTTTCTCTCCGATTGACTTGAAACTCACCATACAGATAGAGAATTTCACGCTGATTCCAAATCTGAAATCCGTTTTCCAATCCGATGCTTCGTTTTGAAGCTACAGCCCAAAACGTCCCAAATTCTAACTCTGTCGTTTTTCGCCAATGTCCCAAAATCTTAAATGGCGTCTCACATCTAAACGAAGACAGATAGGAACAAGCCGATTCTTTCAGTGAATTTGTCTCACTCTTAGCTTTCAAACGAGCTATGGCACGACAAAATCCGTCCACTGGAAGCCAAAATCGAAGCGAGCTGTCCAGAGGGGGGGGGGACGTCAGCGAAAATTTTTTCTCTCCGATTGACTTGAAACTCACCATACAGATAGAGAATTTCACGCTGATTCCAAATCTGAAATCCGTTTTCCAATCCGATGCTACGTTTTGAAGCTACAGCCCAAAACGTCCCAAATTCTAACTCTGTCGTTTTTTTCGCCAATGTCCCAAAATCTTAAATGGCGTCTCACATCTAAACGAAGACAGATAGGAACAAGCCGATTCTTTCAGTGAATTTGTCTCACTCTTAGCTTTCAAACGAGCTATGGCACGACAAAATCCGTCCACTGGAAGCCAAAATCGAAGCGAGCTGTCCAGAGGGGGGGGGAGTCAGCGAAATTTTTCTCTCCGATTGACTTGAAACTCACCATACAGATAGAGAATTTCACGCTGATTCCAAATCTGAAATCCGTTTTCCAATCCGATGCTTCGTTTTGAAGCTACAGCCCAAAACGTCCCAAATTCTAACTCTGTCGTTTTTCGCCAATGTCCCAAAATCTTAAATGGCGTCTCACATCTAAACGAAGACAGATAGGAACAAGCCGATTCTTTCAGTGAATTTGTCTCACTCTTAGCTTTCAAACGAGCTATGGCACGACAAAATCCGTCCACTGGAAGCCAAAATCGAAGCGAGCTGTCCAGAGGGGGGGACGTCAGCGAAAATTTTTTCTCTCCGATTGACTTGAAACTCACCATACCGATGCAGAATTTCACGCTGATTCCGAATCTGGCCTCCGTTTTCCCATCCGATGCTTCGTTTGGGCGCTACACACCAAAACGTCCCAAATTCTAACTCTGTCGTTTTTTCGAAAAATGTTGAAAATTTTTTCTCGCCGATTGACTTGAAACTCACCATACAGATAGAGAATTTCACGCTGATTCCAAATCTGAAATCCGTTTTCCAATCCGATGCTTCGTTTTGAAGCTACAGCCCAAAACGTCCCAAATTCTAACTCTGTCGTTTTTCGCCAATGTCCCAAAATCTTAAATGGCGTCTCACATCTAAACGAAGACAGATATGAACAAGCCGATTCTTTCAGTGAATTTGTCTCACTCTTAGCTTTCAAACGAGCTATGGCACGACAAAATCCGTCCACTGGAAGCCAAAATCGAAGCGAGCTGTCCAGAGGGGGGGGGAGTCAGCGAAAATTTTTTCTCTCCGATTGACTTGAAACTCACCATACAGATAGAGAATTTCACGCTGATTCCAAATCTGAAATCCGTTTTCCAATCCGATGCTTCGTTTTGAAGCTACAGCCCAAAACGTCCCAAATTGTAACTCTGTCGTTTTTCGCCAATGTCCCAAAATCTTAAATGGCGTCTCACATCTAAACGAAGACAGATAGGAACAAGCCGATTCTTTCAGTGAATTTGTCTCACTCTTAGCTTTCAAACGAGCTATGGCACGACTGAATCCGTCCACTGGAAGCCAAAATCGAAGCGAGCTGTCCAGAGGGGGGGGGACGTCAGCGAAAAATTTTTCTCTCCGATTGACTTGAAACTCACCATACAGATAGAGAATTTCACGCTGATTCCAAATCTGAAATCCGTTTTCCCATCCGATGGTTCGTTTTGGCGCTACACACCAAAACGTCCCAAATTCTAACTCTGTCGTTTTTTTCGCCAATGTCCCAAAATCTTAAATGGCGTCTCACATCTAAACGAAGACAGATAGGAACAAGCCGATTCTTTCAGTGAATTTGTCTCACTCTTAGCTTTCAAACGAGCTATGGCACGACAAAATCCGTCCACTAGAAGCCAAAATCGAAGCGAGCTGTCCAGGGGGGGGGACGTCAGCGAAAATTTTTTCTCTCCGATTGACTTGAAACTCACCATACCGATAGAGAATTTCACGCTGATTCCAAATCTGAAATCCGTTTTCCAATCCGATGCTTCGTTTTGAAGCTACAGCCCAAAACGTCCCAAATTCTAACTCTGTCGTTTTTCGCCAATGTCCCAAAATCTTAAATGGCGTCTCACATCTAAACGAAGACAGATAGGAACAAGCCGATTCTTTCAGTGAATTTGTCTCACTCTTAGCTTTCAAACGAGCTATGGCACGACAAAATCCGTCCACTGGAAGCCAAAATCGAAGCGAGCTGTCCAGAGGGGGGGGGACGTCAGCGAAAATTTTTTCTCTCCGATGGCGTTCAAATTCACCATACCGATGCAGAATTTCACGCTGAATCCGAATCTGGCCTCCGTTTTCTCATCCGATGCTTCGTTTTGGCGCTACACGAAAAATGTTGAAAATTTTTTCTCTCCGATTGACTTGAAACTCACCATACAGATAGAGAATTTCACGCTGATTCCAAATCTGAAATCCGTTTTCCAATCCGATGCTTCGTTTTGAAGCTACAGCCCAAAACGTCCCAAATTCTAACTCTGTCGTTTTTCGCCAATGTCCCAAAATCTTAAATGGCGTCTCACATCTAAGCGAAGACAGATAGGAACAAGCCGATTCTTTCAGTGAATTTGTCTCACTCTTAGCTTTCAAACGAGCTATGGCACGACAAAATCCGTCCACTAGAAGCCAAAATCGAAGCGAGCTGTCCAGAGGGGGGGGGACGTCAGCGAAAATTTTTTCTCTCCGATTGACTTGAAACTCACCATACCGATAGAGAATTTCACGCTGATTCCAAATCTGAAATCCGTTTTCCAATCCGATGCTTCGTTTTGAAGCTACAGCCCAAAACGTCCCAAATTCTAACTCTGTCGTTTTTCGCCAATGTCCCAAAATCTTAAATGGCGTCTCACATCTAAACGAAGACAGATAGGAACAAGCCGATTCTTTCAGTGAATTTGTCTCACTCTTAGCTTTCAAACGAGCTATGGCACGACAAAATCCGTCCACTAGAAGCCAAGATCGAAGCGAGCTGTCCAGAGGGGGGGGACGTCAGCGAAAATTTTTCTCTCCGATTGACTTGAAACTCACCATACCGATGCAGAATTTCACGCTGAATCCCAATCTGAAATCCGTTTTCTCATCCGATGCTTCGTTTTGGCGCTACACACCAAAACGTCCCAAATTCTAACTCTGTCGTTTTTTCGAAAAATGTTGAAAATTTTTTCTCTCCGATTGACTTGAAACTCACCATGCAGGTAGAGAATTTCACGCTGATTCCAAATCTGAAATCCGTTTTCCAATCCGATGCTTCGTTTTGAAGCTACAGCCGAAAACGTCCCAAATTCTAACTCTGTCGTTTTTCGCCAATGTCCCAAAATCTTAAATGGCGTCTCACATCTAAACGAAGACAGATAGGAACAAGCCGATTCTTTCAGTGAATTTGTCTCACTCTTAGCTTTCAAACGAGCTATGGCACGACTAAATCCGTCCACTGGAAGCCAAAATCGAAGCGAGCTGTCCAGAGGGGGGGGGACGTCAGCGAAAATTTTTTCTCTCCGATTGACTTGAAACTCACCATACAGATAGAGAATTTCACGCTGATTCCAAATCTGAAATCCGTTTCCAATCCGATGCTTCGTTTTGAAGCTACAGCCCAAAACGTCCCAAATTCTAACTCTGTCGTTTTTCGCCAATGTCCCAAAATCTTAAATGGCGTCTCACATCTAAACGAAGACAGATAGGAACAAGCCGATTCTTTCAGTGAATTTGTCTCACTCTTAGCTTTCAAACGAGCTATGGCACGACAAAATCCGTCCACTGGAAGCCAAAATCGAAGCGAGCTGTCCAGAGGGGGGGGGACGTCAGCGAAATTTTTCTCTCCGATTGACTTGAAACTCACCATACCGATAGAGAATTTCACGCTGATTCCAAATCTGAAATCCGTTTTCCAATCCGATGCTTCGTTTTGAAGCTACAGCCCAAAACGTCCCAAATTCTAACTCTGTCGATTTTCGCCAATGTCCCAAAATCTTAAATGGCGTCTCACATCTAAACGAAGACAGATAGGAACAAGCCGATTCTTTCAGTGAATTTGTCTCACTCTTAGCTTTCAAACGAGCTATGGCACGACTAAATCCGTCCACTGGAAGCCAAAATCGAAGCGAGCTGTCCAGAGGGGGGGGGACGTCAGCGAAATTTTTCTCTCCGATTGACTTGAAACTCACCATACCGATAGAGAATTTCACGCTGATTCCAAATCTGAAATCCGTTTTCCAATCCGATGCTTCGTTTTGAAGCTACAGCCCAAAACGTCCCAAATTCTAACTCTGTCGTTTTTCGCCAATGTCCCAAAATCTTAAATGGCGTCTCACATCTAAACGAAGACAGATAGGAACAAGCCGATTCTTTCAGTGAATTTGTCTCACTCTTAGCTTTCAAACGAGCTATGGCACGACAAAATCCGTCCACTGGAAGCCAAAATCGAAGCGAGCTGTCCAGAGGGGGGGGGACGTCAGCGAAAATTTTTTCTCTCCGATGGCGTTCAAATTCACCATACCGATGCAGAATTTCACGCTGAATCCGAATCTGGCCTCCGTTTTCTCATCCGATGCTTCGTTTTGGCGCTACACACCAAAACGTCCCAAATTCTAACTGTCGTTTTTTCGAAAAATGTTGAAAATTTTTTCTCTCCGATTGACTTGAAACTCACCATACAGATAGAGAATTTCACGCTGATTCCAAATCTGAAATCCGTTTTCCAATCCGATGCTTCGTTTTGAAGCTACAGCCCAAAACGTCCCAAATTCTAACTCTGTCGTTTTTCGCCAATGTCCCAAAATCTTAAATGGCGTCTCACATCTAAACGAAGACAGATAGGAACAAGCCGATTCTTTCACTGAATTTGTCTCACTCTTAGCTTTCAAACGAGCTATGGCACGACAAAATCCGTCCACTGGAAGCCAAAATCGAAGCGAGCTGTCAAGAGGGGGGGACGTCAGCGAAAATTTTTCTCTCCGATTGACTTGAAACTCACCATACAGATAGAGAATTTCACGCTGATTCCAAATCTGAAATCCGTTTCCAATCCGATGCTTCGTTTTGAAGCTACAGCCCAAAACGTCCCAAATTCTAACTCTGTCGTTTTTCGCCAATGTCCCAAAATCTTAAATGGCGTCTCACATCTAAACGAAGACAGATAGGAACAAGCCGATTCTTTCAGTGAATTTGTCTCACTCTTAGCTTTCAAACGAGCTATGGCACGACAAAATCCGTCCACTGGAAGCCAAGATCGAAGCGAGCTGTCCAGAGGGGGGGGAGTCAGCGAAAATTTTTCTCTCCGATTGACTTGAAACTCACCATACAGATAGAGAATTTCACGCTGATTCCAAATCTGAAATCCGTTTTCCAATCCGATGCTTCGTTTTGAAGCTACAGCCCAAAACGTCCCAAATTCTAACTCTGTCGTTTTTCGCCAATGTCCCAAAATCTTAATTGGCGTCTCACATCTAAACGAAGACAGATAGGAACAAGCCGATTCTTTCAGTGAATTTGTCTCACTCTTAGCTTTCAAACGAGCTATGGCACGACAAAATCCGTCCACTAGAAGCCAAGATCGAAGCGAGCTGTCCAGAGGGGGGGGACGTCAGCGAAAATTTTTTCTCTCCGATTGACTTGAAACTCACCATACCGATGCAGAATTTCACGCTGAATCCGAATCTGGCCTCCGTTTCCCCATCCGATGCTTCGTTTTGGCGCTACACACCAAAACGTCCCAAATTCTAACTCTGTCGTTTTTTCGAAAAATGTTGAAAATTTTTTCTCTCCGATTGACTTGAAACTCACCATACAGATAGAGAATTTCACGCTGATTCCAAATCTGAAATCCGTTTTCCCATCCGATGCTTCGTTTTGAAGCTACAGACCAAAACGTCCCAAATTCTAACTCTGTCGTTTTTCGCCAATGTCCCAAAATCTTAAATGGCGTCTCACATCTAAACGAAGACAGATAGGAACAAGCCGATTCTTTCAGTGAATTTGTCTCACTCTTAGCTTTCAAACGAGCTATGGCACGACAAAATCCGTCCACTGGAAGCCAAAATCGAAGCGAGCTGTCCAGAGGGGGGGGGGACGTCAGCGAAAATTTTTTCTCTCCGATTGCGTTCAAATTCACCATACAGATAGAGAATTTCACGCTGATTCCAAATCTGAAATCCGTTTTCCAATCCGATGCTTCGTTTTGAAGCTACAGCCCAAAACGTCCCAAATTCTAACTCTGTCGTTTTTCGCCAATGTCCCAAAATCTTAAATGGCGTCTCACATCTAAGCGAAGACAGATAGGAACAAGCCGATTCTTTCAGTGAATTTGTCTCACTCTTAGCTTTCAAACGAGCTATGGCACGACAAAATCCGTCCACTGGAAGCCAAAATCGAAGCGAGCTGTCCAGAGGGGGGGGACGTCAGCGAAAATTTTTTCTCTCCGATTGCCTTGAAACTCACCATACAGATAGAGAATTTCACGCTGATTCCAAATCTGAAATCCGTTTTCCAATCCGATGCTTCGTTTTGAAGCTACAGCCCAAAACGTCCCAAATTCTAACTCTGTCGTTTTCCGCCAATGTCCCAAAATCTTAAATGGCGTCTCACATCTAAACGAAGACAGATATGAACAAGCCGATTCTTTCAGTGAATTTGTCTCACTCTTAGCTTTCAAACGAGCTATTGCACGACAAAATCCGTCCACTAGAAGCCAAAATCGAAGCGAGCTGTCCAGAGGGGGGGGACGTCAGCGAAAATTTTTCTCTCCGATTGACTTGAAACTCACCATACCGATGCAGAATTTCACGCTGAATCCGAATCTGGCCTCCGTTTTCTCATCCGATGCTTCGTTTGGGCGCTACACACCAAAACGTCCCAAATTCTAACTCTGTCGTTTTTTCGAAAAATGTTAATCTAACAAATGGCGGCTCACAAAACAAGCGAGAACAGATAGAAACTTCACTGAATTTGTGTCTCACTCTTATCTTTTCTATGAGCTATGGCACGACAAAATCCGTCCACTAGAAGACAAAATCGAAGCGAGCTGTCCAGAGGGGGGGGGACGTCAGCGAAAATTTTTTCTCTCCGATTGACTTGAAACTCACCATACTGATAGAGAATTTGATGCTGATTCCAAATCTGAAATCCGTTTTCCAATCCGATGCTTCGTTTTGAAGCTACAGCCCAAAACGTCCCAAATTCTAACTCTGTCGTTTTTCGACAATCTCCCAAAATCTTAAATGGCGTCTCACATCTAAACGAAGACAGATAGGAACAAGCCGATTCTTTCAGTGAATTTGTCTCACTCTTAGCTTTCAAACGAGCTATCGCACGACAAAATCCGTCCACTGGAAGCCAAAATCGAAGCGAGCTGTCCAGAGGGGGGGGGGACGTCAGCGAAAATTTTTTCTCTCCGATTGACTTGAAACTCACCATACCGATAGAGAATTTCACGCTGAATCCGAATCTGGCCTCCGTTTTCTCATCCGATGCTTCGTTTGGGCGCTACACACCAAAACGTCCCAAATTCTAACTCTGTTAAAATTTTGAAGAAAAATTTTTTCTCGCCGATTGCCTTGAAACTCACCCTACCGATGCAGAATTTTACGCTGAATCCGAATCTGGCAGCCATTTCACCATCCACGACAACCTAGACGGTCGCCCACGTCAACCTAGACGGTCGCCCCCGTCAACCTAGACGGTCGCCCACGTCAACCTGGACGGTCGCCCACGTCAACCAGGCGGTCGGACCAACTCACCCGAGTCTCACACTCTGTCGTTGCAGAGGGGGGGGGAGTCAGCGAACAGTTTGTGAACGTGGACCAACCTGGCCGGCACACCACGACAGACTACAACCTCAGTCGTTCCAGAGGGGGGGGGACTCAGACCCGAAGCACCACGGCGGCCGACCACGACACTCTGTCGTTCCAGAGGGGGGAGGGGGGGGCGCGCTGTGTTTATTATGGACCTTTTATTACTACTAACGCAAATTTCTTTCGTATGTGCATGAAAGTTATATTATTTTCCTACTGAATTAAGCATAAAATAAGAAGCAGTAGCGATCTCCGTAGCACAGTGGATAGAGAAAATATTCGCAAAATGAGTTGTGCATGAGAGATGAATGTGAAATGATTCTCCAAGTTTCATATTCCATAACAACTATGATTTTAAGTGAAATAATGTGATGTTTCATACACATGACCTATTCATTCAATGTCAAACTACGATTTATGCTCATTTTGTCCTCTGCGGGTCAATAGCGATCACATAAACTTGAATAGGAAGAGGTAATTATTGGTGAGTGGAGACAATGTGATCACAGCGGTGATCCTTGAGGCAGAAATTATGTCAGTCGTTACATCTCACGTGTCAAGTTACAGCCGGAGACATCAATTGTAATTAATACCGTCACAGATGAGACGCAACAAACCACGCATTTAGAACAAACGAACATAATAAGACTAACGCACAAACCGCGAGATATCAGCATTCTGCTACTCCATGAACTTGGTCAAATAAGTAGATGATATTCAACTATTGAATCAAATCATAAGCATCCTTCATCAAACACAAAATCAGGAAGCTCAATCAAGAAAGAAGTTTCTGGTTATCTCCACATCTTTCGAAGATGGAAAACGCGAGGCAATTATTGGAAAAATGCTTATTGCAATAAATCTCGAGATGAATATACACAAACGACAACAAGGAAAATTAACTGCCTTCATAGGACAGGACTGTCAGGAGAGGATCTCAACATACAAAGTGAACCTAACACCAATGTTTCCTTTTGAACAAAACGATGTGTAATTCTATGCATGCATAGAACTCATTCATGAACACAGAGAAAATAAGTTAAGTAATAATTTTTTGTTCATAAAATGACACCAATGTTGACATATCATAGCATCAGAATTCCGACCATTTTACACAAAGGACCTAATCCAGTGTGACCATAAACAAGTTAAATATAAACATACACGATCTCCTAAGATGGAGAATTGAGCTTGACTCTCTTCAGACGTGAGATAATGACTACTATGAAACATGATGGACGAATGAACGAGAAAAAAACTGAAGGTCTACCACAAGACCTAAAACAAGCTAATTCTTCAACGGCTATCCCATGGGCGCCCATCGCAGTCCACCTTTTGCCATCATACAGTCCGTTTCCTAAACAGTTGCACAGCACCACAACTGATCCCTTGCGAAAGTGAATTACACACCAAAATAATCTATGGAGCATAAGATTTCATATGGCATATCGTTAATCAAAACTGAATCAGGACTTCAGACACGAAAATCACATTTGAAATGGGTTAAATTTTTGTGCAATTATTTTTGAGAGGGTCTGTACATCCATATGTACCAGGTGAAAAAGATGCCTTCGGTACATTATCAGGCACATGGAATGCAATTCATAAATTATGCGCGAAGTATATAGACATCATTAGGGCCCTTCAAATACAATGATGATGTACATAACATATTAGAAATTCAATCATGACCTTTAATTAGCAATGAAAGTACCTGATAAAACTCTTAGTTATTCGGATACATGAAGTAGACAGAAATGTTGTCAATTATTAGTTGCACGTTAAGAACATTCCAGTATATGCATTCTTTCAGTTTAATGCATTCATCGCATCATGCTAAACAAAATGGTTTAGCGAATTGCGTATATTATGTCGGAAACGCTGCAGGACTTCTGATAATCGCAGTAAGGCCCATAATCAAAATTAACTACTAAGTTTCGAAACATTTGCTATAGTGAAGGATATTGGAACAACAAGCAAAGACAAAAAAATGTGATAATAGATGTTAGGGACAGAACTAAAAAAGGAAGTCCAAAATTTTATGTTAAAATACAACATAAAAGCTAATTTGGCATAAAACAAAAGAAAAACATAGCTAAAAAAGTTGAAATGGGATCATAGATCAATACAACACGGCCAAAGCAATTTAAGCAATCTTTTAACTCCGCATTTTCTTTGTAATGTGCTTTATAAATTAACTTGCAAATATTTTTGCATCCGGAGAACTGATCGCCCCTTTTACATGAGATGCAACGAACATAACAAGAGTATAGCCTCCTGCAATTAAGTTAGTGATTTGTCGGAACATCTTGTCAAACATCACAAGGTTAAAAAGCAGTCTACTGATATGTCTACTTGAGTCTTCATCACAGGTCATTGACATGTTTGAGGCTAATATTATAGAAAGATGTCGTGATCCGGTCAATGCTACGTTATCAGAAGATCGATGTATCGAACAATTAAGACCCAAGCTGAATAGAAAAGAAGAACAATCGAATTCCGAGCGGTTGCCCACATTGGCTGCCACTCTCATGTATGCATGATTGTCCCGTCAATGCATGACTAATTCCTGCTTTCATCTTTCTGTGCATAAAACGTGTATGACATGTATCGCATTGGGTTGGATTAGCATGACAAGGAGTGAATACCCGAAACGTCGCCAAGAATAGAAGGATTCGTTCTTGAGCCAGAATTCAAAATGGCCACACACACCGCCGTGTCAGAAAGTTTGGAAGATTTATAATTTGGCGACGGGTGGGTGGACTCAGCATATGTTGGCAGCAAGGGTGTAGTCCTTAAGTTAGTAGAGGGTTAACGGTACTACGAATCTAGGACAACAAATTTCAGTAAATTTTCATTAAGTAATTGAAAAAATTGCTGTAGTTTTAAATTGATGCATTTGATCTATTTTCACAGTTAATTTAGTATAACCGGCTTACAATAGCAGCCATTACTGTAGCATAAAACATCATTCATATTTTCATTCAGGCTTGTTTCAGTTTTAAAGCCTTTTCCATGTATATGAATGACATACCTGTAGACGTGTATATGTGCAACTTCATTCATGCTTTTATTCAATTTTACTATTGAAGTGACAGTTGATAAGTTTCAGCATTATTCAAAACCTTGCTTGAATTCAAATTCTAAGTCTACATCTTTTAAATTCCATTTGAAAATGGAATAATGCACTAAATTCCAAAGCATGATGTGAAGATTTTTGCATTTTAAACAACTTTTCTATTGTCGCAGCTTTGAATGTTTGGAGAAATTAATTGCTTGAATTGGTCATATAATCTATAAGTTTCCCGCAAGCTGAGGTACAATTTACCCTCCCAAATCCTTCAGTTCCTAAAAAAGTTTCCCTGTGGGGCTGACTATCCAATTAGTGTGAGTGAAGATGAGAACAATGGTTTGCCAAAGAAAAACAATGGCCTTTTTACAAATGATCATTTTGCTATAGCTGCGATTATCAAGTGACAGTTAATGGTCATTCATCTAGCAATACACTCTCTCTGCACTCTGTAATGGCATATGTGTACATTGTACATATATATAGAGCGTAATGACACTTTTCAGTTCAAGAAACTTGTTCAATACCATATGGATTCGTGGTGTCCAAGAAATTTTGTTTGTATTGATATATTTAATGGATTCGATTAAAGCAAATTAAACAACAGAGTCAAAAGCGTTTGTTGTTTTGGAGAACACGGAATATTAACAATGGCTTTGTATAGACATTGGAAATAAATGTACATATGGCCCTGGAGTGACATCCCAATATTTCCCCTTCTTTGCCTGCCAATAAAGTTTTCTTAATAGTAAAATTTATAGAATACTGAACATAAAATAGCTTCAAAATTCAAATCCACATGATTTTAAGATACTTTTTGAGAGAAAAGAAAGTATCACTAGATACTTAAGCACTGTTTGAAAAGCATGTATATCTGATATTCCTAATTCGTCGAACAACTTCGCATTGAAGAGGTACATGTACATGTCTCTCTATGCTTAATTCGTCATTCCCTTATATAATTCTTTTGACGTGCAACAAGTTATAGCGCAAATATCTATCTCATCAACACGCTCACCTGTCCAGCATAATTGGCATTCGCACGTCCCTGTGCACGTAACGCTTCAAATCGGCAACTGTCCGATCTTTCAGGATACCCTTGAAAGAACAAATAATACAATTGTTTGTTGGACAGCTGTCATGAAATTTCACAAATATCAAATATGATATGAAAAGTATAATTCACATCAAGAATACACAATGACCACATAACACATCATATTTTTCTCAACAGCCAGTTTATTCTGAATTTCATTATCATCCATTTATTGAATAAAATCGTGCTTCCTTCAAGCTCAATAAAGATAATAATCGCTTTCCCACTGACCCCATCACTTGTCTTCTTGAATTCCAGCATACTTTCCGACTAAAATCCAAACTTTTCACACTAAAAGGTTGAAGGCAATTTTTGCCAGGAATTGTCTGACTCAAATATTTCTATGTCTTGACAGGCCAATGAAAGATTCTTTGACAGAACACATCACACTTTTGAGAGAGACTATAATATCACAATCCGAATGATGTGATGCAGGTGGTAAAGAATGTCCTATTCATACTGAACTCGCATGAGTAGAAGTAACGGCGATATAGTCGGTATGCGTCTGTCACATCTCTGCCACAACATGATTGTAATACTATGCAAATTACTGTGTCATGTTTTTAGCGAACTTTATTAAGCACACTGGATTATTTATCTGTGCCTTTGAAATATTTACTGAAAATATCTATGTGATTTCAGGGATACTTCATCTCCTACAGTAAACTATACAGCCGTCGAATAATTGATTTTGTTCCCATATACTTAAAAATTAATCGCTTTCATTCTAGATAAATATTTCTCAACATCAAAGAAACGAAATCCTTCATATTTTGTTGCTTACTTAAGATTGGAATTTCAGTTAAAAAGCTAAACGCATTTTGAGATTTTAAGAAAACATGATGCATTATATTTTCAAGACTGCGTTTGGATATCAGACGAATTCAATAAATTTCATCACTAAACAGTGAAGCGAATATTTCATTTTAAGCCTGCTATCTTGTTTTTTATTCCAATGACTCCAAATAGTTTTATGGAAAGCTCTTCTTGCGACTTATATTCCTTGAATTAAGCTTCAATATTCAAGTCCTTATTGGATAAGCATACAGAAATATCTGTGTAGGATGAATACATTTTAAGCAAAAGTCATTTGAAAGAAAATTTCAATGATGTCTTCCCGTACCTTCGTCAGGAATTCATACTTTGTCAGATAAGGATTTTAGTAGATGTGATGAAGACACAGCAAGAACTTAACGAATTAAAATTATGCCCTTATCTTCACTATTGTTTCCGAAGACGTTTCATATGTGACGCAGCAAAGTCTACATTCCAAAGATTTTTGCGATTTCTCACATGAAAATAGTGGGTCTACATGAAGTATCGTAAGTGACGAATATCGTAAAAGTTTCCAGATAATAACATACCATAAGTCTATCATATAATTTTCTTGTGACTATATTTCCTTTATATCAGTCTTTCATTGTAATAAGTGTACCGGGTGCTATCTTAATAAACAGCTAAAGGTCCGTTTTCCATCACCGTTTTTCCGTTACAGAGCCATGCTTGTAAATGGAATAAACTTTGTATGAAGCATATGTTATTATACTTGTGAAGAAGTAGATTGACAAGAATATGTCTGAAGGGTCTACGATTGATAGCTTGTAGCCATAGTCAGCATCGAATATGAAGCCAAATTGATGACATTAGGAATATTTCCAATTATTCCTAAAAGATTCTGGCCAAATAACGTCGCTTTAAATACTGGTTTACAATTTTCCTTCACTCGGTATGAACATTTTTAAAATCACAGGGCCCGCTTTTGCAGGACTCATAGAAAGTAAGAATGAAAAATAGGTCAAGCTTAGCAGCATAAAATGAGTCTAAAGAGGTCGGATAAGCTTTATTTCCCTATTTTAGATGAAAATGTATTTCTATTTTTGGTTTTCACAAGACCAATTCTTCACTCCTATTTTTATTACCGGTAGAAATAAATATATATATTATTCCACAGCACGTTTCGAGCTTCAAGCCCATCGACTGAGGCTATAAGCTGAAATTTCAACTTCCGCAGACGAGGTATTTATAGCGAATGCTTCTGTCGAGCGCCTATACTATGCGTTCATGTAATCCGCATCAGATAGTCTGGTTCTCAGGGCATCACTTTGCTTGTCAATAATTTCAATACTGAATAGATCGATACTGGTGTTACTGTAATCAGCGTGATTATGACGTATGTGGTCTGAGAGAGCACTTTTGTTATCTTTCTTAATAACCGACCAAGACATCAAGTGCTTCGTTCTGCACAGATCGAATAAAATTGAGAGGGTCATACAAAATACGAGTAAAAAAACAACGTGTACCCTTTACCGGTAAATCGATCATTTTACTATCTCACCAATTAAGTGCGATAAACTTGATCAACTACACGACAAATAGGAGGAATCATAATAATAGACATATCGACAGAAAATTAGAAGGAATTCGTAAAAAATAGAACACCTATCTTAGGAAGCATGGCCCATCCTGAGAGCTCTAAAGGGGTCCTACAATTGAAAGTCTATTATTGCTCATAGATGCATCAGTACAAGTCCATAATTATTTTTTTAGGAGCTTGTGCTAAATCATTATTGGCATGAAATTTAATCTATTGTGTATGTATGCCAGCATTTTTAAAGGTGTAGTTTCACTTACATATGTTATATGTTACCTTTTCTTAATCTCTTTCTACTGCAGCATTGGTTTCTACACATGCTTTCTGTGGCGGACTTTTGTGTGTGCTCAATCCTAAAATCAAGGGCACCGATCTGCATCAAAGCTGAGGTGAAAAGCGTACTGAGATCGCATTACATAAACAGAGATAATTATTTAACGCAATGTTTCTCCGAGCTTCACCTGATTTACCATTACTAAGATGCTTCCATCATCTTGAATGATGAATTGAATTTCCTCTATCTGCTGGTCAAAATTTAGCTTCCAAATGTATCTTCTCTCATGAAGTGGTGGAGTAAGACGATACGCTAATAGACGATTCAAAATAGGACGGATTTCGTTCCTTCTTATGCATACTTCGATTGTTTTGTAAACACGCATTTCTTTATTATATTTCGTAAAAGGTCACTCTAACTTTCTATGGTTCATTATCTTCATTTCTGCAATATTAAATGTATGATCTGAGATTTCTATATAATGAGTCTCATCAATATTAATCCCTTCCTCATCGTCCACATTTTCCCTTAAGGATGGACGACTGCTAGCTCTCCCCAAACTTGAGATAGAAAAAGTGATGCTGTTTTGGAAGTGGACATCAGACCGCAGTTAAGCTTGCCCACAAGTCCTTCTCACCAGTGCTGTCAGTGCACGATCTGTTTTGAATTTAATCATGTTGGATTAATGAAACGCTTTAACGATATTTTCCCAGTCTTCTCTCGCGCAATGGTCTACCGTTCCATGATAATCAACAAATCCTAGAAATTCTTTTCAGATCTTCAAATAACGGATATTTCTACGCTCAGATGAAACAATTTTGGAAATGCCCGTAATTTCCAGGAATCCTGCACTGATGGTAAGATTGCAAACCAATGGAATCAAATGGAAGGAATATAATCGAAAAACGAAAATTCAAACTTATATGCCTATGATTCAGGACAAGCAAATTTTTCTATATCTCATCGTCACAGACTCCTTGGAATGTCAATTAATCAAATATGATCATGGCATGACCCTCCATTCTTCCTTATTCAAAATCGCTGATGGCAACAGCCACCATCATTTTAAGTCACGGAAGTCTGATCTCTATCGCTTCTAGAACTCGATCGAACAACAAATCCCAGACTCCATTAAGGCATAGTTGAATTATCATGTAATCGCTGAGAATATCCCTAGACACACAGATAGTGGACAGGCATGAAATGACGCATTTGAGGAGATTTTTAACTGAGTATCGCGACGATGGTGTCCACACACTACCGCACCATCTGCATGTTAGAGGCCGAAATTCTAAATACCTTTTGCACAATTCAATTCAAATTGATAAACTTAGATACGTTTTTATGCTACTTGACTCATTAGAATAGGCAAGTGTTGCCAAATAAGTTTCACTTGCAGAGTATAACAGAGTGCGAGTCTTTTGATCAATACATTGTAATTCAAAAAGAAAATTGTGCAACTGTGTTTATTTTTCCATGAAACCCTGTAAACCGAGTTTTGTGAAGTTTTAGTTGTGTTTGTGGAATTAAGTTAACTCAGCTATACTCCTTGTAATGCGAGTAAATTTATCTGATCCAAGTGCATTTCTAGGAAATCGCAAATCGCAGAAGGTTCGGAATGGGTGAGTCCAAACATGAATTAGGAGATGCACATTCTTGACTAATTATTTGAAATAATCATGCTCATGACAGTCTAATATGGTTGTCTATAATATCGATTACAGAAGTTATGTTCATAAAAATTGAAACTTATAATCACAAGTAGCTATCAAGGGGAATAAAGAAGTTGAGAATTTTTATGAGAGTGATGTAACGGCAGCCATAAGTGAAAAAAGTTAACAAAAAATCGAGACCCTCTTTGACATACAAATTGATCGTACTGTTACGTAAGTTGATCACTTCGATGCAGTAGACATGTTGCATCAAAAAGTTAATTTCTGTTTATCAATTCAAATATGCGAGCATTAAGTTCCCAGTCGAAAAGGTTTAGGAGAAAAGGTTTACCTTTCTTGCTCATCTGGTATTCGCATCACTATGTTTTAGGAACTAAGCGAAGATTGAATCACCGCTTTTGAGTTGGACGGAAGGAATATTCCGGACAGTAAGAAAAATGGGCATTGAAGATCTATTCGATGACCTTTCAAAGTGAACTTTTGGAAGGTCCAAGTTGTTCATATCTTTGCTATGTCAATTTCAACTGCATGTAGGCTGTGTTCCTTGAATCTTCGATATTATCAGTTATCATATCAGTTGATATGCTAGCTGACTACATCTGTGATATTCATTTTTCGTAGTTAAACTATCGTAGCATTCTATTCACCAGGCGTCATCAAAAATAGATTAAAATCTAATTCAGAGAGGTGAAAAAGTGTTGTGTAACTGATCTTTTACAACATGCGTGTATTTAATGTATATGTACATATACGATGAAGATTTCGCGACATTCACTTGGCTAATATACCAAAAAAGTTAGGAAAGGAAATATTAAATAGATACGTACAAACCTGCGCAATAGCAGACGTGCCAATTCCTCATGAAATTTAATTAATTACAATTGTAGATTACTTGAAAATTTAATTGAATACAATCACTATTTACATCTCTATCAATAACATTGATTTCTATCACTAATTACATCTCTGTAAATGTTATTAATGCAATTACTAACTGCATCTTTGTCAATGAAATTGATTGCAGCTACAAATAACTCAATTTTTCCTCAACTTTACTATACATTTCAATGCTTGATTTAGATTTTGACATATAGTTTCGTCGTAATTTTTTTAGGAATATTGCCGAATGTTGCACCATGAAAAGTTCATGTCTAAATGTGCAATTGACTATTACAACGCAAGTCTATGTGGCAGTATGTGACCACAGGAATAAAAATCTGAAGCATCGATACGTTATCACATTTTGAGACGAGACAAAGTGTAGGGTGCGGGTAGTGCGGTAGGACATGGTCATTTTTAATGAATATTTGCACGAATCTCGTGACCCCATCAGAAAATGGTGAAAATTCGGGTATATCGGGAAACCTTCGAGGACTGGATTGAAGGCCGTTAGATTGCTCATAATTTCAATATGATTTTAGCGGCCATTTATTAGCAACGCATTTGCAAATTAATCAAGATAACTGATTTTACATGATTATTGCAACGCATTTCAACTGAATTTTTGAAAACTGAGTTTAATTTAAAACGCAATGTACCAAATTTTCACGAAACTAACTGAATAAAATCGTAGTATTTTGAAAAACTGAGTTGACAACACGCTTTGTGTGGGTGGTAATGATGAGATTCTCGACATTTTGTAGAGCGTCCTCCCAACTGAAAAATGCATTGGACGCACGCTGTGAACCCCAATCAATTTTACTTTTAAAATGAAGTAAACGCCTACACAGGCGGAAACTTCTTAAATCACGCCCATGTGTTAGCTGTACTACTTAAATCTATGTTTATGATTGATATTGCGCTAACCAAAGATTTAATAAATCTTTAATTTAATGTAATTAAGATTAAATTTATAAAGAACTGAGATACATAGCCAAGAATATAATTATAGTCATCAGCAAATATTTGAAGTACAAGCTGCATGGCTTGTCAGGTGACCTGATGAAATGATGGCTCTAAATAAAAAGTAATTTGATCTTTCACTTGATGTCAAATGGAGATATGGTGCGTCAGTCACCATCAAAGCTCATCATATCATTAAGTACACGCTGTTCTTATAAGATTGCAGCGATATTAACAAACGTCGTAGTAAATCAGCAAAATTAGTTGAAGATATTTTGAAAGCAATATTGATAATCATCCATCACTGAAAAGTGATAGGCAGCCTATTAACAATAGCCATTGAACATTTTCATTTCTGATCGTTGACATAAAAGGACTAACTTCGATGATAAAAATATGAATCTATTTTAGACACCATCGTTACTGTTATAACACTTATGAAAAGTCATTGTACAACAACGTTGCATAATGAATGGATTTACCATATTAGTCAAATAGCTGCAGAAAGAAAACAAGAAGATTAATAAATAATAGTTCATGCTCTAGGGTGTTTAAGGAATGTAGTCAGATTAATTCTGAGCGTTGCTGATGCAATAGCGACAATGAAAATGTTAATAGGAAAAGATGAACAGGAGATTTATACAACGATGTTCCACTACAAATTTTCCATAGATCTTTCGTGACAGCTAGCATCCGTAATTGGTGATTAGAAGCGCATTTGTGGGATTTTACTAATTCCAAATAAATGAGATAATTTGAACTTAATCGCCCTATTGGAAGCGGGAGGCACAACTACTAGTACGACAACTACATGATCATACCTACATGATTACATCTAATAAATGCGAAAACCAATTTCACGCATCTGATAGAGTGAAACGACAACAATACTTGCCATGAAAACGATCTTACACGATGTTGACTTCCTGTGTGCAATTGGTTTCTTGCTTTCACAATTAATTATTGTATCTCATTATCATTTTAGAAATTAAGCTAAAGGAGGTGAAAACAATGATAGGAAAGATCTAAATCATGTTATAAGCAACAATTCATTTCAAAAGCTGAAGTACATGATAACAATTAAATAAGGTACACATAGTAACTAGACTCAAATTAATTTACATTTGAAATAAGCACCATCATGGTTAACTTGCTTATTTAAAGTGGGGTTGAGTTTTTTTATGTACATGGCTTCCAAAATATTTAGGTCATAAGTGTTGGGAGCTTGAGATAGAATTTTGAAATTGTCAACTTTACAGCTGCAACTGCAATTTAACCTATGGTCAGAAATGGCGGACATTTTTTCCCGATGTTCTTTTATTCTTAAGTTTAAGTGTCTTGTAGTTCTACCTATGTAGGTAGTGCGAGGGTCCACCTCACAAGCGAATTGGTAAATGACATTAGACCTAAGAACTTTGGGAGTATGATCTTTGTTGGAGAAACCACTTTTTAGTTTATTGCATGTGAAAACCCAACGGATAGGAAATTCTTTATCTATTTCTACGGAATAGTGATTGTAGTTTCTTTTTAAAATAAACCGATTGAATGCCAAAAAATGGAATTTTGATAGTATGGAGGTATTGGGATTCATCTTTTTCTTTTGGAGCACAGAATCTTTTGTCCAGATAATGTTTGACCACTTTTTGTATAAAGTACAACGGATATCCGTTGTTTTGAAAAATTTTTGTCAATTTCCTTATTTCATCATGGAAAGTTTGCCATGACGAGCAGACGATGTAGGCTCTGTTGATCAGAGTGCTTAAAACAGACATTTTCCATTGCATGGGGCATATGGCTCTGAAATTCAAGGTTAGACCGGTGTACGTGGGTTTTCTGTACACCTTAGTAGTTAGCGTGTTGGATGAAACGTCCAGGTCAATATCTAGAAAAGGTAGCACTTTACCTCCTACCTCTGTGGTGAATTTCATATTACTATGCCACTTGTTAATATAGTTATATCTTGGTTGTATATCTTGGTGATGTTTGGCTTGTGGCGTCTTGGTAACGTTAAACATACGCTTATTGTAATTTTGTAACGCAAGTTTCACCTCATTGCAATCTCCCTTAGAAAATCTCCTCTTAAAAATCTCATTTTGGTCATGCGTGAGGGTCACCTTGCTCAAGTTGTGTACCGTACCGTTGGGGTACTTAACTTGTTTTCTACATATAACTTGAGAAACTTTTTTTGATGGGTTTCTGAAATGGATTTTAAAAGGTTTTGATTTTCTCTGGTAAACAACTTTATGAAAATCATTTGGTCCAAGTAATTCAACTTAGAGAAAATAGTTTCTCGAATCTTAGCCAACTTACTTAGATTCGAGAAACTATTTTCTCTAAGTTGAATTACTTAGATGATGATTACCAAATGATTTTCATAAAGTTGTTTACCAGAGAAAATCAAAACCTTTTAAAATCCATTTCAGAAACCCATCAAAAAAAGTTTCTCAAGTTATATGTAGAAAACAAGTTAAGTACCCCAACGGTACGGTACACAACTTGAGCAAGGTGACCCTCACGCATGACCAAAATGAGATTTTTAAGACAGGACTCAAGCACCCTAGCAGTCCTAACGGCAATGGAAGCGAACATCTGACTTGCGCGTTGGAGAAAGTGGTGGAGCGCCTGAAAAATAAAATCTCTAAGGGAGATTGCAATGAGGTGAAACTTGCGTTACAAAATTACAATAAGCGTATGTTTAACGTTACCAAGACGCCACAAGCCAAACATCACCAAGATGTAGTGAAGTCCTTTAAACTAAATAAAGACATCAAAGTTGTCCCATTGGACAAAGGTAATGGTACAGCTATTCTAGATGCTGATGAATATGTAAACAAGCTCAATGCTATCATTGAAGATACTACCAAATTTACTGCTATCCCACACAACCAAAATGAATTGATGCTCGATCACCCCTGTTATAAAACAACAGAATAAACTAAAATACTTTTTGAACAAAATATGTGAAACCTTACGTGGACTCCAAGTGTTCACTAAAATTACTCCTAGTGGGTCTTGTAGTGGCAAACTTTACGGTTCTGCCAAGGTACATAAAAATAATGTACCTCTTAGACCTATTGTTGCCAGTTATGGCACGGCCGAATATAACCTTGCAAGTACCTAAACCAGTACATTACTCTATAATTCCTACGGAGTACTCAGTACAAAATAACGCTGATCTGCTAGGACAAACTCGCTAGCTACAAATTTCTCATCGGATTCGAAACTCATCAGCTTTGATGTTGTTAGTCTTTTTACTAACGTACCTCTCAAAGAAGTCATTGATCTAGCTTGTGATAAGGTGTATAGCTCCAATAACACAAAACCACCGTACAGTAGGGACACTTTCAAAAAATTACTTCAATTCGCCATTGGTGGCATTTTCTCGTTCAACAACATTCTCTACCGTCAAAGTGATGGTTTGAGCATGGGTAGCCCCCTAGCCCCAACCCTCAGTAACTTATTTATGGGACACTTAGAACAGACTTTCCTACAAAATGATAAACTAAACCTAAAATTCTATGTCAGATATGTAGATGAGATCTTGGCTATCTTTGAAGATGATGACCACTTATCCTTCTTCAACTATATTAACAAGTGGCATAGTAATATGAAATTCACCACAGAGGTAGGAGGTAAAGTGCTACCTTTTCTAGATATTGACCTGGACGTTTCATCCAACACGCTAACTACTAAGGTGTACAGAAAACCCACGTACACCGGTCTAACCTTGAATTTCAGAGCCATATGCCCCATGCAATGGAAAATGTCTGTTTTAAGCACTCTGATCAACAGAGCCTACATCGTCTGCTCGTCATGGCAAACTTTCCATGATGAAATAAGGAAATTGACAAAAATTTTTCAAAACAACGGATATCCGTTGTACTTTATACAAAAAGTGGTCAAACATTATCTGGACAAAAGATTCTGTGCTCCAAAAGAAAAAGATGAATCCCAATACCTCCATACTATCAAAAATTCCATTTTTTGGCATTCAATCGGTTTTTTTTAAAAAGAAACTACAATCACTATTCCGTAGAATAGATAAAGAAATTTCCTATCCGTTGGGTTTTCACATGCAATAAACTAAAAAAGTGGTTTCTCCAACAAAGATCATACTCCCAAAGTTTTAGGTCTAATGGTCATTTACCACAAATTCGCTTGTGTGGTGGACCCTCGCACTACCTACATAGGTAGAACAACAAGACACTTAAACTTAAGAATAAAAGAACATCGGGAAAAAATGTCCGCCATTTCTGACCATAGGTTAAATTGCAGTTGCAGCTGTAAAGTTGACAATTTCAAAATTCTATCTCAAGCTCCCAACACTTATGACCTAAATATTTTGGAAGCCATGTACATAAAAAAACTCAACCCCACTTTAAATAAGCAAGTTAACCATGATGGTGCTTATTTCAAATGTAAATTAATTTGAGTCTAGTTACTATGTGTACCTTATTTAATTGTTATCATGTACTTCAGCTTTTGAAATGAATTGTTGCTTATAACATGATTTAGATCTTTCCTATCATTTTAGAAATGAATAAGTTTGGTCAGCAATCAGTTCATTTTGGGCGTGAGATTATCAGATAACCTATAAATAAATCGGAATGGATTTATTCCGGGAAAATTATGATCCAGCTGTGATACATGTTCCTGATTCCTTAACGACTTAGAAATGAATAAGAATAAATAAGCTTTATATGCGTGATTTAAGCGTAGTTTCCTTGTATGCTTGGTTCTCGAAGAAACTAAAAAAATACAGCGTCCAATCCAAAAAATGCGGCAAGCCCTTCCAATTTCCTTCAAGACTTCAGAAAATACAGTTTCGGTATTTACATAGGATGAGTTGTTAAAGAATCATTTCCTAAAAAATTATCTGAAATGCGGCTACGGTCCATTGAATTACCTTTTCATTACAGTTATATAATAAATAAATAAATACAATTTGTGGCTAAATGATGGTAAAGAGACTTTCCGATAATATGGAGGAAACTATGAATGGAAACCGCAGTGCGGTATACTACAATGCTCGGTATCGAAGAGATATTCCTATGTTATAAAATATGCTTTAAGTTAGGAAAATATTTTAGGGTATTTAGAGATAACGAAGAGCCCGATCAATAACTATCGTGACCAATGTAACCAGCGTAGTTCACCAAGCAATCATTGCTTTATTATATTTTGAACATCAATGTAAATATTCAGAATTATCCGGACCCAAATGTACAATTTTTGTAAACCAAGGAAATTTATATTTTTGTTTCTTGAAAAAACGTAGTGTTGAAACCGGTCGAAAAATGAGTATTTAAAAACAAGATTCGGCTAAAGGAAAGGGGAGTGCCGTTTTGATCTACCGTGTTTACAAGAAATAATTGGTATAAAGAACTTCCGGAGGTCCACAATTAATTTTATCAAAATTGATACATCCTACCTAATCATCGCCGTCACTTATTTAAAAAAACATTATCTCGATCTTGAAACCCTATGTTTCGCATGCAATCTTAATCATATGCCGAGACCCCGAAAGAAAAAAATTCGAGAGGTGAGAAATGAAAAAAATGTCATTAATAATACATATCTAGAGGTCGGATGACGATTTATCGGCATGTGATTTACTGATTCTCTACAATAGGGTATACTACACTGATGACGGCAAATAAGCCAGAAACGTTTGTTGTTCCCGTAATGATTTTAGTCAGATTTTGTTCTCACCTCTTGAATTCGAATGCAATGAACGTATTTTTATCAATGTTTAATTAACCACCCTTAAATTGAAGACTATGATGTGTGGGTATCTGCAGGCCTGCATTGGACATCTGAGGCAATCAAAATACTATTCGCATATTTTTTATGAAAGGCTACATTTAATTTCAAAAGCATTCATGAGTTTCAGTCACTGTTCAAGAACGAATAATGTATGAAAATCGAAATGGATAAAAGCGTCATTTTCTATTATGCGCATGTACTATCATTATGCATCTAATCGGCAATGTATGTGAGAATGTGGTTGAATGTGTATAAAGTTGCTCAAAATGTTTGAGTTTGCCGACATTAAGAGGGTCACCAAATCTAAATGTGTTTAGCTTTATAGACAGGGGTGCATGAAGATGAAAGGAAATGACCTGAAGACATTCCATGCCAAAAATTATGACTCCGGGCTTGCTACTTTTCTTTTAATCATTGAAAACATGCGAAGTTTCAATTTAGCCAAAAACTGCAATCCGCTTCCCCTTGGATTTACATGTCTTTTTCTTTGATCTTGTCTGAAAAGAAGAGGAACTCACTAGAACCCGGCAGACGTGCCGATTAGTAGTAGGCATAGGGTGTACATCATTCTGCGAAAGTCTCACTTTCGGCCTCATTCCCTGCAGAACCTCGTTCTGGCTGCCGAACTATTACCTCCATTTGCAATTTTGGCTAGCTTCTCGGCAGACTTCATGCCTATCTCTCGTTTGTAATATACATCTGTATATACAGAGTTGATCATAAAAACGGATCACCTCAATTATGCCAAAATTCAATCGATTCTCTTCCCTTCCAATCGTGTCGCACATCAATAGAAATGCAATGTGAATGAAGATTTCAAACAAAGCTGTGCGGTGACGCACAAACATTCAGCGAAGGCGTGTCTTTATTAGTTTTAGCGAATTACCCCCAGAGGAAGAGCGAACGCTCGAAACGCGTAGGGGTTGTACATATCTTTTAATTAATTATTTTAATCTGGTCAATAAATTTCAAGGAGAGACGAAAGCTGTTTTTAAGCATCAACTCAAGTGTCTTTATTATTTCACCGTTCCGACTGCATTCTGTTGACCTTGCATGTTAAGAAAATGTATGAAAAAGAGTTATTGAACCTATTTATATTAAACTTATGTATTCTTTCTCCTCGCTTCGCATGGAATCCGAAGATATCAACTACCAACATTTTGAGGGCAAAGTGACAATATGACATTTTCAGTCAGTAGAGTAACGATTTTGTAATAATTACACGATATCATAATTTCTTTCCTACTCCGCTGAAAGTTCATTACGCTACATCAATCCAAGATGTCATATCCTCTTAATTGCCAATCTTTCAATATTACAATCTGTATTGAAATTCTAAATTATCAGCAACGTTGGTCTCTCTATGCAAATTTCAAGTCACTACTTGAAAAAAGTTGAGCATGAAACTCATATCATGAAGAAAATGGGAACACTTCCACCTGGCAGTCAAGGAAAAGGCAGACTGAGTAGCAATCATCTTCTCTGCTTTCCAATACACAGTACATGCAGTTCAATCCTGTATCTACGAGCATACTCGTTTCATCTTGCCGCAATTGAACTTTGTACTAATATAGTCATCGAAACATATCCAAATCTGATAGAAAGAGATTATGATACGAGATTGATTAAAGAATAAAAACAATTTCACGGTAGTTTTCATGTTTGACCGGTTAACGGTGTTTGGTTGATTATGCTCTATATTATCATATTTTTAGTTATGAAATGCAATACGGTGATGACAGTGTTGCAGTTTTCGATCCTAAAAGTTTATTTAGAATTGATTCATCTCACAAACATCACATGTTTGATCCGTAATCTATGAGGTTTTGTGCAGATTATCATGATACTATACATTTGACAATGCAACGAATGTCAAAAACGATTTAGTCAAAAATAGGCATCTGGTTTCCCTGCTTGAAATTCCACATCGTTGACAGTACAAACATGCTATAACATGGAGTGTAAAATCACTATTTTTATTATGGTCATGAAATCTCGAAGTAAAGTCATCACGCCAGACAATAAATCACAATATTTAGTGCAGCTTATGCCTCAATCTCCACGTAGTCCCTCTCTATGTACACGTGAGTAATTATTTCTATCTTACGGTTAATAAACCGCACAAAGCGGTCAATTGTATGAGATAAAATCTCGAAGATATTTAGAACATAAATAGAACATACATGCTCATAAAAATCAACATAGCAACTATTGGAAACACGTGCATTAGAGGCATGACAGGCACAAATTAATGTTTCATAAAATTTAAGTAATAACAATATGGTAAATAAACCGTGCGTGTTTTATTACTCATAGGTGGTAGTTAGTTATCTGAATACGGTTGCACCTACAGCGTACAATGCAAATTTGCACAACTTCGTGTAGAAACTCATCTTCAAATCAACGAAATTTACCGTGACCACAATTATGAAGACGTGCGACACTATCACGATGATTATATAAAACTTAAGCATTTAAGATCTAATGAAGCTTTGGACTAACAATTCAGAAGTAACAATGTGCTTAACCCACAAAGATGGATTCCCCTGCGTCTGTCTCTGAGTTAGTCTAGAGGTGATGTGATTCCATCTCAGCCATTGTGTGCAAAGGTAGCAAGAGATAGAGATTGATTTGGAGATTATCTCCTTCTGGCTTGCATGATTGGCAAAGAACGCGCAATGCATGAAGGAACTCGTTCAAAAGACACAGAAGTCACTAATCACATTAAAGACTGAACGTCTGTCAAGTGAAAAGTACGTATCTTTGACTCAATTTTCCTCCGTGATAAATTCGTCAAATGGAAGTATTATTCACACCGTTCGACTCCTCACGATCTAATTTTGCTGATTATGTACGTTTTATGCGTAGTCAATCTTCTAAGTCGTCAGAATCCAGACTTGAATTTGCATTGCGCTCAATGGAAAGTTGATTTTCTTGCTCTCGAGACTAGTTCTGGTCGTGACAATTAGTATTAAAGAATGTCATCTCTAGACTTGTTTAGTATGAGCGAATTTATATAGGACATTGAGAATGCGGAAGTTATTCATATAAAAGTATATTGATCAGCTTAAGCTCTCGCTGATTCTTTACAAGCTGGTACGGCTGAAACTGACAATTTCGATACGTGCATGCGATCAAATCATAGCGCAAAAAGCAAATCATCGCGAGCGGTCGCATAGTGTGACGTCATTGCACATGTAGCCAAACTCTTTGACACAGATATCAATAATGAAGAAAGATAATACGTATGCATGAATAGCGAAGACCTAGAACAATAAAGTTAGAATTAAAAGTATACAGAGAAGGAAAATAATACTGCAGATAAAGTCTCAGAAGTGCTATACCTCAAACCACAGAAATAAACTGTTTATCTGAAGTTCGCTAGAATGGAAATTGACTCAAGGTCGCGGCACATCCGAGGGAACTAAGTTGGGGCATGAAGAGCCAATTAAAAGCTTCGATTTACTCATGTGACTGATGCTAACCCAATGATACAGACGTTGGCAGGTGCATCTAAGTGAAAATGCGTGCGATTTATGTGCCGTTATTGTGCATTGCATGAAGCTTAATTTCCATTCTAGAGGTTTTATTGTTGTCAATTTCTATGCCTCAAACTAACAGGCAATCAAACAAATACTCTTTGTGAATACGTAATACTGGAGAAGTGAGTCGAATCTGCACGGCTTCTGCTATGCGGAGCTCAAAAGAGGAGCGACAAGACCTGACAATTCTGAAGAAATTTTTGGCTTGTAATTGCTGGCAAGCAACGGCATGTCGAGTCACAGCTGAAGAAGGTGGAGCTGTAGATCTTGGGCGTGGCTTTCTGGACAGACAACACTTCGGAAGATGCTCGTCGATGCGCTTCCACAAAGGTCGCTCCGTAAGTCCGACGTAACCTGCTCCGCAGATGCAGTTGTATGAGTAGACAACGTTGTTGCGGTGGGACGGAGGAACAGTATCCTTGGGAGCGTTTTGGGCTAGTGTACGGGTGCGGTACCAAACTTTGAGTTGGATGTGCATGTAGGCGGCCTCCACCATCTTGGTTACTGAACGAGCTTCTTGAATGTCATCTCTAGACCCAAACACGCAGATAAGTTAATTTATCTTTGTGGCTTGACATCTTGAAACCTGATGATGCGTACGTCATGTGAGTATTTCTCTGTAAGTCCTCAACTAACTGCTGAAACATTGTCCCAACTACCCAATACGTGCACTACAGATCATCGCATATTATCTTCCCATTTATCACCTGCAACTAGGAAGTTGCAATTTGGGGGAGTGACGTACACTGCACCTCATAGGTAAATGAAGAAGTATGTCAGATTTGGCTTCAAGTATCAAGAGGGTACGAAGGAAGACGAAAACATATATCACAACAGTTATGAAGGAGTGTTTGCCACAACTCAGTGACAGTGGTACCTCAGCACCGTTCAAGTCTTCAGCATGGAGCAGTAGTGACGTTAACCCATCAGTGTTTGCTATGAATAGCTTCCTTTGTAAGTTGATGCTATGATATTCCTGCATGTAGTAGGCCTTTGATAAGACACTGAACTTGTGGAGAGAATGTGGCTTCCGATGCCGAGCCTCCCTCCTTTTCTTTTACGTCACTACTACCCATACTTGGGGCTTCGACGGTGCTGACATAGTCAAACTTATGTTGCGTTGCAGTACTTTTAGTCCGAATGCCCTTCCTGCCGACTTCCAATGACACCTTTGGGGCTCGACCTCTGGACCAAAAGATCGCTAGGCCAAGCACTTAACCACTGTGCCACGGGGACCCCCTATCTCCCCTATCTGGAAATCCCAGCTCCTCCTCTGATAAGCGCAACAGTCTTAAGATATCCGAAAACTAAAATCATGACTAGAGGCATTTTCATACGCCACTAAACATCGAAGGTGGAACACACACTTTGAGAAACGTGATTGCATTCGTTACACAGAATTTGGATAGATAGTTAACTCGAAACTCGAACAATCTAACTTGTCTGGTGGCATTCGTCGCAGATTTCTGCTTGATCCCTGTATCAGCCGCTGGGTTTATCACTTTGGATTTACTGCGACTTGCATTCAAACAAATGGATGTCGAAAAGCAACAATCATGTTTCCTCAATTTGCTTTGCTGGAAATATTCTCCATCTACCGACGACATTCGAATCAGAGGACAGAGAAGGACATTAGAAGTTCATGTTCAGGACAGTTTATGAGCCCTTTGGTTTACAGATACCAAAATATTTCAAAAATGCTAAAAACACGTGTTTGTTTGAAAATACAGACATTTTATGCGAAATAAATATCAAGATGTGATAATCCGAGTTCTACACGAAAATTGATGCGGGCTCGCACTTGTTTTGATAGTATCATTTGATATTGATAACATCGGAATGTCACCAGGTACTTCTACTCATTTTCTTTAGCCATTTCGTTTTCACTTAACTATTACTTTCCTCTATATACAAATAAGAGTCAAGTCGGCCGCCTTGAAGGTTAACTTTCAGTCCAAGTGCTATTGTTCCCTCTCCTTTTCCATGTGTGTGCTTGTTGTCTTTGAAATCTATGACTGTTGACGGCTGCAATATTTCGTGAATGCATGCAAATCAGAACATGCTTCATGTTCAAGGCATGTCGTGCAGACGTACCCTGCTTAGTTTTAAGTTGTTTAGCAAACTTGTACAAGACTCACAACATCGTCTGCACCACCTTTCTCTCCCTAGACTTGCTTATACAAAAAAGTTTCAGATGCCACAATGCCGAAAACAGGTATGTTGAAACTCTTATCTTATTAGCATATCGCGTCTTTCTAAGAGTAGATTTACTTTGAAATAATGACTTACCTTGATCTACTTCTCATCACTTGCATATGTAATTTTCTTTGTCACGTGGTCTGACTATTGATTTTTAAATGTGCCTTGTGGCCCACGATTTCCATTATTGGGGCTTTCTTGAAAATATTACCGCTATTTATTTATTGTGTATGTTTCCTACGACATATTAACTATATATGCCCTACGACTGCTTGCTAGTTCCCCTATGTTAGGCATCAATGACTTTTTTGAATTTCTAAAATTCAAGTTGAATCTACATGTGCATGAAGCATCGCTGAATGAACATCAAGATAGGCTATTGTGCTACCCATGCTATAAATTATTCTTTCGGGACAGAATTACGGCTAGTCGGTGAGCAATTTCATGCTTATCGTAATGCTTGCATTTTGCATTTATCGTGCACTTTTGCTTCAGAAACCGTCCATAAAGAGTAGAAGAATATTTGGAGCATGATTTGTTTTTTGTCTTCCAATAGACCAGTATTCGACAGTCAAAAGAAGTCTTTTACAGAATAGCCTGTCCTAGGCATCTACGGTAAAAATGTAATAAAAATATTTCGCATCATTTTTGACACTCAATCTCATATTTCCAGCATCCAGTAAACATACGTCGCATTTGCTTTCTTGAAATACTTTGAATCCATACAGTAGCTCACAACCGACTTCCCAACCTCATCAAATTGCACCGCTTACAAGCGCACAAGGCGAATGTAAAAAACCAACGATTTATGTCCATGTATAGACAATAACATTATCCAGATGACAAAAGCGAGGCGACCTACCTTTCCGTTCGACATCAATGATAAACATTCTAACTACAAAATTTGTGAACATATGTCTCACAGTTACATCTGTTAGGACAGATTCACTGTCAATTCGTTTGTTTGTAAATATTGCAATAAAAACTATATTGTTCAAACAAGTAGACAATTCCAAACTAGATATAGTGAACATGAATGTAGTCTCAGAATGAATAATGACAATAGTACGTTCTCTGAACATTCTAAAAAAGACCACAAGAATTCTCAAACAATCAATGACTTTCACGTGATGATAATGAACCGCTGCAACACACCTGTTGAAGCTAGAATCATTGAAGCACAGATGATTGAAACTCCTAGACCTGAGCTAAATCGGAAGCATGAAATAATCAGTTGGTATGGCCGAGGTTCATTCTGATGTACGGGGCCACCCTCCAAGCCCAGAAGATGCGAGGAGTCTCGTGAAAGCCTGACGCTTTTATAGCCTGGACTTTCCTATGTTGGAATCCGCTTTTGAATAAACGCCGGCAGCTAATAGTTCTTGAGAGATTCTTGGACGACTCCAAACATGCGCAACTACCTCCCGTTTGCTGCAATCAATGTGATCCATGACAAATTCTACTTCGTGTTAGCTGGCTCATCGGTGTTATTTCACAGCTTTGACACGCCAAGAAAACAAGATCTCCCTCTCCAGCCCTCACTTTGAGTGTGAAGTCAATTCCAACTTGAGCAATACCTGACGCAATATCACATCACCAAAAGAGAAATAACAGTGTACCATGAGGATCAAATTTGATATTTCAACTGAAAGCGTTATTTAACAACACTGGCCATCACCACAGCTTCGATTTTTCAAAAAATCAATTTCACATTTACAGACCATTTTCAACCAAGTATTTTCCTGTTTTGAATGCTATGGACAATGACATTCTTACATTATGCTATATTTCGTTCTACAACTTGTCGGTCATACTACTACTGTTCAGAAGTCGCGAGTGTCATTTCACTTTTGCAAATAAAGCAACTAGCTACGGTGGTGCGTGCTTCATAGCCATCCCACCAAAACATTTCCATGCAGCAGTAGTGGGCAACGTGTGACCCGCCGCGAGATATTGGGTGGCTTGTCACCGCTTCTCAAATCTAAAGTGGCCCGTTGACATTATTTGAATCGGTGATGTGAAAATGACTCACTCTGACTTCGACCTTTGAGAGATACTTCTAAGAGTAAGGGATTCTCTTTCAAATTTGCATAACTAATTTCCTAATTAAATGAACAGTATGGTGGCACAGAAATTCACATTCAAATGAACCAACCATGCTCATTTCGTAATGAATATTTGTATTCACGAGTTATATTTATACATATGGCGTTAAATCAAAAAGGTTTCAAGACCACATCACAGACATTATTAGTCATAAAATAAAATAAAAGCCAGTTAAAACTGATCAGCTTGAGAAGAAAAATTCTCTCGCTGCAACCTTGAAGGATACAAACGAACTGTGATTTCGTATCTTGTCGGGCAATCTATTCCACGAATGAGAAGCAGCGGAGGAAAATAGTCTATTCATTGTTGCTTCAATCTCACTTTTGTGACAACTAGAGCAGAGGAACTCGAGGAACGCTGTCGCGATCTGCACGGCAAGTCTGACACTTTCTTGAGTCTTCTACTGAGGTACCGAGGGGCCTCAGATGTTTTATATGTGCTGATCGCTGGAGGTTGTTCAGAAGGCAGGCAGAAGCATTTATCACAGATTGAAGACGAGAAGTATCACTTTCAGGCAGACCAGACAGAAGGGCCTGAAAAGCACAAGGCTGGCAATCAGAGAGTAGCTGTAAGCGATCGTGATAGCGATCGGCGAATTGAACGAATTTGACGGGTAAAACGCCAAAACACACTGCTGTTGTTTTCGAGATGTAAGAATTGAAAGACAGTGTTGAGTCCAAAGTAACTCCAAGACAGCGAAGACTGGAGACTGGATGAGCCAAGTGATTTCCAATGCGCATCGGAGAGGATAATTTAGCTCATACGCTGTTTTGTGCCACACCATATCTTCTCGCAAAAGCGCAAAATGGCCATCACCTGTGTGAGTTTATGCTACGTCACATGATATTCGATGCCTTGTTGAACACGCTTGGGTACTGTATTATATATTTTTGACAATATAAAAATTTGGCTCAATTAAGGGAGCGGATATATAGGGTGCGATGACGATTCTGAGCACGCTTCACTACGTAATAAACGACGCTTCAATGAACCCTTAAATAGGTTATATTAAGTTGACATAGGCTGTGCATGAAGAAATTCATGGACTATTTTGATAGGTCAACATTAATTCAAATATCTTGCTGAAATACATTTGTATATTGCTGCACCAATGTATTTTGTACTCGATTGGCATTAGCGCGCGAGTACCGTTTATGGGGCCCATGCAAGGTTTTGAAAGCCGTATATGTTTGGGTGACATATGTATGCGTAGATAGATATAGCATGAACCATTGTAGCACAATCAATTTTATTTTGCACGGCTTTCAGGAGGATAATAGCACTGCACTTACAGACCGCTACCCCAACGTGGTTGCCCACCACTGCCATACAGGAAAGCATGCTCAGCATTGGATTCGTTCTTGAACAGGAAGCCAATAGGGCTCATTCATCACTTCATTTGTGTCTTTCTTACAGCCCAATATTTATCTTGCTGTTCAGTTTTGAATTATTTGCAATTTGTGCAGTGGTGCTCCAGTGAGTAAAGAACTTCAATAGTCTAAGGTCGAAGTAGATGCATGAATTATAATAGTAAATGCATGAATGACAGCTGTCTTCAACAACTTGGCAATTGGTAGTAATCGCCTCAGATGAAAGATCCCTTTCTTACAAATAGTGGCTATTTGATCCACAATGCCCAATTAGTCTGTAAGCCATTTACTGCAGCCTAGGTCTTAATCATTTTCGTTCTTGAAGAGCTAAGGTTACTTACTTAGCGCATTTCTGACATTTGAAAAGCAATGTTTGCTATGTTCATAAATCAGGCATCTATGTCATTTTTTTCAGTTGCATCAATCAGCAAGACGAAATAAGACACTAAATCAGTCGTATTAGCTCAAAACAACCATATTTACAGTTACGGTCTTACAAAATGTCACCGTCGTGTCAAAGCGATGTTTTTACCATATCAGAAACAGTATAATAGTCGGTTACAGTTGTTCTTCATCGAAAATCATTGTTTTTACTCCAATGCAAGCTCGTCGGCCCACGCTATCAATGAATACGAGAACAGTATAGATACTCGATAACACTATTGCGATTACGTTTCACATAATTTGGCTTATATACAATTATGAGATCAAGTAAGACGAGATTGATGCGGCATAAATAATCCTTGACTTTGGAAAGTCCAGCGTAGGTCGGAAATTCTCACTTGATGCGGTAAAATTTGTTTCCGAATGTTGACAATGACACGCTCTCATGCGTGCTCATCAAATGTAGCACGTCTGTGTTTATTCTGTGAGAATGCATCCACTTAACTTCACCAAAGTCCAAGTTGTTACAAATTTCATCGATGAAGGTTATCAAATATTATGAAAATCAGTGATCTGTCATTATCAAAGCATGATCTAATTCAAGAGAAGATTGTGATCCCTGTCAAAATGCGGTCGAAATTAACGGTACATCACGTTCACCACCAATCATACTTTTGACGATTTATTTCGCTGATAGACTGCATTTTCGCCAAAATTTCTAGACAACTTGCTATACTTTTGCTTCCTAGGTAGAAGATGAGAGTAAACGTTCTTCGCTCAATCACATCATAGAGAATAGATAATGTTTCAGAAATGCTTCAGACATTGGCAAACTGAGTGTTTTAAATTTTATTTGAGTCTTCTGTCATTAACATTATTTGCCTATTTTTCAAAACTTCATTTTGGTGCGAATCCAACAAACCTAAGACAGATGGCTTGAATAACTTATTATGGATCATCAAAACGCAATAAACAAACACAAAACAGCTGCTTGAACCAAAACTAATGACTTACAGACATGTGAATGTGGTCAACTGACGTTCGCACGTCTTGGAAGATAGAACGATAACTCATGAAGAGATGTCCTTTCTTGACACCTTTTTCCTCTTGGATGAAGCTTGTGTCTTTATTACAAAATAAGTCGATGAGACAGGCCAACATGTAAGTTTCTGTGGATAAAATAATGAGTGGAGAATGATTAATGAGCAAATAAATCACTGCCACTTACCTGGCAAGTTGAAGAGAGTATTGAGAACGTAGCATCTGGATTCATCTAGAACCATGAATTTGTTGGGATAATATCGTCGGATTTCATGCCTATGGAGATGAAATTTTTGATGAAGTAAATCAGACGACAACAGTTGAGAAAATCTCGTGTACATTCATCACATGACAATGTGATTTACTGCCTTTAGTTTAGCTGATTTGAGAAGTTTGAACTTTATATATTATCAGAAAAAGCTAAATATTTTCAATTTTCCTGTGTTTTGTGGAATGTGCTGTTCATGTGGAAATATCTGAGAGACAACAATATTCCACACACCATTACTGACAATCCACTACATAAACAGTGACAGCTGCAGCTAGGTTGACATCGAAGTTACATAAACGTAATGATAACATTTTCTGTAAAATCCATATCTTGATCACATTGAGAGTATTGTGCGTACGCACATAATTCTCCTAATTCCGTAATATTTTAATATAAATAATAAACCAGATCGTTGAATATGGAATTTTGCTAGAATGGCTATCAAATTACGAAAAAAGAAGATCACATGTAATAAATATCTTCAACAAGAAAATTTAAAATAATGTGTTGCTATTTGAGCAACCTACGGTGAGCAATCGTGTCGAATTCACTGAGTATCAACATCCTATCCTTAATTTTTGTCTATATGATATTGATATCACATCCAAGCTCCAAGACATCAGATCGTAGCCTCTCTACGTGATCAGGCTATGACTATAAACATATAGCAAAAAATGTAGACCGTAAAAAATCAAAGTATAGAGCACATATGAATTTTATCTTTATGCATATACATAGATTTAATTAATACATCATTCCCTTGACAAGCTTCTGAGAATGAAGTGAAACCGGTCGGGGATTTTATTTGATACTGTGTTTTCTTTGGGGATCATTTTTGGATATAACTCAAGCATTTTGATTTGTCTTATTTAGTTGCTCAGTATCTGGAAATATATAGCAAAAAATGTAGACCGTAAAAAATCAAAGTATAGACAGAGCTGGAAAAATTCCACTGAATTTTTTTAATTCCAATTCCAGAGCAGAAATTTCAATTCCAATTCCAATTCCAGTCGAAACAGTTCAATTCAATTCCAATTCCAATTCCATAATGACATTCAATTCCGATAATTGCATGACGCGTATATGTTAATGTATCTAAAGTTTCCTCGCTTCAATCTAACCCATGTGCCCGTATCTTATCCTCGTTATTCCTGTGTGCCGTTCCCTGCGTCGTTCCTATGTGCGTTCTCATGTTCATAGTTCATATTTCTTGTGTACATGTACATGTATGTATGTAGCCGGTCAGCATACGCCATTTTCGTTTCGTAAGCGAGATATTCAACATCTTGTGAAAAAGAGAAAGGAAAATTAACGGTCAGCAAAGAATCAAACGCTGAGAGAGAGAGAGAGAGAGCATATAGAAAGTCCTAGAATGGAAATTGCATGAAAATTATGGCACACGCCGGAGGAACTAAGTTGGGCCAAAACGCAAATTGTGCGAGCTGGTGTCCATGTTTTCTTATTTGTATTTATATTTATCAAGCCAAATTGTGATCTGGATTGCTGCCCCTTGTCCAAAGATCATGCACAAAAGCAATAGTGAATTTACAAAATACTGCGGCGACAGGATGACAAAGAAAGAAATCCTTTAAAAAGTTCTGTACGTTCATCATTTTGAAATATCGCTCCTATAATCTATCAAGAGTATTATGAGTCACATATGCAACTTGCAATGTCGATTTACAGAACATACATTGCTCCAGCTTGAAATCAGAGGTCAAGAAATCTCACAGTATTCATTTTACTTGAAAGGGCTCCCCTGTTAATATTTGAACAATTATCAAAATCTTTACATGCTTTCGAATATCAGCTTCCAAAATATCATCACACTATATCAAATGTGTCATTTAATGATTAATTGAAAAGTTCCAGCGACTATTCACTTATCTGAAAAATTATTGTCGGTGAAGAAGCTTTCAATGTGTTTATTCGACAAAAGCGCTAGGTTTCTTAACCGTATGAAGGAGAAATCATCCTATAATTAGAATTTTTTCTATTGAATTCTTGAGATATTCTTACAACCAGTGCACCACCCACTTTCAATTATGACTTTGTGGACCAATTTTTAATTCGAATTTTGAAAAATAGTTGTCAATGACTGCTGCAAATCGACACAATATACCAACCCAGGGAATAGTCGGCCATAGCACATGAAACAATGCCACCATCTCACTTAATATTATCTTAAGTTTTAATAATGAAAGCAACACAATTGACTTCATGTGTTTAATACCCGAGCGCTTTCGTGGCCTCTTGTCAAGGGTGGACGGCCAAGTGTGAACATGCACAGAGATGGCTGAGAAACATTCAATGATAACTGCCGCCAGTGACACCAACCAATCAGTGCCAAGGTAAAGACAATGAATAAAGGAACTCTTTATGTACACATAAAACAGGTCGCATCGCAGCTATGTACAGTGCTTCCAATACAGGCAAAGAAAAACGATATTTACAAGATGATAAAATAGAAAAATATGTACAAAGTGGACGATACTGAAAAGAGTCACATTCAAGTATGTGTCGAGCGATAGAACTTAGAGGTGCTGTTCTAGATTGTGGTCTTGTCTTTCTATCCTCAAGCTACCTAGGAACATGTTCTCTCATTCGGACCCGCAAAGTCCTCTCGGTACGTCCGATGTAACTGTGTCCACAGTCACATTGAAAATCCCCTCAAAGTTCTATTATAATAGTCACAATTATTCTATTATTCTATTATTAAATTATCACTGATGCTATAACAAAAGGTAAGAGTATTAGTAGAATTGAACTATTAGCAAATAATGAAAGCAAAAAAGATAGCAATATTGTTATTTTTTTTATATTTTATATTATCTATATTATATATATTATTTTATATTTTATCTTTTTTTATCTTTTTTTTATCAATCCAAGAAACCTTAACATCACTACCAGTATAAATTATGTGAGTTCTACACTACAAAATGATATTACAACAAATGAAATCTTCCGAAATAAAACCTTTATCAACAGTAAACGCCAACGTTTTTGCTTTCAATTTTTGCTAATAGTTCAATTCTACTAATACTCTTACCTTTTGTTATAGCATCAGTGATAATTTAATAATAGAATAATAGAATATTACATAATAATATTCTGTTATTATAATAGAATAAATATAATGTAATATGTAATAATAGAATTGAACTATTAGCAAATAATGAAAGCAAAAAAGATAGCAATATTTTATCTTTTTTTTATCAATCCAAGAAACCTTAACATCACTACCAGTATAAATTATGTGAATTCTACACTACAAAATGATATTGCAACAAATGAAATCTTCCGAAATAAAACCTTTATCAACAGTAAACGCCAACCAATGAACCTCAAACGTATTTTGTGTAAATCAAGATTTTCAAATGATGAAACATATTCGGTCACTAAATGCAATGATAAAAGATGTGGCACCTGTGACCATATTACAGAAGGATCCTCTTACAACTTCAACAATAGAACATGTAACATAAAATCCAACATGAACTGTGACACTAAAAATGTAATTTATGTAATAACATGTCCCGTTTGTCAAGCATTTTACATCGGTGAAACGAGAACCACACTTAGAACACGAGTACGGGTACATAAGCAGCAAATGTGTAATGGAGAATATCGCCAACTAAAAGTCAGCAAGCATCTACATTTCTGTGGTAAGACAATTTTCATATTTTCCCATTTTACAAGCTCTATTCTAGCAATGATATTGAACGCAAAAATAAAGACAGCTATTTTATCGATATCTTAAAGCCATCTCTGAATTCTTGAACATTGATATCTGTGCATGAGCAATCTATGTCACGTTTGCATTTCAAATTTTTCAATGATAAATTGTATAGTGCATGTATATAGTCACTTCATTCACTTACCTGTTAAGAAGCACCTGAAGAAGAAAATAGAAAGCGCTTGTGCTCTATACTTTGATTTTTTACGGTCTACATTTTTTGCTATATATTTCCAGATACTGAGCATCATCTTAAATTATTTGTTATAAAATTATATATAATATATAAATATATAATAATAATATAAATATATATATAAATATAATATAAATAAAAATATATATATATATATATATACAGGGTGACTCAAAAATCTTAATCGGGTTTCAAATCAAGATTTCTCAGTAAGTATTTACACTACAAACTTAACTTTCGTTTATCCTGTAGAGGAAGAACCAGAATTTTAGCAACATTTCGCAATTGTGAAAAAAATCAAGCTAAATGCCCAGCCAAGCTCACTCATATTATGGAGGTCATCCAATTTTCAAATGTCATGAAAAACGCTTTTCGCTTAAATTTTTTTCTCATCGACTACAGCCAAAAATACTTTATCATGAAATCTGATTGATTGAGCGGCCTAAAAAAATATGAACACAACTTAATGTACTAACGTCCATTGAATTAATAGTGGAAGGTAAATAGGAAGAAATAATGAAGAAAGATAATAAGGAAGAAAAGTAAGCTAGCCATTTCCATCAATGTGTGATTGGTACTTGCTATGATGGCTATCAAACTTCTGCATTAGCACATGAGTTATGTATGGCATCACAGTGTCGTTGAATTGAAGAAGAAGGATATCTGTGAAAAGAAGGATTTCAAAAATCGTTTAGTACTAGTAGTTGATATTCACTTGTTACTCATAGAAACCATATTGACGTTATTAGTAGAATCGAATCAACGTTGTGTTGCTTATGGCTAAATATGAATCCATAACTGCTGCCCTACGGCAGTGGCAAAGAAATTTTACATCAAAACCACCTTCTGAAAGCACATTCCGACTTGTGTTTAAGAAATTGACCGAGACGGGCACTGTCCAAGATACTGAGCAAAGTGGTCGCCCATCCCTTGCTAAGGGTGATGTTTTGGGTGTCAAGGAGGAGTTCGAGAATAATCCAAGATCATCGATACGGGATGCAGTCAATAAGCTTGATATGTCATGTGAGACTGTTCGACGCATTTTGAAGGGAACAATTGGCATGAAGTCATTTCATATTTCACGCGTGCATGAACTGTTGCCTGACGACTATGAACCAAGGTCTAAGTTTTGCGAAGAAATTACCGGCGATGTGATGATCCTAGTTTCATCCATAAACTCTACTTTTTTGACGAAGCCATCTTCTATTTGAATGGCAAAATTAACAGTCACGACTGTTATTTGGGACTATGAAAATCCACATTCAAGTGACGAGATTCCTCTGAAGTCGAATGGACTGGTGGTCTGCGCGGCCCTGCTTTGCGACCGGATCATCTGACCTTACTTTTTTGAATCAACATTGACCAGAGAGATCTTGAGATGTTGAAGGATTATTTTATTCCGGGATGAAAAAGATTACGACGATTTTCGACTACGTTTTTTCAACAAGATGGCGCACAGCCTCACTGTGGTCTGAATGTCAGAGAATTTCTCAACATTCAATTCCCTAATCGATGGATTGGCCAAAATGGTCCGATCCACTGGCCAGCTAGGAGCCCAGATCTGACGCCTTTTGATTATTTTTTGTGGGGTCATACCAAGGATAATTTATGGTGTATAAGAATAGGACAACCAGCAACAAAGAACTGCGAGTGAAGATTACTGAAGTAGTCCAGTCCGCGACGAAAGTCACGATCAATAAGACTTTTGAAAACTTCAAAAACGCGTCATTCTTTGTACCGAAATTAACGGAGGTCACTTCCAGCATATATTTAAAAATGCAGCTCTTTGGAAATTCTGGTTCTTCCTCTACAGAATAAGCGAAAAATTAAATTCGTAGTGTAAATACTTGCTGAGAAATCTCAATTTGAAACCCGATTAAGACTTTTGAGTCACCCTGTATATATATAAACTAATTCAACGTAGCAAAGTGCGTCAAGGTAACAAAGTTAAAAAAAAAAAACAAGCTAATGATTAGTTACTTTTCAATAGGTACAAAGTATGATTTAAAAGAAAATTTTTATATCCTAAAATGTCTAAAAATTTTTATATCCTAAAATGTCTAAAAATAAGACAGTCGTAAATAAGACAAATCAAAATGCTTGAATTATATCCAAAAATGATCCCCAAAGAAAACACAGTATCAAATAAAATCCCCGACCGGTTTCACTTCATTCTCAGAAGCTTGTCAAGGGAATGATGTATTAATTAAATCTATGTATATGCATAAAGATAAAATTCAAACTGAAATGGCATTCAGCGCAGGTTTCAGCAACTCAATGATACGGGGTTCCATAGCTTCCCTATCAACCTTGGTTTTCGACGTTGACATCTGATAGAGAGGAGCAACCTCAAATTTCTTTGATATTGAACTCCCACAAGAAGCTATGTGCTTGCTCATGCCTAAGATCCTATACTCTGGACGAAACATTTGCTGCCTATGTACTGTGAGCCTGTTCCTGAAAATATCTCCGGTCTGACCTATACAGAATTCTTGGCAACCTAGGCACCTGTTTCGTCCAGAGTATAGGATCTTAGGCAAGAGCAAGCACATAGCTTCTTGTGGGAGTTCATTATCAAAGAAATTTGAGGCTGCTCCTCTCTATCAGATGTCACCGTCGAAAACCAAGGTTGATAGGGAAGCTATGGAACGCCGTATCATTGAGTTGCTGAAATATATATATATATATATATATATTTAACTCATGATTCAACAATCTTGTTCATTGAACGTTTAGTTAACATCATTAACATCGTTTAGCCAATCGATGCAACTTCTCCTAGAGTGGTAATTCGAAAAGCAGACTGTACAGACATTGTACTTGCATACTATTGCTGTTTCATCAAACGAAGCGGTTTATTCATCATTCAGCGGCATCTGAGTGCATCAATGAAAAGACTCCTCGAAAAATAAAGAGCATCGCGTAACCACATTTACATAACTCAGCTCTTCTACCGTGTTGATACGGACATATTTTTAAAAGTTTGCTTTTCTAAGTGGATGGTATCCAAACTCAAACCATCTAACTATCTCTGACAAGTCAGAATCGTTCAAATTCTGTTTATGTTTAGGAGTAATAGTATATTTCGTAGCTTTTCCCCTTAGTGCTTGTATGAAACTAAATATTTGGACTTAGGAGACGTTTTCTTCAAGTGATAGACCTACTGTATATTGAGTTAAAAGAAAGATTGCTTCATGCTAATTCTAGTCATCTGCAACATCGTAATACTTGTGAATGTGTCGAAATATATTTTGCTATAAAAATGCGGCTGCATTTCTCCGACCAAAGTTAGAATGATAATTTCCCGAAAAATCGCTACCTTTTATCATAATGATTTCAGACAGTCGAAAGAAACCATTAAACTATCTCACTGTCAAGGTACTTACGCAGTCAGATGTCGGAAGCCATGTAGGCAATTCAGAATATTTCCGAACTGGTCAACTTTCAGTAGATTGCCAAATAACTTGTCAAACCACAGTCCTCTGCAAAGAAAAGCAAAAATATCTCAATGCCACAGAGCATGCAAGGAGACATCAAGGTGCATCGAACTTCAGTGGGATATTCTATCAATTTCAGAACAGATTAATTATGAAAATAAAAAATGGGTGTAATCAAAACATTGGCATCAGTTTCAATTCAGAACGTGAACAGTTTCAATTCAAATGATATATGAACTTGTGATTTAGAACCAGAGTCCAAGGTTGCCAGAATCATTCGGAAATGAGATCAGTATTGATGACAATACGAACCAAACTAGAAATTTCATTCAATTTTGATCAGACTTTGTCACCTGGATTGATAAATGACACTATTCACGCTAAACCTCCTACACCTGTCGTAGCGGTAATCCATACAACGCAATGTGGCGCATATAAAGTCCCCGGGACTAGCTAGATTAGTCTCCCAATGGAGCAATTCACATGTGCAATTTCTTTTCTTAGATGCATCTACACTGCATTTGACGAGTGCAGGCCACTGAGATAAATTGCTTCGTCTGCGTGTTTGGGTCTAGAAATGACATTTTTTTAATGCTGATGGTCACGCGTAGAACTAGTCCCGAGGGACAAGAAGATCCATTTTCCATTGAGCGTAATGCAAGTTCAAGCCTGAATTCTGACGAACTATATCATTGAAACCGCATTGAACGTATGCAGTCAGTAAATCTCGATCGTGAGGAGTCGGACGATGTGAATAATATTTCCATCTGTCGAATTTATCACTAAGAAAAATTGAGTCAATGATAGGTACTGTTCAGTTGGCAGATGTTCAGTCTTCAATGTGACAACGACAGCTCGTGTGTTCCCTAATGCAACTTTCCTTGCGCATTGCGCGCGCTTGGCAAATCACGCAAACGAAAGGGAGACATATCTCTCCAGTTTTATCTATCATTGCTTACAATGACTGAGATAGAATCGCGTCGCCTCTAGAGTAACCGCGACAGACGAATCCATCTCTGTGGTGCTGGATGTCAATCAAATCAACCACAAAAAATGAAAAAAATAATCAACATCAATAAATGATGAGCTCGACAGCATGTGAGAGAGAGCTGAGAACCCTGAATCTGAAATTGTGATAGGATGAACCTATACAGTGTAAATTCATCATATTTCTAACTTAGTATGTATGATTCGAGAAAATTTTGACTCTTGTCATAGCAATTGAGATCTGTTGAAAATCAAAATTTTTCCAACTGACCAATATTGCAGCTTGTTTGAAGGATTCAAAATGGGTGCAGCTTGTTTGAAGGAATAAGGGGTACATTTCCTTTGTACCTTTTAAAGGAAGAGGTCCTATAGTTGCTACAGCAGGGAAGACGGAACAAATTTCATCTTCAGGGTAGTGACTAATTTTGAATCCTTTTGGTCTGGCGAGCGTTTCCAGGTCTCCTTCACTTAAGATGGTCCTTGAATCCCTTCGAAATTCCTAGTTGTTCTTTCTTTACAATTTCGCTGCTTCCAAAAAGATCGCGTAGCTTCCAAACCTACGTCAACTTCTCGAAACGGTAGCAAGTTCTTATCGTACAGGCATTTGAGTCATTTGATGTGACAGCATTTTATATAAAAAGAGCAGACTGGTCTGGAAAATTCATTACATGCTTCACATCTTGCAAGACTCAAAAATCTTTGGAAGCCAAAAACTAATATCAATTAGTGTGTTTATGTGGGCAATCCACCGGATTTCGGCCATTTTTGTGAATGCAGCATCATGCAAAAAGGAAGGATTTAATTGCTTTAATGCCAAGGAAACAATTAAAAAATACATAAAAGTGCAACACATCAAACGCACAAATGAGCGCAAAATAAGCACAATAAGTACATAGTCGCCAACCTGATCTTATGCGCTTCTTGAGAATTCTGGTGTCATGTAGGCTGAGGATGATTCATTCAAGGTAAATGGAATCATCTCGAAGATGTCGTGGACTCAGAGGCAGGTGCAGAAGGTGCGGTTCGGACTCACATCGCGGCTTCGTGGACGAAGTGGAGAGTCTTGGCCAGTCTTCTTACCACCAAAGGCATTCCAGTGAAGTATAGAGCCCATGTTCATGAGATGTGCGTGCATAAGAGCGGTCCTGATTTGTGGTGCGGAACCGTGGAAACTTAACCTGAAGTTGGTCGAGCTTCGAAGAAGTGCTTACAGAAGAATGATGAGGTACATGGCGAAGGTCAAAGACGTCTACACAGGTCGATGGTTTGGCCATGCGAAAAGGGTCACGGATGACACAATTGCTGAAGTGTATTACTTGTCAGTCGATGGTCACCAACCATAAGGAAGACCTAAGTTGACTTGGAAAGCCTGTATCCAAGAAGACCAGGAGACACTAAAGGTGTCGGAGGACATTGCTCTCGATCGACAGAAGTGGAAACGGTCATTGTGACTTCGTTCACTACCGGGACCGGGAAATGGAAACGTAAAACGAGGACGCAAGTGGTAGAGCACAAAGTATAATCTGACAAGAAAGTGAACAAATTTTTATGAAGACGAAATCAGTGGATTGTTAAAGTTCTAAATTGTTGTTGAATTCAGGCTTCAATTTTTTTAATAAAGTGTACCACTCTCAAATGAATTTTAAATTCCTGAAACTTGTAATTGAGTAAAAAGATTTCCTTTCCATTTGCATTTGTCTAATTTCTAGTCAGATCACAGCTTGTGCGCTACTACTGCGAAATTGCAATCCAGTACAATCTGCTTTTGGTCAGCCAGTACCCTCAATAAGAGCAACGGTGTTCGATTGGTTTGCGAAGTTCTGTGACGAACGTTCCTCCTTCTAGTTGAGCAGCGCTCAGTAGGTCAATTTCCGTTATTCGTGAGAAAATTGTTGCTGTTAAGGAACTGGTGACAGCAGATGTTAGAATAAGGTTTAGGCTTTCTCTAGATTCGTCATCGACATCAGAAACTCCACTCCGACACCACTTTTTCTCTAGACGAGTCCCATCCAAAACGTCCTTACCCAAGTACATACGTTCACTGTACAATGCACTGCACAGTTATTAGATCTTCTAAATAAAGAAGATTTTATTACTATGAGATAGCAACTGGTGCATTATTGATGTCGATATTGATAGACAACACGTGCCGTGTTTGGTTTGATGAGGGTTCATCCACCGTGTCTCCGTCTGCATTACATGCTCAATGCATCAATTTTATTGCTCTGGTAATGCTATCACTGTAGGCATTGTCTATCAATATCAGTTTGCAGTACACACAACGTAATTGAGGACAATGTTTTTGAGGGCGCTAGGACATTTAAGACTATACGCCTGACGGCCTACCTACTGTATCGCCTATCAAGGTTTTTGTTGTCTAGCTCAATCAGATTTGTGCTCTTATCAGATTGTGTTTCTTATCCTCCCGTCCCCAAATCTGAATTGATGACTGGAAAAAGTATCAGAAAAAGATATCAGAAAATCACTTTAACTCAATTTTCCCCTCAGAAAAAGATAGGCAAATAAGTTCTTCCAGAAGCCACAGATTCAATCCTGAAATCAGCAAAATCTTGGTAGAGAGGCATGTGCAAACTGTCTCCTAGAAGCCGCAAGCCTCGACATCTCAGTGTTGTACCTTAACTTTGAATCTTAGTAGAGATGAAAGGCGAAATATGCTTGGGAAGAAGAAAAAGGTGGTCATTTAATATCAGCACCACTAGTGTGGTCTGTTATTCCGGGGAGCAATATTTAATCAATCTTAGAATATCCGCCCGGAAAAGGCATGGTGGGAAAACGGACAGTGTAACATCGGTAACGGTCAATTGACGACATTTATAGGAACAATATCTCATGGAAGCAATCATGCAATCATTGTGAAGGTCTTTCAAGAATATAATAAAAGACAACAGTCCAGCGCTTTCACTTCCTCTCAAAATTACTGCATCCGCTCCCACAACCTTGCTACAAAGTAATAAATGAAAATGAATAATTAAGTCATAAATTTACACTTATGAAGTTTAGCATACTTGGGTTGTCCTAACTGTTATCATTATTTGCAGCAGAGCAATCTCATTGGATGACCATACAACTTACCTGACAGGAAAAGATGGATCGTAAACAAAATTTCCAACTTCTTCAGGATATCCTATTTCTACCAGTCGGTCACGAAGGAGGTTGAAGCCCAAACATTCATATTCAGGAGAATTGTACACTGAAAACAGAGTTGAATGTCACAAAAACTGAACATTTGCGTGATGTTCATGTAAATCAAGTCGCACATACAAAATGAGAAATTCCCCTTTTCCGCTGACCTTGAACCAATGCTAACTCAAAGGAAAATTGAGATAAATTCCTTTTCCGCTGACCTTTAGTTGGAAGCAACCAAATGGAAGCATGTGAAATATCTTCTTTTCCACTGACCTTGAACAGTCATTAACCAGTGTGGAAAATGTGACAATTTAAGCTACATCCACTTGAATCAGTCTGCACCGAGTGACCCATTAAAAACAATATTTTCTGTGTATCATTACTCGCTACCTATTTATCTAGTTATGAAAGCAACTATTCGCTAAAATTTGGTCGAGAAGGTTTTCTATTGATAATGATCTGAACGCATAGTTTAAACATGCACTCGCCTATCTCAAGTTTTAATCTCCATATAATAGTTTATACTGTTCACATAAATAGCCATGAATAATGCTAGGGTAGGGCCATGAGGGTGCGTATGAGTACTTGCGAATTCGGGTCGAGTCGGGACATTATTTTCCAGGAAATCAAGGACAAATACCATATAAATTTCGACTTCCGAATTTTGAAATCTTCCCCTCCAAACGTTTATAGAAACAATGAACAATGAACCATATTTGCAAGTACTGTATATTGGTAGATAAAGCAATCCATCATCACATTAATGTAAATTTACATATGCGAGTGTCTTACATAGACGACTTACACTCGTACAACGAAACTTAGGACTAAGACGACATCCTTTTATCTTAGGATAAATATAGTGCTATCCGTTGAACAATCTAGGTCTCTCAACCAATAGTTGGTGTTGGTTATCTCAACCAATAGGCGCACGATAGATTTTTCCGATCGATATCAATTTCATGAATCGGCGTCGCAGTTATGGACGGATTAGTAAATTCAATCTCGAGATCTCGAATAACGAGGAGGAATACTGTGAGATGAAGTATGAACGTCCGAAAAGCTGATGAGCTCATCTTCCGTTTTATTGCGAGGCCTTTGGACCGCTCTCAAAGGCCTTCGTCGGGCAAGTTATCGGTCGTCGGGCATCGACAGTCGAAAGGCCTCGCAATAAAACGAGAACTAAAACTCATCCATCAGTATTTGGACTGTCCTAACTTCATTTCAAATATACCTACTTCATTATTCAGTGAACAAAATGCTGTATGGAGGTATTGGCTCTATGGAACTGACTTGCCAAAGTTTTATATTTATTATGCACTAAAAAGATTTCATCACTGTTCCAGGATCATAAGCTTCAATTAATCAACAAAAGGAAAAAACAATTACAATTTCGTTGTTGTAGTTTCATGTAGCAACATCTGCATGTAGCATTAATTTTGCTAAAGAGTGTGTACGGTACATGCATCAATTGTTTTATTGAATCTCATTAATTTCACAGGTGAATTAGCTTTTCAGTTTTTTAATTTTTCCCAATCAAGCTTGAATTTCTGAGCTTATAGTTTGTTAAGCTTCGTGAAGCCAAAATAGTCCAACACATCTATCATTTCAGCTTAGGTTGCTTGCAAAAGCATTAGGCTTACCTGGTAACGGCACTGTATATTCATAGGCCATTCATGCAGATAAGATGAGAGACGTATATTTCAATAGGAGCTAGTAGCTTAATTACTTCGACTACTCAACTACTTTAAAGTGTTCCATTCAGGCTGTTTTGACATCACTGTTAAAGTTGCGGATTCTCCCTCTGTTATTCCATACAGTTCTTGTCAAGAATACGGTAATTTAATTCATCTTCTAAGTTTGTGCTTTGTCCAACTTCATACTTAGAACTTAGACATAACTCTTTCCCCTTCAGATAATTATGCATAAAATCTTGGGAAACATTATTATCATGGTATTTACGCAAGTAACGATCGCTCATCCTGATTCATCGCAAATAAAATATCTCTGCAATTATGAATGAAGATGGAATAATGAAATTAAATCGGCCACTGTCAGACTTCAAGCGGCTTCTTGAGTCCCTCTCATATATTGCATTTGTAAACAATCAAATCACATTTTAGCGCCGATTATGTGGCACGAACGCGACGCTCTTCACATTTTTACGTGGTCATCCCACTTAAATGTCAATCATATGACCGAAGTGTGGCATCATTTAGCAAGCGCTTGATTTTCACACAATACCCATGCGAACTAAATCAGCACTTCGATAAACTTTGTCATGCGAGCCTGGGAGTCTACGTAACTTCGTCACGACCGGAAACAATTCTCAGCTGTGAGGATATTGTTCTGCACCTACATGCATATGTACTAAATTATATTAATAAATCCCAAATGTGTTATATCGATACCAACTGTATTGTAAATGGCAAATAGTAGTCAAGGTTTGTGTTGCTATTTTTATTTCAATTTAATACAACTAGGTAATTGCATTAGGCCTACAATTAGACAACTGTACAGTAATTAGCAATTGTCTGAAATTAATTACACTTTCTGAGTAATTGGCAAAATCTGATATAGGCCTGCTAGCTGCTAGTAATATCGAATTCGAGATCACGAGATTCGGAAATATTGATTCGAGATATCGAGATTGGGAGGCCAGGTCGAGATTGAATTTACTAGGACGTATGCACATAATACGCCTTAAATACACATAAAAGTAATTTGGTCTTAAGAAAAAAATAATTAAGTAATCGTGACGTAGAAAAATCCTATTTAAAATTATCAAAAATAGATTGCAACATTAGTTTTTGTAATTCATGCTTAGATAATATTTTGCTGCCAATTTTCATTAATATTTGGGCCTAACATGCATCCGGAAGCATAATGAGAGCAACGATCATGTACTGATCCAGCTAAATACTACAAAACTAGGAGTTCAAATCAGGAAATGCTATAAATAGCTGGCGATGCCTAAGCATTCCCTGTTTAGATGTCATAGGAAAATTGATGCAATGAGTAGTCTTGTTCATGAGCATGCTTTGATCAATTTGCTAAACTCAAACAGACCAAAGTTGAACAAAATTCTGACTGGTAGGGCCCTGTGCTGCTGTTCGACTTCATCATTTGTCCTGACTCGACTCAACTCGAATTCATGCCGATTCGACTGGACTCGAACTCCCGACTCGCAAGGTCCTAAATTCAGGGTTAATGAAAATCACAAAACAAAATTTGTTTATATGAAAGACATCAGTTCATGATTAATTAAATTTCTTCTTCGATGCTACTAAAATAAAATTATTTCGTCAATAAACTTACAAGATAATTGATGTCATTTCACCCTCAATGTCTTTACAATCCGCACAAGACTATCAAAGCACAGCTGATTCCTGTCAGAAGCAGTAAAGCCTTGACATGCTTTGAAACATGCAACATGTATAGCCTCACAATTATCGGTGGTTTTTTGCCTTTTATAGGTGAACCACATGAACTCTTAATTTGATAGTTTACGTTGAATAGTCAAACGAAATGTTTGTCTCCCATCTTGAATAAGGCTTGTCAACAGTGCAAATGTACTTTCGATGAATAAAAGGAAGGAACTGCAATTAGTCAGTACAGAAGCCCGTATGACCCACGGGCACGACTATCTTCACTGTCAGACAATTGATTCCGGAGGCCTTACAGCCACTCCACGGAGCTATCATTACTTCTCCAGGTAAACTCGGCAGACGCACAGATACACGGTGTACACTGCATACGCCATTATGTTGAAGTTTTATTTTCTGTCTTCCTCGGATCAGAAACCCGAGGTGGAGCCCGGGATGTAAGGCATCTCAATGATGTTACATTCACTATTAAACATGTCTACCTATGCTAGGCGCCAAGCACTATCTGTTATGACCGTGAAAATATTTCTACAAGATACTTTATGCATTCTTCATTTCACTTACTAGCTAACGTATAGTCCATGTCGAAACCGAAGAATTTGATCTTCTCGAAGTGCAAACTGCGATTAACAAATACCCTGCAAGTTGAAGATATAGCAAAGTTATTTAAAATTTACAACGTGAGCTTTGTACCTTTTCCAACCCAAAATCTTACCGATTTTTTGTTTCACGCTTGTATATTTTATTATGTAGCACGGAATCGTATCTATTGATGACTTCAGCTGAAGTGTTATGAGTGTTTGCCTCGCCATCACTATCCATCTGAAAAAAAGACGTCTAAATATAGTGATAGTCTGATATTAGTAGAACTTGTCATCAACAAAGAGTGATGTGATTTGATACAGAATGGGATGATTGCCCTCAGGAATAAATATCATTTGAAAACAACTTTTTGAGCCATTTTCGCTTGATTACTGTCCCTTATCTCAACAAGAAACATACATTGTTTGTTAAAAGCATCGAATTCACTTCATAAAAGGGCTCATAATGCCTAGGAAAAAACAGAGCTACTATACTAATCGTTTGTTGTTTCGTTCAATATAGAATCTCAAAATATGCGATGGCTTGCGGACGGACTTCACACAAAGAGCCTGGAGACGTGGCCTGGATAGACCGTGAGATATAATGCAGCTACGCAATTTATAATTTATAACAGATCGTCCATATAAAATTGTAATTTGAGAAAACCGGAATCAAATTTTGATGCAATGAATAAGAATGCGCACGGATTTTTCGTTTAGCATTTGCACCCCTTGTGTAATAATGTCAAAAATTATATTTTTCAGCAAACAATCGTTGTGTTGTGACGGTTCAAGTATTCCTGTAAACATACTGATAATGAGCTATGACATAAATGGAAACAAATTTTGATTCTCCCTCAAATTATTTCTAACTTTCCCTTCAGTTTCTAGCAAAATTCAAAGAACAGGGTAGTCACCAAATGTCCAATCATAATTTCTCAGTTTTGCTGTCATTAATTTTCTAAAAATCACATAATATGTCTCCATATACTATTGTGCGATGATTTTCACTACATCGATTCATTACAAACTTGCATCGTTTTCAGCAAAATTCAAGTTTTTCTGTAGTCACAAACCGCTAGCTCTAACTCTTTATCGTTTTGCAGGAGAGCACTTATATCCTTGGTTAAGGGATGTCATCACGGTGAATGAATATGGATGCTTAGAAAAAGAACTGTTGCTTTAAACTTGTGTAAGGAAATTCAATAAGAATTGATAAATAATTGAGTGATCAATACATACAAAATGTCAAAAATATCATATTTCACTAAAATTCAACGAAAGAGGTGATTTGTAAGGAAACTGCTGTACATGGGATGATGATGGAAAAACATGAATACATTGAGACAATAGTAATTCTCGCAGCTTCCATTACGCTGATTCTGCTTATTGCAAGCGTGTACTCTCTGATGGTTTGTCGCCGTGCGCGCTCGGTTAAGTAACGACTAACTTAATATTCTATAATGAGATCAAGCATACTCGACATATCAGTTGGAATTAGATTTTCATTGTTGCCACCAATCACAAATTCTCGATTTACCTCGGGACTGCCGTATTCATTATACAATACTGCATAAAATGAAAGAAGCTTTATATGTAAATAGATCAGCATCCAACTGAATTGCTACATGAAACATGCACATAAAACAATGAGAACAGAATTTCACCGATGAAAGATGATATTTTACTACAAAACAGGGCTACAATCTCATATATCTAATATCAAATCATAATTCAAAAGTGGCTCCAAGTGAAGGACAAATCCTAAGATGAAATCGGATTGCTTCAAAATGTCAACAAATTTTATGATTATTGCTGACAGAAACAGCAAAAGATTGATATGTTTAAAAAATCGATATCTTCATATCGATATCACGATAATAAACTGACGAAAATAACATTACATGAAAACGAAAACAGCGAAAACTTGATAAATAACAACAAGCTTGGTAACTTCGCTTCGGATGTATTTCTATTCATCGAAAAATTCATTCAGCACTTGCTTGACTATCGAACAACATAAGAAATCGCTAAAGTAAAGTAAATCGTCAAGTCAGAAAAACATTATTAACAGTCAGAATAACAATTTCAGCTGAAAAAGAGCGAGGCCATACTTGTCATCTGACATCTGGGTCGCCTTTGTCGATTTAAGCAACACGAGGGCAATGCGAAGACATTTCATGAATTCTCGAAGAACATATCCACCTTCTTCAACAAGCTTCACACAGTTTGCGAAAAAAATTATCAAATGCCTCATTAGGCCCCAAAACTAAGGGTTCAAGTACTTGAACATCTGAAAGCATGTTCAAAACCGGTATATGAATGACTCACATACATTTTCAACATCTGTTACTTGACTGGCTACTATCCAAAAGCTCTAAAGATCTCTCTTGTTTCATTCCCTAGGAAACCGAAAGCATTGAAAAGTGGTGAACAATTGTCAGCAAAATATTTCAGACCTATCTCAGTTAACTCCATCATATGCAAAGTGTTTGAAAAGATCCTCCAAAATCGCACTGACACTAGTTGGCTCCATCCAGCTCGGCATGGTCGTATCTTATGCAGATGATTGCACAGTAGTGATTCATGCGAATATGCAACAAAGAGCGAGAGAGGTCAGTGAAACCCTTCTACAATGGTCCAAAGCAAAAGGTCTCTCCTTGAACATCCCCAAAACCCAAGCCACCCTTTTTACGAAGATGAGAGTTCTGCCATTCACACACATTACGTTAGCTAACAATGAAAACATTACCCTGAAGGACAGCCGCATTTTAGGAGTGATCTTTGATCGCAAGCTTAAGTTTAATAATCATATCCATGACATTTGTAAGCGCACTATGACATATGCCCAACGTCTCTCCATTATAGCATCAGTCACCTACGGAGCTTCATCTTCGAATATTCGCCATCTATATAATGGAGTTTATGTCCCACAGACCGCCTATGCAATAAAATTTGGGGTGCAGCCTTGTATAAGAAAACAGTTTGTAAAGCGGTAACTAAGGTGCAGCGATTGTTTGCCCTACGTATTTGCAAAGCATTTAGATCAAGTGGCACAGACGAAATTGTAAGCTTGGCCCAATTAGTTCCAATTGTACACCACCTTAAAATACTATACAATCACAAACTTAAACAGGACAACAAATATCAAGCCTTTGAGGATCACATTTTAACCGACAGTATCACTTCTACTATTCAAAATGCAAAATACAGGCACTTTCATCAGACAAAATTCTCATTTCACTACAATTCATACAACCTCTTTCCATCCAATATCCCACACACTCTCACCCAAATCTTGACAGGACACGGACGACACAACAACTTTATACACAAACTTGACCCCAGTATTCCCCCTTTCTGCCAAAACGGCATTTGCTCAGAGCGTGAAACCGTATCCCACATTATATTTCGCTGCCCTAGCTACACAGAGCACAGAAAAAAAACTATCACACGCAGCCAGATCAGAAGATATCCCATTTGAACACATCGACCAGTTAATCAACAACAAAACAACACTCAACGCACTCATAACTTCCGTCGGCCACACCAAACTCAAACGACCAACGAGGACCCAGGGCTTCGAGGTGATCCCGGAGCGACCATCGTCAGAAAGCTCGGAAGAAGAAGAAGGAAGAATCATATTTTGAACAATGAACAATGAAGTGTGCCCATACTTATGTATTGATATTGTAACTTACGTCTTCTTTTGTGAAGTTTAACGAAATATATATATATATATAAGTACTTGGCATTGCGACCCGATGAATAATTTAGAAGAGTCTTTACTTCAATTTTCTGAAGAGATTTATGATAATATTCTATATCCTACATTCTCTTCAAAATGTCGAATGTTTCAGCGTACTAGCATTTCACATTCGTACCAGCATCACAAGCATTCATCGCATCCAGTCTTGTAAATCCCAAGTTCATTTGCCTTCGGAGATCATATTTGCAGATTGCAACAATTTTTGAAGTTCAACGCTCAAATCCTCTTAGCATCCCCAAATCCCAGAAACATTAAGGAATCCCGAAGCCTCCGATGACATACGTGTGCCTTGTTTCATAATCCTACAAGATTTTTAAATGGTTGATTGAAAAGGCATAGGCCCTATTGCAATAGTTGCATCAACCACCTAGGTCCTCGAGCAAGTGCGATTCCTTGAACAAGTCTTCACCTTGTTCAAGGACCTTAGGAAGTCGGAACCTTCTTCACCTTAGGAAGTCGGGTAGAAAGAAATATCCTCCATCTAATAGTTGTGAGGATATTCTCAAGGAGCTTCAAGAGTTGATGAAGAGCAACAAAATAAGACATTTCTATAATTGCTTGAAATCGTTTAGTGATAGCATGCTTAAAATTATGTATTCTAGGCTTCTTGATCAGACGAATGACCTATCTTTCGTTTTGACAACATATGTTCATAGTAAATTATATAGAAACAAGAGCGATAGCTCTACCGAAGACAAAACGCATATAGTGATTCCTTTCAAGTCTCATTTAGTTGACAAACTTCATTTACCTTCTGTATTTAATGATAAAAGTGTCTGTGCTTTAGTTCCAGAAAAAGCGAAACATCTATATCCTCCCAAAGTGTACCATAAGCTTAATAACCCTATTTGTTTGAAATTCTTCAATTATAATAAGTTTCTTAATAGCCTGACAATTCAGGAAGTTGTTGGCATTTTACAGAGCGATTGCAGCTGTGACTCGATGACCAGTTTTGTTTATGAGCCTTATGGGCATGTTTTTACCGGTAATTTAGATATAATAAATGATCCAGGTCTCAGAGCTATATTCGCGTATGGCACTAAACACAGATTGTCTAGGTCAATATCATGGAAATCCATTCAAAAAGAGATCAGCGATTCCATAGATAATCATATATCTCGTGTGTCCAGTCGCCTTCACTTAAAAGTTGATGACTTCTCTATTTGGAAAAACAGGGTCATGATGTTAGTAAAGCACCGCATCTTTCGTTGTAAGAAGTTGGGTGGGAAAGATAATGGCAGCAACGTTTGTGTTGATAAGGAGTTGCAAGATCTCCATAAAAACTTGATAGTCGTTCCTGTCGATAAAGCATCCAACAACTTTAGTTTCATATGTAAAAAGTTCTATCTCAAAATCCTGATGGACGAGCTTGGTTTTGACATAGATTCTTCCACTGCAGTAGGCAATGCAACTTATAAACCTGAGCTTATTTCTGATAAGGAAGTCCTTACTAAACACGTTAAAGATATGAAATCAAACTTTAATATTAATGTTAGTGACAAGGACCTTAAACTACCAAAACTTTTCTGGATTCCAAAATTGCATAAAAATCCTTATAAGTTTAGATTCATTGCCGGAGCCAGAAATTGTACAACTAAAAAGTTATCGGTGAATATCAACAAAGGTCTGAAAGTGATAAGAGAAAATTTCCATAGATACTGTGAGTCAATCAGGAGTAATACTGGTTATTCTTATTTTTGGAGTGTAGCCTCGACTCAAGATTTTTTGAGGAATATTTCTAACGTGAACGTCCACTCTATGCAAGTTTTTGACTTCTCTACTCTTTATACAAACTTAGATCAAGGTGCTATCAAGAATAATATTTTTTCCATCCTTGATCTCACATTCAATTCCACTAATCGTAGATACTTGTGTGTAGGATATGAGAAGTCGTTTTTCTCCAAAATCAAATATAAGGGGTATTCTTGTTATGACGTGGACTCTTTTAAGAAGGCTATTGATTTTATAGTGTCTGAAGTCTACATTTCTTTTTCCGGTTACGTGTTCAGACAAATTCGAGGAGTACCAATGGGAGGGAATTGCAGTCCTTTACTTGCCGACTTGTTTCTGTTAAATTGCGAATTTGCTTTTATGAAACAATTGGTTAAAAATAAAAAGTTTGGACTAGCTAAATTATTGTCAAACACTTCGAGATATATAGACGATATATGCGTAATAAATTACAAGCATTTCAATACCTTAATTCCGAAAATTTACCCGATGGAGCTTCTTGCAGATAGAAACGGAGTCAATGACAAAGCCGTTGTTTACCTCGATGTGAGACTCCAATCTAGTAGAGACGGTCTTCGAACCTCAATATATCATAAAGTGGAAGATTTTGATTTCCCTGTTGTTCTGTTGACATTTCCAGACAGTGCAATACCTTATAACATGGGAATTAATGTATTTGCCGGCCAGGTTTTACGTTATTGTCGCATCTGCTCACATCTTGAAGATCTAATTAAACGAATTAATATGACACTTTTTGTGATGAGCAGCAGAGGATATTGTAAGTCTAAAATGAAGGCATGTACTGAGAAAATCCTAAGCGGTCATAACAATTTTCTAGTCAAGTTTGGATATTTCTCAGCCAGGCAGCTGACATCGCAGTGCGCATTTTAAACAATATAATTAACACTGTTTTCTTAACATTTTTTTTTTATTTTTTTTTTTTTTTATTGGTTATACCATTTCAGTATTTCACACATATATTTTAGTTTGTTTTGGATGTATCCGTCTTTTGCGGTTGTTTTGTTTTTGTTTTTACTATTACTATCAGTATTACTTATTATTACACATATCATTACTGTATTGATTTTAGAATGCCAGCCGCATATAAGTTTATGCGGGGCCCCGCCCGCCTGGGCTTGAGCGTTCAGGTAGAGGGGCCGAAACGCAACCAGGCGGGTACCTGCTGACGACTGGCTATTGTTTTATTTGTTTTAACGTTTGTTCTTTTTTTTTTTTTATCGCTAACTACCCTAGTGTGATGAATGGACTGTGTCGGTTACTGGTCTCCATGGGGTTGACATGGTGATTACTAAGTGTCTATTTATATATAAGTTCCTAATCAATCGAGCCTGAAACTTTGACCAAGGAGATCACTTGTTAAGCGGCCTTGTACGATCTCGTACACTTAAGGGTGAAGTCCAGCCCGTATAGCGCTATGTTATGGACCCCCGGGTAGGTCCGCCCGGCACGCAATCAGATCCGTCAAGTCTTTGTGCTTAAAGACCTTCATGCATTCATGCATTTGTCGAGGATCACAAGTCAGAGGACCATTAGGGGTAGGGTCCAGCCCCGCTTTAGAAGCGCTGAGTGAAAAATGGACTAGTGGGAAGGTCCTCCACACCGATCTCGTCAAGTTTGGCTCTAAAATGTAGTCCTAGGATAGTCAAAAGTTTGACGCGCCTTGAACGTTTAATGTCTGCCGGTGGGAACGCACCACCTGTCCTCTTAAGGACAAACCTTAAGTCTTATTAACTATAAGTTTATTAAAATTATGAAACATGTAGACATCGTTATGGGAATGTCCCAGCTTCAATTGCTAACACAGTAAGTCTGCAGATGCTGGTGGTTTATGACCCCGCTACTGGACCTCTGCTGGCAGGCGAAAGCCTCACATTCTTATAGCGGTTTATTAATGACATCGGTAGTTGTGTTAGGTCTAAGTACCAATTAGATAGCAAGGATCTAAAGTCCAACCTCTGAAAGGATTCCTTGCTTAGTATGGGGTCCTGGCATTTGAAATATGGATATAATGCAAGCTAAAGTGTATGACGTTAATGCGAAGGAGTGGATAGCGCCCTCCACATGCGTCAGTAGTGTTGATGTCTGTGGCAGCAAAAGATGCCTATGTTGTAAATCTCTTGACACTAATACTACTTTTAAGAGTTTTAGTACCGGCAGACGGTTCGTTTTAAATTATCCTAGTAGTTTCTCGTGTAAGAGTAGGCATGTAATATATTTGATCACATGTCAATCATGTGGGGTCCAGTATGTTGGACAGACAAAACAGCCATTACATTGTAGACTTAATGGGCATCGGCAGTCTGTTCAAAAGAATCATCTCAATACGTATTTAAGTAATCATTTTAATAGTTCTAATCACAGTTGGGATGATGTAAGTATACAAATTATTGACTTTGTCGATGTTCGTAATAAATCTGATACAGAAATTGCCTTCGAGCTTAACAGTAAGGAAGATTTTCATATAAGAACGCTGAACACCTTGCATCCTTTGGGTTTGAATGACAGAGTGTTAGGCGGAGGTTGCGCCTCTCAGAACACTGCAAATTCATTTTCATTTTTTAGTTCTCCTATTAGCAGACGTAAGAGAAGCCATGGCCTTAGGAAGTCGGGTAGAAAGAAATATCCTCCATCTAATAGTTGTGAGGATATTCTCAAGGAGCTTCAAGAGTTGATGAAGAGCAACAAAATAAGACATTTCTATAATTGCTTGAAATCGATTAGTGATAGCATGCTTAAAATTATGTATTCTAGGCTTCTTGATCAGACGAATGACCTATCTTTCGTTTTGACAACATATGTTCATAGTAAATTATATAGAAACAAGAGGGATAGCTCTACCGAAGACAAAAACGCATATAGTGATTCCTTTCAAGTCTCATTTAGTTGACAAACTTCATTTACCTTCTGTATTTAATGATAAAAGTGTCTGTGCTTTAGTTCCAGAAAAAGCGAAACATCTATATCCTCCCAAAGTGTACCATAAGCTTAATAACCCTATTTGTTTGAAATTCTTCAATTATAATAAGTTTCTTAATAGCCTGACAATTCAGGAAGTTGTTGGCATTTTACAGAGCGATTGCAGCTGTGACTCGATGACCAGTTTTGTTTATGAGCCTTATGGGCATGTTTTTACCGGTAATTTAGATATAATAAATGATCCAGGTCTCAGAGCTATATTCGCGTATGGCACTAAACACAGATTGTCTAGGTCAATATCATGGAAATCCATTCAAAAAGAGATCAGCGATTCCATAGATAATCATATATCTCGTGTGTCCAGTCGCCTTCACTTAAAAGTTGATGACTTCTCTATTTGGAAAAACAGGGTCATGATGTTAGTAAAGCACCGCATCTTTCGTTGTAAGAAGTTGGGTGGGAAAGATAATGGCAGCAACGTTTGTGTTGATAAGGAGTTGCAAGATCTCCATAAAAACTTGATAGTCGTTCCTGTCGATAAAGCATCCAACAACTTTAGTTTCATATGTAAAAAGTTCTATCTCAAAATCCTGATGGACGAGCTTGGTTTTGACATAGATTCTTCCACTGCAGTAGGCAATGCAACTTATAAACCTGAGCTTATTTCTGATAAGGAAGTCCTTACTAAACACGTTAAAGATATGAAATCAAACTTTAATATTAATGTTAGTGACAAGGACCTTAAACTACCAAAACTTTTCTGGATTCCAAAATTGCATAAAAATCCTTATAAGTTTAGATTCATTGCCGGAGCCAGAAATTGTACAACTAAAAAGTTATCGGTGAATATCAACAAAGGTCTGAAAGTGATAAGAGAAAATTTCCATAGATACTGTGAGTCAATCAGGAGTAATACTGGTTATTCTTATTTTTGGAGTGTAGCCTCGACTCAAGATTTTTTGAGGAATATTTCTAACGTGAACGTCCACTCTATGCAAGTTTTTGACTTCTCTACTCTTTATACAAACTTAGATCAAGGTGCTATCAAGAATAATATTTTTTCCATCCTTGATCTCACATTCAATTCCACTAATCGTAGATACTTGTGTGTAGGATATGAGAAGTCGTTTTTCTCCAAAATCAAATATAAGGGGTATTCTTGTTATGACGTGGACTCTTTTAAGAAGGCTATTGATTTTATAGTGTCTGAAGTCTACATTTCTTTTTCCGGTTACGTGTTCAGACAAATTCGAGGAGTACCAATGGGAGGGAATTGCAGTCCTTTACTTGCCGACTTGTTTCTGTTAAATTGCGAATTTGCTTTTATGAAACAATTGGTTAAAAATAAAAAGTTTGGACTAGCTAAATTATTGTCAAACACTTCGAGATATATAGACGATATATGCGTAATAAATTACAAGCATTTCAATACCTTAATTCCGAAAATTTACCCGATGGAGCTTCTTGCAGATAGAAACGGAGTCAATGACAAAGCCGTTGTTTACCTCGATGTGAGACTCCAATCTAGTAGAGACGGTCTTCGAACCTCAATATATCATAAAGTGGAAGATTTTGATTTCCCTGTTGTTCTGTTGACATTTCCAGACAGTGCAATACCTTATAACATGGGAATTAATGTATTTGCCGGCCAGGTTTTACGTTATTGTCGCATCTGCTCACATCTTGAAGATCTAATTAAACGAATTAATATGACACTTTTTGTGATGAGCAGCAGAGGATATTGTAAGTCTAAAATGAAGGCATGTACTGAGAAAATCCTAAGCGGTCATAACAATTTTCTAGTCAAGTTTGGATATTTCTCAGCCAGGCAGCTGACATCGCAGTGCGCATTTTAAACAATATAATTAACACTGTTTTCTTAACATTTTTTTTTTATTGGTTATACCATTTCAGTATTTCACACATATATTTTAGTTTGTTTTGGATGTATCCGTCTTTTGCGGTTGTTTTGTTTTTGTTTTTACTATTACTATCAGTATTACTTATTATTACACATATCATTACTGTATTGATTTTAGAATGCCAGCCGCATATAAGTTTATGCGGGGCCCCGCCCGCCTGGGCTTGAGCGTTCAGGTAGAGGGGCCGAAACGCAACCAGGCGGGTACCTGCTGACGACTGGCTATTGTTTTATTTGTTTTAACGTTTGTTCTTTTTTTTTTTTTATCGCTAACTACCCTAGTGTGATGAATGGACTGTGTCGGTTACTGGTCTCCATGGGGTTGACATGGTGATTACTAAGTGTCTATTTATATATAAGTTCCTAATCAATCGAGCCTGAAACTTTGACCAAGGAGATCACTTGTTAAGCGGCCTTGTACGATCTCGTACACTTAAGGGTGAAGTCCAGCCCGTATAGCGCTATGTTATGGACCCCCGGGTAGGTCCGCCCGGCACGCAATCAGATCCGTCAAGTCTTTGTGCTTAAAGACCTTCATGCATTCATGCATTTGTCGAGGATCACAAGTCAGAGGACCATTAGGGGTAAGGTCCAGCCCCGCTTTAGAAGCGCTGAGTGAAAAATGGACTAGTGGGAAGGTCCTCCACACCGATCTCGTCAAGTTTGGCTCTAAAATGTAGTCCTAGGATAGTCAAAAGTTTGACGCGCCTTGAACGTTTAATGTCTGCCGGTGGGAACGCACCACCTGTCCTCTTAAGGACAAACCTTAAGTCTTATTAACTATAAGTTTATTAAAATTATGAAACATGTAGACATCGTTATGGGAATGTCCCAGCTTCAATTGAGTAATGTCTACCAGATCTTCTGGGTCAAGAAATATTGATTTACTTTATAACGGCCAGTTTGGTCAGGTGCTACATAAACACACGTTGCAATAGGTGGTTCATGATACTTTAAAGGTACATATCGCTTTTTAAGTTTACGCATTTCATTGTTTCTAGTACAAACATTTAAAATCGTGTCTTATGAAGTGGAAAACTTTTGGCATGAATCAAGAACTTCATAAGTTCCCCAAATGTTTGAAAAGGGCACTTGTAACAATGTAATATCGATAACACTATTCGTAGGTTTGTTATGCAGTCTGTTTACATCATCGTGCTTACATTTGCCGAAATCTGCTTGATTTCACTTGTAACGTGATTGATGCATTCGCAACGTTCTCTCATCATATCATGAATTGTCCACATGGCTGCTTCACTCTTTTCACCATTCTATAAACTTGAATATCCTTATACACAAATGTTACACCGGCTGAGCCGGTCACTATTTCCCCTCAAAACAAGCAAGGGACAGAAATTAACTACAGTAAACAAATCACTAAATTCAGTTCTTGGTGGATTGAGAGTTTTGGACTCGCTTAAACCCAGGAAATAAGCAGCGATCTGTGGAGAATGGAAAATTACTTGCCCAGCGATCTTTCGTTGCAGTGGTTGTCCAGGGGACCATTTGGAGATGGTGTAGCTTAGAAAGTTGTGGCGTGAAAAATTTTAGGGAAGATCGCCATGGAAAATAAAACTCATGAACTGCCTACAACATCGATTCACAAACCACTTTTTCTAGTGCGCTGAGGTAAAACACAGCAAAGTATGACATTTTCAGTTCGTCTTTCATATGCTTGTGAGCAAGATTCACAAATCAATGCATATTTCAAAATGCCTATAAAATATGAAAAGTTTGATAAAAAATTGACCGTTTGAATAGATTTTGAATCTAAGGAAGATTACATGGGAGATCTTAGTTCGCGAAGATATAGCTTCCATAAAAGTAAAAATTGAAGAACGTTGCGAGAGCTTTGATCAGTTACGAGAATATGGGGAAATTTCCATACCCGGAAAAAATCGCACACAAATTCTGCACACGACTTAAAGTGAACCATGGATGCAATCATCTATAAAAAGTGTGCCCTGATGAGGTATTACATCGGGCATCATTATCCATAGCAATAAACTTTTACTATTATGGTGGTATTTCAAGAAACTCAAAGGATTTAAAGCTTGCGTTTAAAGATCATGAATAAAATATTAAAATACCTATACGTCAAAATATGTGAACGACAGCAACTGCATCAAAACCTCGTCTTATGTCTCTAGCGGATTGTACACTCAATTTATATATCAATTTGTAGCTAAGATAATCAGATGACTAAACTAAATTTAAATTCTCCTCAAAATATCATATGAGTCGGAATATTTTAGCTGATTTAAACTAATCCCTATCAGCTGTGATCAGCTGTTAGATGCATTGTAAGGTGAGAGCTTTAAGTAGACTAATTTTATTCTGCTTTTAATACCTCAATTATTATTTCATTGTGCTCGAGGCGGGAAACGATCTTAGTACCGCTTAACCACGTTTAGGTGAGCAGAACTTAGTTTTGAGGGTGTTGGTTGCGGTTCGCGAGAACAACAACCAGCAGCATCAAGTTATTATGAATGTGACTAATCTATTCGGTGATAACATTTCAGACGAGCTGGAACAGTTGGTTTTACGACCGGAGCAATCCGAGCAGCCTTCACCTCGACGCAAGTCGAGAGAGTCACCAGTTCGTTCACCTGCTAGAATCACGACTCAGTCGCCTCAGTCTTCTCGTGATAGCCACACGACGTCGCCGCGCAAGCCTCACGTTCGTTGGGTCGACGAAGCCGAGGATCAATCCCTGGGACCTACTCCGACGCTGTCGGTAAGTAAGCAATTGTCATCTGCCTGTATAGGCTTAAACATACCTAGCGTGAAACCACAAGACGACAGTTTCAGTGGTGGCAGCGGTGGGATTTACGCTAGAGACACGTCAACATGGTTGCGTGTTCCACTCAACGCATTTCCCGTATTTGACGGAGGTAATTTTTCTATTTACTTTCAACGGATAAGTGCCGCTATGAATACTTATCCAGAAGCCGAGCGTTACCCTATTTTTGCCGCAAAATTAGGAGACAACGTTATTGAGTGTTTGTGTGATTTTTTCCTGGGGGTCTTGGTCACTGTTCTTTTGAGCAAGTTGTGCAGTGTCTACTGATGAAATACCGGGAACACTCAAAGCCACCGATAGACAGCAGCCTACCGAGAGAGTGGACAGGTAAGTACGAAAAATTGAGCATGAAAAATGTACCAATTTTTCAGGGGGAATCTGGTGAAGATTTTGACATATGGTTTCGCCGAGTATCTATGTATTTGGATACCTATCCTCCACAGGAGAGAATTCATAGACTCTGTTCCCAGTTGGGAACAAAACCATTCGAGTTCGTGCAACATCGACCGGATGAGGTGCTAAACAGTTTTGATATGCTTGTCGAGTCTCTGAGGAGGAAATACGTTATACCGATTAATATGTCGAGGGCGCAAGAACTTTTTTATTCCAGGTATCAAAGGAATTCTGAAGATTTGCAAGATTTTGAGGGAGAATTACGGCGATTAGTAAGGATTGCCTTCCGGCTCAACCTTCCTGGAAACAGGAGGAGGCTATTCTTCAAAGAATGCTTGCCGGCACTAGCAATGTCGAGCTCTCTCGACATTTCACGTTTAGCCCACCCCTCTCGATTGAGCATCTCTATCACGCAGCAGATTTGATAAAACGGAATCGTCTGCTCAATTCGGACTCGATGGTCGAAATAAGTAGGCCTACGGGAGGATCATTTCCACTGTCAGGGTCATCCTTCCGGAAAAATATGCCAGCTTATCGATCCGCAGATGTTCGCAGGAGCTTGTCTCCTATCCGACCGCCTACTCCACCAAATTTGCCTGAAGTACGGAGGAGCCCATCTCCTGTACGGGCACTACGACCTCCTACCCCTCCAAGACGCTCTTTTTCTGGAGAGGAGAGAACTAATGAAGAAGTAAAATGTTTCAAATGTGGAGAGAAAGGACATTTCATGAGGAACTGTCCATTTCGGGAAAATAGGTATTTCCCGGGACGAGCACACCAGATGCTTTTGTTAAATATTTGGCAAATACTTGACAACATTTTACTAAACTTCTACTAAAATTTTATCAAATATTTATCTAACATAGCTGATGATTTGCCAATTTTTAGCAAATAGCAAATTATTTGGTAAAATTCTAATAAAATGTCTCAAATTTCTCTCTGATATTATCTTACACAACTCTTACGTGAATTCCCAACAAAAAACATTCTAAAACTGTTCAGAAAATGTCGTGAATTTGCTATAAAAACATTCCAAAAAATGTTATATGTTCAAATGACAATGCATGAGAATATTATGAAAATGCTATCTTAAAGCATTTTTAGAATGTTTTCTAGACATGCCCCAATATTTTGCCACAACATATATCGTAGATGAACTGTAGTTTTATCAATAAAATGTGAGCATCCTGCGAATCCACTTAATGAGTCAAGATGAAACTAAGTTTAACGATGTGTAAATATATTGCATTATACCTATAACATGTTTAATTTACACATAATAAAACTTGTGGGTTTGATCTTGACGCATAAAGTGGGTTCGCAGACCGCACACATTCTATTGATAAAATTACAGTTAACCTTCGCCGTAGCAAAACATTGATGAAATTTACCGTTGATATTAATTGAATATATTGTTGATCGAAGTCATCCTGCTGCGAAATGCTCCAAGGATTAACAGCAGAAAAACTCAATGCTGCTAAAGCCAAAACATTCGGAGGCAGTGACAAGAATAGCCCTACATATTTATACATTATAACTGTTGATTGCTGTCATCATGCTACGAAATGCTCCAAGGACTAACAGCAGAAAAACTCAATGCTGCTAAAGCCAAAACATTCGGAGGCAGCGACAAGAATAGCCCTACATATTTATACATTATAACTGTTGATCGAAGTCATCCTGCTGCGAAATGCTCCAAGGACTAACAGCAGAAAAACTCAATGCTGCTAAAGCCAAAACATTCGGAGGCAGTGACAAGAATAGCCCTACATATTTATACATTATAACTGTTGATCGAAGTCATCCTGTTGCGAAATGCTCCAAGGACTAACAGCAGAAAAACTCAATGCTGCTAAAGCCAAAACATTCGGAGGCAGTGGCAAAGAATCACATAATTTAAAGACTCACCTCATCAGCGGATGTCAGCCTACAGAACTGTTGTAATTGCTCCTCTACCATCAATTGTGCTGGTTTGGTCAGTTTCAATCAGTTCCCATTTATGATATCTCTTTGATAGACAATGATATTGCGGTCTGAAATGCACAATAGAGTTTTTGCTGCAAAAAGTATTGAATGTGTTTGACGCACATAAGAGAAGGAATAGGGCATACAGAATATAACATAATTGAAAAATAGTAAGATGACACAGGTTTTGTTTGAGCTTCTATTATAAGAATCAATCAGGTGATATTTTTAACTATCTTAGTATCTTTTATCATCCCAATAATTTACAATAGCACGAATTAATCCGTAACACATTTTCGCACGGTGGACAACATATGCCGGTTAAGCAGAAAATCCGATTTGATATTTGATGTCAAATGATTTCCCCATTAACTGAAATCAGTAACAATAAGGTACCCTCAAATGTCTTGCACAAATCCGAATTATACAGTGACGCATTTGACATTTTAAAAAACCACAAAAATTCGTATTTAGAAAAATATACCAACCCTGCATGTAGGCCTGACAAACGACGGTTTAGATGTGCACACAAGCTACATTATCGACCGTATCAATCAGCGAATTAAAAGAAGATTCAATCTTTTTCCATACAACCAGCTGGTACAGTGATAATAGTATGGTCCCAAAGAAGCCCTGTGATCCTGATGTTTAGCACGACCACTTCACTTCATTCATGTATCTTGGACAGTTTCAATGCCACATTGGTGGACTACTCTTTAGTATCCCTTTCTCTCTCAAGAATAGATTTTCAGTTGATTCAATGACGCATGGGACGACTGCTGTACCCATTGCTAAGCGGTGCGCGCTGTCATAGTGAGGATTGTCCATAGAATATGGATTCTCTCTCTATACTCGATGCTGATGAATTTCAGAGGAAGTTAACTTTCTTATGATTTGATACGATTTGATGAGGGACCACACTATCATCATCGTACCGACCAGCTCCCGAATGAAACACCCACTGGAAGGCAGCCGCATACGCTGCGGATTCTATTCGAGAATCCGGAGAACGCTTGCAATTTTTTTTAAATGGAGGAAATTAATGTTTATTTACTACCCCTATTTTTGGGAAATATGCCTCATCATCAAGGATCGAAGTCTCCATCTCCTATCATGATGAATCACACGATTAATTCTTTAACTGAATGTACATTTTATTTGGAAATTGAAGGACATTATAATTTGAATGGTTGGCTTAGAATGTTTTTTCAAGTCATCTGTTTTTACACCTGATTTACAAATACGATTTATTTGCTACTCACATGTCTGAATAATAGTGACGCACCATATACACTCCATCTGGACACTCATATCAACGCTAATGATCTTAAACAAAGGATGGCAACATGCATATTATCCTCAATGAATAGTGAAAACTGCGCCGTCAGTTTTCACTTCGACGTACTGAATCACACCCTCACACCACAGGAGGAATCCGTGAACTGACTGATAGACGTAGCGCGCGGCGAAGAAATGCTTTGCAATGTTCGAAGTCGGGAGGCTCGCCATCTTGAAGACATGATAATCCCTTCTCAGAATAGGTCACAAATATAAATTAGATAATTGCAGAGGTTGGGATGCATTAGAATAAAGCAATGCTTTAGAAATAATCATGAAAACTGATTACTCGTGCAACATGCTCGTGACACACTCGTGAAACATCGGGAAATTATAGCAACTCTGCCTTATACAGACTTCTAAATATAGCACCCAATATAGGATTCTCGTCACGGGAATTCCTATCGTTTCCTGAGAACGATTAGAGCAAGTTCGAAGCGATTACTACAGTTCGATAGGATCTCAGAGTCGGTGAAATTTCACACGACTTAAACTGTTTCTTCGATTTAAGGCTCATATCATGACGTATCGAGTAGTTTTCACAAAGATAATACACAAGATTCATACAAGCAATATGGAAGTAAAACATACAATTTCGAACACAATATCTGATTGCTACATTCGTGCTGAAACTTATTTTCAAGCTCATTTGACCAAGCATCGAATCACAGGTCTTCAATGTTAGTGAATCAATGCCTTTTGTGACAATTTCTCATCGATTCTTGTCAATCAAAAGTTTAATGCTCCTGACAACACACTGCGTTTTGGATGGCATATCAGATCTCATCTGAAAACATGTATATTTAATTAATGTTTTGTTCTGACATTTAGGATAATTTGACAAATATTTCATAAATATTTAACAAAATTAAAAAGTTTTTTGTAATTTTATTATTTTGCTTGGAAACTGGTAGGCCTCTAACAAAATTAGCAAACATAGTAGGAATTTATCAAATTTTCTATTTTTCACAAAATTAGCAAACAGCTAGCAAGTTTCTAGCAAAATTATTCGGTTTGCTCGTCCCGGGTTAAACCACTGAGGCTGGAACACTCCGCGGACGGACGGACTGATTCCGCAGCCGGTGAGAAACCGTCTGATGTCACAATCCAGACCCCAAACTGTAACGTTATTCAACTGCTTTTAAATCATAAACCGCGTACCGCTATGTTAGATTCCGGAGCAGATCGTAGCGTGATTGATGTTGAAACGTGCCGAGAAACAGGCGTTTCGTACACCCGCAAGGAGATGCCGAAGTTTGACCAGCCTGACTGTTCCAAAGTCAAACCTATTGCAGAAGTTAACATACCCATAGAAGTCGCGGGCGAATGTTTCAACCAGACATTTATAGTCTGTGAACGCCTCAGGAGTCCCATAATTATCGGACTGGATTTCATTATGTTATATGGAGGATGCGCTGACTGGGTAAGTAACACGTTTTATCTTTTCAATAGAGCAGTCAGCACACCGATCCTGAGGAGAGTCGAAACATACCAGGTGAGTGTGCATCTAGTACAAGATACGGTAATTCCTCCCAAGAGTGTCGCATATCGTCTCGGGAAGTGCGCAGAATTTCCCATTCCTTCCCTCAACTTACTCACCGCTCAGCGAGATCAGTTACCAGACGGTGTCCTCTTGGCAAATGCCGTATGCGAGCCCAGAGACAACCAAACCTGGCTTCAGCTAATGAACATTACTAATGCTGATGTCCGACTACCTGCCGGTCGCGAAATTGCAACTATAGAACCAATCGAGGTTTTGGCAGAGTCGGCGGATCAAACAGACCAAGTAAGTTTTGAAGCTTCACCTACAAATATAGAAGCAGCTATAACACAGTTGGACGAGACAGACCTCAACACGGAGGAGAAAGAGGAGGCCGCCCAAGTGTTACGCTCCTATGAAGACGTATTTGTAGAGAAAGGTAAGAAATTGGGTCGCACAACTCTATTATATCATCAGATAGACACCGGACCCCACGCTCCAATCAAAATTCCGGGGCGCCGAGTACCGCCACACCAGAGGTCTGAGGTAGACACGATGCTAGATGACCTCATCAATGATGATGTAATTCGACCCAGTTACAGTCCCTGGTCCGCTCCCATTCTGGTAGTAAAAAAGAGAGACGGATCTCTTCGTTGTTGCGTTGATTTCAGGAAGCTGAATGAGATAACTGTCAAAGACGCATATCCCATACCTCGTATAGACGAGAGTATCGACGCCTTAAGTGGATCGCGTTATTTCACAGTCCTAGACTTGAAGTCTGGTTATTTTCAGGTACCTCTGGACGAGCAGTCCAAAGAGAAAACTGCTTTCTCCACTCACCGCGGCCTATATGAATTTAACGTCCTCCCTATGGGGGTGACGAATGGTCCAGCTGTTTTTGCGCGTCTGATGAATAATGTACTTGCCGGTCTGACATGGTCAGCCTGCCTCGTTTACCTCGATGACACCATAGTCATGGGGAGGACATATAAGGATCATTTGCTAAACCTGCAGGCTGTCCTGCAGAGATTCCGTGAAGCGAATTTGCAACTGAATCCTAAGAAATGCCAGTGGTTCAAATCCAAAGTTAAATACCTTGGACATGTAGTCTCTCGCAAGGGAGTCCACACAGACCCCTCTACCATCGAGAGAATAATCAACTGGCCCGTTCCTAAAACGCAAAAGGAGCTGAGGAGTTTCATAGGACTCTGCAGCTATTATCGCAGATTTATTCAAGGATTCGCGAAAATTGCTGGGCACTTACATCGCCTCACTGGTAAAAATGTGAGATTTGTTTGGACAACCGAATGCCAAACCGCTTTCGAAGAACTCCGCTTCAAGCTCAGTAGTGCTCCGATATTAACATTACCTGATTTCTCAGAGAACGCAGGATCTTTTATCCTCGACACAGACGCTTCTGAAAAAGCCATCGGAGCTGTGCTGTCCCAAAAATGTCCCGATGGTCTCGAGCGAGTCGTAGCGTGCGGTAGCCGCTGCATGACAAAACCAGAGCGTAACTACTGTGTTACTCGCAAAGAAATGTTGGCCATGGTCTATTTCGTTCTCGAATTCCGACCTTACCTGCTTGGTAAGAGATTCATCCTTAGAACAGACCACAGTGCCCTTACCTGGCTTATGTCATTCAAGGAACCAACCGGACAAGTCGCGAGATGGATTCAAAAACTCCAAGAGTACCAATTCTCAATAGAATACCGTCCTAATCCGTCTCACAGAAATGCCGACGCCTTGTCGAGACGACCGCACCGACAACATGGAGAATGTCCGTCGTGCCAACCAATCACGAACAGCCCACAAATCCTTGCTATTCAGTGGCCATTTCCATCCACTTCAGGGGATCTTCTAGCAGCACAGAGAGCCTACCTGCCAACAGCGGAGATTAGTGAATGGATCGCCGAGAAAAGACGACCACCCCCAGGAATGCGATACCGAGAACTGGAAGACTACCTCCAGAATTTCGATTCATTCACTCTACTCGACGGGTTGTTGCACATAAAAAAACCCGACGATAACAGCTGGCGTCTAGTCCTTCCACCCGAATGGAGAAATGTGGCCATGCACCAATACCATGATAACCCCACTGGTGGACACAACGGCAAAGAGAGCACATATCAGAAAATAAAATCCCGATTCTGGTGGCCGAAGATGAAGGAACAGGTAATCGAATGGGTTAATACCTGCGGAGTTTGCGGGCAATGCCGAGGCCCTAACCCCAAAACGGTGGCAACATTACAGCCCATAGAATCCTCAGAGGCTTTCCATCGTATTGCTCTGGACATAATGGGACCCCTACCGACCACTCTGAAGGGAAACCGGTTCATCCTAGTTATGGTAGATACCTTCACTCGATGGGCCGAGGCCGTGCCTCTACCACAGCATACTGCGAAGCTGGTAGGCAATGCAGTTTTACACCACTGGGTCTCCAGATACGGCGTTCCGAAAGAAATCCTATCCGATCAAGGGAAAGAATTCGAGTCAGCCGTATTTCAGCACTTCTGTAAAATACTGTCTATAAAGAAAATACGGTCATCCCCGTACAGGCCCTCTACTAATGGAGCAGTGGAGAGATTAAACCGTACGCTGAAAAATCTACTTCTGACCCACGCCACTCAAGATAGGCGCAATTGGGATGACACGATTCCGTACTGTATGTGGGTATACAGGTCAAATGTTCATCATTCGACAGGATATTCTCCTTCCCGTCTTGCAATAGACCGAGAATTACGATTTCCGATGGATATTCTATTTGACCCGGTCTCGAACGCTAATATTGATGCTGAGAATTACGCAAAATGGATTCAGGAAAGTCTAAAAACCGCAGCCGATGGCGCGAGAAAGAATCTTATTCCAGCACAGCAACACCACAAGACTCAATACGATCGCCATGCTACTAAAGTACCCGGCTACAAAGTCGGAGATCTAGTGTGGTATAAGAACCGTACTCCCGGTCCGGGTAAGTCTGCAAAACTTGCCAGACCATGGGATGGACCGTATCTAGTAATACGAGTAATAGGTCGATTGAATGTCGAAATAAGGAACCCTTCTAGACCGGGGAGGACGATAGTAGTTCATGTAAATGAAATTAAACCCTGCCCTGAGAACGTCAGACTTAATCTGACTGACAAACAAACTAGAAAGGTACACTTTCACCCGGTTCCTGACATTCGCATGTTCACACCGGAGACTCAAAATCAGAATAATGATGACCTAACCGCTATTAATGACCATACGTTACCCACCGTTACTATTAACGAGCATGATTTATATAGCGATGATAGCGAGGATTCCTTTACTTCTTCCGACGAAGAGATTAATCATGAAAATGAAAATCCGATGGTCGATCCCGATTTCGGAGAAATAATCGACATTAACGATCCAGATTCGGACTTCGATTCCGACGTCTGTATTTCTACTTTATCTTTCCAGTCGGACGATGAGGAGATGCCGGGAATAATAAATTTTGGGGAGGGAGACTTACCCAGTGATTTGCAAGAATCCTGGAGGCGATCAGTAGTCGATCACTGTCTCAAAGGTGATACATTACCCCCACACCTCAAGGTGGCATACCCTTGCGGGAAGGCATGGCTTCGTACAATTGCCGATTGTGCATACGAAGCTATTATAAAATTTTTCCGGAACCGACAAGGTACTCGGCGGATGTTCCAACCGCAGCAGCTGGAGGCTGCCGAAGAAAGGTGGGCCGAATGGGTCAAGCGTCACCCATACCTGCATGCCAAATTGCCGGAGTGGCACCGGGAGTTCTCGGCCCTTGGGAGACCCCGTACCGAAAAGTCGGGAGAGACTACCCCAGCTGAACCCATTGCCCGGCAGCAACCCACCACAGCAACACCCCCGCGCTCGATCCTCCGGAGGTCATCCCATGACCAAGAGGACCTGGAGAAAGATGCCATCGCCCGGATAACGACAGAGGTGACCCGGAACGTCCTGCAGGCCCTACGTCCTGATAATATCAACCGGGGTAACTCCCGAGAGAGACGTCGACCTCCCACCCACCCGGCACAGCGGAGGATTCAGGAAAGGGAGAGGCAACGGCAATTACGTCGCCCCCGGTCACCGGGCCACGACCAGCGACGCACTTACGCTGGGACTGTCTCAACGTCTATTACCAGGCCAGCCCAACGTCAAGACAAAAAAATACTCGTAGTCGGTGATTCAAATTTCACGCAACCCCCGTTTACGGCTAGGCCGTACTTGTCTATTGCGAGACCGGGTCTCCGAGTGGCGCAAGCAGCGGACCTGGTAAGGAGGTGTACTGTCGACCGCAATTCCCTATCCGCCATCATGGTAGGGGTAGGAGTGAACGACAGGAGCACGGGGAGACTTGAGGATATCCGGAGGAGTTTGAGGGCTCTTTCCAACGAGCTGGAACGAAGATACGCCGGTGTTCCGGTTTTCTTCGTCGACACACCGGCCGACAAGTTTGCGCACCTACCGCGGCAGCGAGAGCGCCTACATTCAATTAATAATGTCGGGGCTGCTCTGTTCCACCCCATCCATTTCAAGCCCTTCCGGACCCAGACGGCAACCCCCACTACAGTGGAGAGGAGCGGCACGCCCTTAACAGATACGCCGACCGCATCATGCGCGGAAGAGACCGCCCACTACCCCGACTTTAATTATCACCGCTCGCCGGAGCGAGGTCTTCTTCACGGGGGAGAGGGTAGTGTAAGGTGAGAGCTTTAAGTAGACTAATTTTATTCTGCTTTTAATACCTCAATTATTATTTCATTGTGCTCGAGGCGGGAAACGATCTTAGTACCGCTTAACCACGTTTAGGTGAGCAGAACTTAGTTTTGAGGGTGTTGGTTGCGGTTCGCGAGAACAACAACCAGCAGCATCAAGTTATTATGAATGTGACTAATCTATTCGGTGATAACATTTCAGACGAGCTGGAACAGTTGGTTTTACGACCGGAGCAATCCGAGCAGCCTTCACCTCGACGCAAGTCGAGAGAGTCACCAGTTCGTTCACCTGCTAGAATCACGACTCAGTCGCCTCAGTCTTCTCGTGATAGCCACACGACGTCGCCGCGCAAGCCTCACGTTCGTTGGGTCGACGAAGCCGAGGATCAATCCCTGGGACCTACTCCGACGCTGTCGGTAAGTAAGCAATTGTCATCTGCCTGTATAGGCTTAAACATACCTAGCGTGAAACCACAAGACGACATTTTCAGCATAAAGGCATAGAAATCAGATACTATACTATACAATAAAACAATCTGATTTCTATGCATAAAGGTTTAGAGAAGTTCAGAGGGACCAGATTCGACAACAATTGCACAAACAGCTGATTGCTGATGATAATTTCAAGTGTTCAGTTATACACGATTGCTAGATCTTCAACAGATCTAATTTGAAGGGGCATGCAATTGTAGCAGAACTTCAAGGCGTGAAGGGATATATTCAACAAGATAATTTTCACTGTATGACGTCATTTTTTTTTGCGAACTGACTGCCTACCATGTTGCTTGCAAAATGCTTTGATCATTGAATTTGACACATATGCAGTATTGTACCAAATTTCATCTAATAATACCATCACAACAACCGTAAATCTTGCATATCTGCAATCGACGCTCATGAGGCACTGGTGTCGATTCAGTCCAATAAGTTAAATCAAGGACATCTTTGAATCAGTCAATTGTCGTGCATATAATGAGGCAACTTGGTCATTTGCATAGTCATTTGTTAAAACTTTCCTCATGACTGCTGACATGCAGTCATAAACATGAAAAATGTAGCTATCTTTTCATAAGGACATCGCCCAGACACCCCACTTTATACATCAAGAATTCATGTTCATTGCAAAAGTCCACCGAACTTTCAGTTTTTTTCCGCAATGGTTTGTGCGATAGAGTCGAGATCAGTCTGCACATTCCGCGATTTGCGATGATGATTTGAGCTGATTTTAGTCGTTGAACATAAAGTAGGAGAACGTTTGATGTGGCAATCAATTTTTTTGTCACTATGGAGCTGTTCATTGACTAAAATTCTGCCGACAGAAAATTAAACCGATTTAATCATGATTAATGTTCGATATCTATGGATTTAATATTCTGCCGGCAGAATATTCAGCCGACTTAATGAACGACACTATAACACCGAAACTGGCAGAATATTCAGTCGGTTTCGGTATTATACCGTCGTTCATTAGGTCGGCAGAATATTAAATCGGTTAAATTTTCTGTCAATGAACAGCCACTTTAAGTAAATTAAAATAACTTTATATTTTTTTCAAATTTTCGAATACATTAACCTATTTTTAGAAGCACGAGGTCACGAATGTTACTAAATTGGTATTGATAATTTACCCTGGCATTCACAATAAATTTACGCTGATTCAACGCTACGGAATGTAGATCATTTTGTCTTCATGATATCAAATCTTGACCATAGCGCCAGATTTTTTTTCACTTTGTGATGTATTGCTAAAGCAATTCTTGAGTCTTGATGATCGAGAAGATTGACAGAACAACGCATTATTTTCATCGGAAGCAATGCCCCAAATTTTAGTCGACAATTTCAGCACCATTCACATTTTTTAAGTTATGTGGACAACATTGAATTCCAAGAATGTCTGTAATAGGAAGTATTTTACATAATTGTTGCTCGAGCGTGCTTATTGAAAACATAAAGTAACAAATTCGACACCTTGTTTATTCCTTTCATGAGGATTCATGGTCTGGATCATCCAACAGGCATTCATGGTCGGTGGTTGATGTTTGATTTCCACATTTGACTAATCAGCTATGAAGCCTATAGTTATGATGCACCTTGAAATTGCATTCACAAGTGTGTTTCTTTGGCAAATGTTGCTTCTCGAGCTGTTGGCTACATGATCATTTGTGATCTTTTCATCACTCAATATATAGGTGAATCTTCTCGAACCAGTTATTGACTTATTTTAGAACATACGAGTTCAGTAGTTCCAGTTCTTCACTTTCTGTCTACGTGTTTGACAGGGCGTCGTCTGAGCTCAGGAACTTCGTTGGGTCTCAGAAATCTCCCTCACAATTTTTGCGGAAAATGCAGCTAAGTTATCAATGATTCTGGAGAGATCGTTTTGTGATTCATTGCCGTTGAGTCAACTGCACATCATTCCTTCATTTCAACTACTGCTTACTTAATTCAAATAAAGAACTATCTTCAAGCCCATAATTCCATATAGTGTATCCAAAATGCAGTCCATTGCTGGGTTCTATGAAGGGCTACCGGTCTACATCTGTTCACATTATGGGATCATATTTGTTAGCTGATATTTGCCATTAAAGTTTATCCTTCCTTGACTTCACTTAATGAGGTCTAGTACTCTGGGATGTGTAGCATTCGAATTCCATTGTTTTCCTGCCATGAACGCCAGTGTCTACGCCACCGGCTAGATATATCCGATAACATCAAAAATGATATTCCGACCCGTTCATAGCTGCTTCTAAGCATATCGAGTAGGAGTACACGGTCACCAGTAGATTTCCGCCATGTCGACACCTTCATGGATCGCCTTTGTTTCTCCACGCATGAGTCGCATCTACGCCAAAGTTGCTGCTTCGGCTCCATTCACTCCATCCTTTGACAAAATTATCAATGTTGCATTTGCAGTTACTCGGATGATGCGGAAGTTCTTAATGATCAAAATATTCAATAGCCCCCACAATATTGAAGGTTGGATGTGAATGTGCTTGCAGAAGCGAAGAAACGTAACAGTCGTCGTGTTATCGCTAATTGAAGCCAAAGTGTTCTAGTGAAGAATTCAGGTTATGAAAACTGAAATGCATGCGAAGGCATGCTTTGGAATTCACATGCCAGATAATTCGAGAGATGACAATGAAAATTTGATGAGTGTTTCGCTTTTTTTCTGCCACACATGAAAGTCTGTTATCAAATTATGAAAATGAACTTATAATTGAAGGGCGAGGGGAAACTCTTTATGATAATGAAGTAGAATTCTAGCCATATAGTGAGTTGAGTATATATGGTAGAGTGTAGAATTAAAAAAGTACCTATATACAGTGAAAAGTTTTATATCGAAAGATTGAGTTTTTTGCTGATTACGTTCCTGCAGTTACAAAAAATTATTTGAGCAGTTCTTAAAAGGCTAAAATTTTGCAAATTTGTACATGAAGCCACTTTATAAGTAGTATGGAACAAATTGGATATCAAAAGGAATGAATATTTGCTAATAGGTATCGTAACTAAGCGGAAATTAAGCTGATAATTAAGGGAATTTCATGAACAGTATTGTTATAGAAGTCTTCATGGACAAGTCGAGATCTTATTGTATTTCTTGGCTGAAATTTCAATTTTTAATTCAATATTCATCGGCATGACTTTATGATTCACTAAATTTATGTTTTATTTCTTGAATCTGAATATATAGTCAGGTGGACCCATTTATATCTAATTGAACTCATTGTCTTTGATTATGATATTTTACTTCACCATTGGCCAATATGAAGCCTGTATTGAACAAGTTTCCTACATATTGCATGCTATATTAACCCTCGTCAGTTATCTGATCGCCCCTATTATATAACAGATTTATAACAGAGTGCATATAAGTAGATCGAATCGAAAAACTCTGCGAAGCCGTCTCCACTGTGACCTCAATCATTTCATGGTGAAAAGGGGATGTCTGAACATGGTAGTACAGTCGGACAGAATTTCAAAAATTCAATGTTCCACGACGAACCAAAAATTCTTGAAACCGAGAGGAACTACCACAAAAGACTTTTCCTGGAAGCGTGGCATTCAAAAAGCCAAAAACTCTAAATTTTTTGAATATATTGTCTTGGCTATTTTTCATTATTTGATTGTAGTTGGAAAGAGCCAATATAGAATGACAAATTACTTACAAATTCATTCATTTGGTAAGCTACAAAATCAGTTAAAATGAAGAAAAATCAGATTTTGGAAAAACCTATTCCGGTGTAAAGCTATAAACCTCGTTTTATAACTGCGATTGCGATTAGGCCTACCCATAAATATCGTGTATGACCAAAAATTCATCTAAATATATCGGATTCGATATTATCTAAAAAATATTTTTGTATACCTTGACTCTACTTCTGAAGTAGGTCTTTAAATTCTATAAATCATTATCCTAATAGTTAGGACTTTAAATAGGCCTACTTATTAAATACTACCAAAATTTAGTTAGCCTGCATCAAAAAATTAAATAAAAATCTATCTTGCACCTTAAACGATATATTTTAGGCCAAGCCGAAGAGCCGCGGCTCCGACCGGCTCGAACAAGTGGAGTCGAGCCGCCATCGGTTTGGCTCGGCTCGGCTTAGGTACATTTCTAGTATGCGTTTATACGTCTGGGATGTTTCTGATGAAATCGAAAAATCTTTTCTTTTTTTGCTGCTCCTGCATCACATCATCATATCTGGGCTGTTTGTAGAAACGTAGAGATCAATTCAACAAAAGAAAGACAAGCTTTGAATGTACAAATTTCTTCTGAATTCTTCAGATCCGTTTAAGGGTGCAAAACTCAATGTAATCCTACTTTTTAGCTTTTTATCATTTTCTGATCACATCGTTAAAATATTGCGCTCGTACTTTCATGGACCAAATATTTGTGGTGCTTCTGTCTTTTATGTTTATGTAATCCATCATTTAGTACAAAAGTACATTTTGCAGATGCATCCATGTTTAGTGAATAATAGGTCTATGGCAGTATTACTGTATCAAGTCCTTCGCTACATCTTAACCCTCATCGCCACACCTGTCTACCTGTGTAGACGACATGTTTTTTGAAACGGGGTGGGGACAACTGGGCCCAAAAAGAAGTACAAAATGACTCTCCTTTTTTGACATAAATGTGTTGCACAGACTCTGCTGTACACATAAATGCCCATTTTCGATACTACAATGTCCTTGTCTATAAAATAAACTCATTTAAAAAAAATAATAAAAAAAAAATTTCATAAAAATTTCATTTCATATGAGTCTGTGCAACACATTTATGTCAAAAAAGGAGAGTCATTTTGTACTTTTTTTGGGCCCAGTTTTACCGGGCCCAGTTGTCCCGGAAGCTTTGAAACACTGTAACTTCTTCAAAAATGATGATATCTTGATGAAATATATTTTCCATGTATATTTTTGAAGTATTATGCTATCCTCAGAATTTCAGATCTAAAATCAATTTCGGTCATGTCAAACACGCATTACAATCATATTCGGCACACCTGTGTACCTTTGCATAAGTCAGCACTTAATGTACAAAAATGTTGGATTTTCGAAAGACAATAATTAAACTCTTGGTTCTGCTTTAGTGTCAGTCGTGCTTAGTTGTCTGAGAGAACATTTTTCGGAAGTTATTTTATGAGTCACAACGGTCAAAGTCCGTTTGGTTAAGTGAAGGATTGCCACAATAAAAACTGCATTTGTGTTTTGTAAGTGACAGTCTGAAAGATATTCTACAAGGTATGTGGCGTTGGTCAGTCGAAGAAGTCAAAGTCCACTCCGCATTGGTTGAATCATTGCATAAGAAGAATTGGTTCATACATGATAGAAATATTCACTTCCAACTTCAGTAGGATATCATCAATCGTTATTCTACGAAGTTCAGCGACGTTCAGTAGATTGGCGATCAACCTAAACCTTAGTTTGGTGCGTGTCTGCATAATATTATCATTCATAACATGCTCACATGAATGGTGAAATTAATTGTTTCGAAACTTTTTTGAAGCTATGAAATTCAATTAGTGAACATATTCGAACATTTTTCACGTCCTTTTCTCCATCTCCGTTGGGTTGGACGATGATGGCTCTCGGAATTTCTCCCTCCCTCCCTCCCCGCCACTCAATTCGCGCAGTCACAGCTGCATTCGTTCCACCACCGGAATCCAACATATCTCGCAAGTATCAGAAACGGGTAACAGTGTCGCACCTGAGCATCTCTTGCCCTCTTCACTTGTCAATAATTGCGCCAATTCTTTCCTTCTCCTCTCTTGAGATTGCCAAATGATCTTGCGGGCATTCTCCTTTGCCTTTGCCTATCGCGAATCGCATTCTCTGTTCTTCCACTGCTGCGGCTACTTCTTCGCACCACCATGTGTCAGTATGTAACTTGGTGCACACTTCGTCTTGCCGCTTAGTGAAATAAGAAATGTAACTCTAGCTCTACATTATGTATTCTACTACTCAAATATTCTTCATTTTTGCCGCTTTAGTGTGAATTAATCTGTAAATAAAATTAAAAATCTTTTTCAAATAAATCGTTGAGGTGGCGCTATCAAAGTGCCCATTGCGAGTGAGCTGCTCAAAGTTGAGAAGAACGGTAGAGCTGATGCAAAAAGCGAACGGTGAATTTCGACGAGATCAGCAAGCGTCTTCTGCCTATCACCAGCGATAAAGCTTGGAAAAAGAACGGAAAGAAATATTAATTGGAATCGAAGTTGCTGATCTTCAGACAGAAAAAGGAAACTCTCGACTGGAGACTGCTCTCGACAGTAGAAATATACAAAGAGATAGGAAGATCTTGCATGGATAGGAATTAATTCACAAGAGTTTGAAAAGAAAGAAGGAACTTAAAGTGGAATTGGATGGTGTGAATCAAAATGACAGTGACTTCACTCACTCATCCCTTTTTGCGTCCTTTTCCAGATGGTGGTTTATGCGCTTACTGCTTTAGTATGAACTTCCAATTCGGTCGATCACGGGCGTCCGCTTCCTGGGCTCCCACATGTTTGGATCATCTTTCACCACTTAGTCCCAGGTCTTCTTTTGTCTTCCTGCTCCTCTTTTACCATCTACTTCCATCCACATAACTTTTCTGATCCACTCTGTCTCATCCCTTCTTACCACGTGGCCAAACCAACGTAGTCTTTGCCTTCTCACGATGTCTGTGATGTTCTCAAGACCCATTGCTTCTCTGATGCTGTCATTCGATTTCCTGTCCGATAAACTGACACCACACATCTACCTTGGCATTCACATCTCCAAACGTTCAAGCATCTTCTGATGGGATGAAAGCAGCGGTCATGACTCGCAACCATAAAGCATAGCTTGCCGCACACAGGCTACATATACATGACCCCTGGTTCTCAAAGATGGCCCTTCAGTAGATTCTAACTTCTGATATACATACATATCTATATCTTTATTCATTATGCTACTTTGTTATTACAGTCAGTTTCTCCACTTCCTCAGATTGACGGAGGCTAATAATACGGAGGAGGGGGTGATACGAAGGCAAATATTATCATTTTTATGGAAGTCTACGCGCACAGTTGAATAGTACTTTCTTCCTTCATGTTGACAGTTGATTGGTAGCGTCTCACCTGTGTTCTAATTTCATGTGCCAAATGCAAATCATAACCCTTTCGTTAGATACTTTATGTACACTTTGCATGACACACAAAATACAATGTGATTTGATGAGGTGAATCAATGGGATTAGACAATATTAGAAATATTAACAAGATTTTCAACCATAGATGGCTTCATATAGTCAAATAATGAGCGTAAAGCGTCAAACTGGTTGAAAATACATGAATGACGCTGTGTGGCAAACTTAACGTATTTCTTTATTTTTCCGTTTTTCACGTTATTTTTCTTCGGTAATAGCGCTGGGAACCCTGCTCTTGTAAAGAATTCAATGACTAATGAAAAGCAGGAGACTTTAAAGAGTAAAGTAGAAGAACTTGTGCAAGTTGAATAACAAATAAAAGAGAAGGATCTTGTGCCCTCGAACATTTATGTTGAGATAATTAATTAATAACAGTTAACCGAATAAAAATAACAAATTTGGTCTATATATGAAAGCCTATTGAAGCTAATTTAGGACCTTGTAGTCTTAAAATTTAAACAGCTGCTGAATTTCCCTATTTTATTGATCACGAATACTGCCATCGCGTCGATCACGTCCATCACTTGAACGATGTCAGCATTACAATAATCCCTACAATTTGCTATAACTGCGTTAGTTTGGACCCAGTACATCGGACAGATATATCGGACATTATCCAATTATTGACATCGAAAATTGAGAATAGTAATTCTATTATTGCTTTCAGAAAATTAAGATTAAATGACAAAACAAACTGATCTTTAGTTCATGAAAGTTTGTGCTTTGTCGAGTTCAGGATCTAAGTGCAGAAACAATTGATGTCGGTAACGTTCTTGTTTAAGCATGATGCTACGCACCTGATCCTCATCATCAAGCTACCTATTTGGCAAAACAAGGACAATGGAAAGTCACATGTCAAATAAGCATACACTCTCTAACTCATCTAGTGCCAATATATTATTCGAAATAGGTTGTAGTTATAAATCCTAGAAGACATCAAACATCTCAGGAAAAGGAGGAAACTTTGATTTGACTGCATATTTCTTTAATGACTGCCAAGGTGTCACAGTATCTTTCAAATGACTGTTCAATTGTGCGCAGCTAATTTTATCGCACATTTTGTTCATTGTTTGTCGATTTGCTTCGCTTCCCATGACTTTGATTCAATTTCACCTCAACTTATGTATCTATATTCGTATTATGAAAAGTATAAGAAGCTTGTACTTGGAAAATGTCCTGACTATTGCGAGTCATGTTTTTAGAGATATTAATAATTTTTTTTCAAATGTACAACATTTTTCGATTACTATGCAGTAATCATCTTCAGCTACAAATCGTCTTGTACCTGAAGATGATTACTGGATAATAGTCGAAAAATGTTGTACATTTGAAAAAGCATAATATCTCTAAAACCTGACTCTCTCTAACTCAGCTATTACGTAGAAAGCTTGCTTGTCAGTCAATTGCAGGAGTGCATTTGATATTTCCATTATTTCTAAAAACAACGTATTTCCATCATATCCTGAAGATGAGAGTAAATTCTTTTCTTAATTAATAAAATTGCCAAGCATTACAAATTTTACTGTCAATTATCAGGCTGCAAGAGATTGAGCAACTCATAATTACAGAAAAAATGGAGATATGTCAAAAGATAGTCATTCGGGCATGCATTGCTTAGAGCTATGTCGGTTCGAGAATGCTATGAAAGCATTTCTAAATTCCTATGTAGACTTTATGAAATTGAAATTATTTTGATTTATCACTGAAATTCATTATTTAGCATCGCTAATCGATCCGTCTCATTCTGCTGTTTTTTATCATGATTCACGGAAATTTAGAAGAAAAATAGCATCATAAGTTGTATTTTGCGACCTGCATTTTGGAAATCGATGGCGATATTAGGAACTTCTACATGGACTTATCGATGATCAAAGGGTAGAGACTCCGCATCACCGTATGATTTAGTGTTCAATATATTAAAATTTACGTCGAGAGGCTCACAATCTTTGTATTGCACTGATAGTTCAGCCGAGTTTCACACATTTATAAATACGCTAACTCCAAAGTTCTAAAATCCATCGCAAATGTTCATCAGAGATCATCAGGGTTGCTCACCAGAAATTCGGGTTTAACCCCGGGAGGGTTTTTCGGGTTAAACGGGCGGGATTTTCGGGTTTTTCAACATCAAGGATTTTCCGGAAGTTACTGGTTATTTGCATGCTGTTATGCATTTTTGTGAAATGTGTAAACACCACTTTGCCTCTAATTGGAGAGAGTTAAGTTACGCTGTGTACAAGCATACATTTTAAACAAAGCTAGGACTTTTATATATAGCCTATAAAAAATAAACGTGTGTAAAGCATGTCATGAAATCTTTAAAAGAACAAAAACAAATTGATCACAGAATTTGTGTGAGCATGAGTAGATTGATTCTGAATTAACCATCAATCTAAATATTTTTTTAATCATAATTTCTAGATAAAAAGCATTTTTGATAACAAAACTTTGTCATAAAAATCTTGTAACAAAGCTATAAAGAGGCGAATCAATTTAGTTCGTCAGACTCAACAAGACACTCCTCGAATGATCCTGCACTTTCAAAGCCGTCAACCATGTGCAGAATCCTCGAAACAATTGATGCCTATCTTAGTAACTTATGCTTATATCTACATGTTCAAAATGTACAATATGTGAATTTGATGACAATTTTCTCCTATAGCCAGTCTTAAAACTTCTAGGCATCTCTAAAATATGATAGGTCGCTTCTGTGAAGATGACGCTGGGGACCACAACGATTCTTGCACGATAAGGTGTCAGAGGGAAAAACCCGCCCGAAACACCCACCCAAAAATTCCGTCCGGGCGGGAGAAACGGGTTTTTCAGTCGACGGGCGGCTTTTGACCAACCCTGGAGATTAACTACCTTGCGATTAGAGAAAGTCTTGATCAATGAATATAGGAAATCCTACGACAAAACTTTCAATAATTATTGTCGCCCTCCCGGTTTGAAATGTTTTTTCGGAGTGACCGCACATTCTTCTCTTTCATGCATTTTGTGCATGTATATTTATGTTTATGTTATTAGAAATTAAAATTCATTGACTTTTTGACTGTCGCGAACATCATCAATCCCATGAGATTTTATTTGGTTAAGTGCATGTTTATTAAATACGAATTCCGTGTGAAAGAAATGTTCGAGTATACATTTAAGAATGTTGAAATAATGAAGCTGTTTAAGATGATAAAAATGGCAAACTTTGCAAGTTAGCAATCTGTCATCATCAGATAAATGAATTTAAATTTGTGCGACAGAAATTTCATTTATTATTTACTAATGATTTTGTCATAAAATTTTGTTTTCTGTTTCAGATGGCATTAGTTACGAATGAAATATTATTTGATTCAATGTTTGAGGACGTACTGCAGTCATTGTATTCGACCACAAGTTGTGAAATTTCAGTGGCAAAGAATTACTTTGAAAAGGTAATCAGGCAAGCAGACACTCAATGGTAAACATGCACTTATACTTAGGGAATAGAGAAACTCCTGAAAATAAAATAGTAAACATAAAGGAACACGGATATCATAATAGGAGAGCAAAACCAGATTAATCAGTGATAGGATGAGAAACTCTCGTCATTCATGAATGATTATTGAAATTACTGAAGGATGTCAAATACACAAGGGGAATTTTGGGTAATCCAACATTTAATAATATCAGCTACGTCTAAGAAGAATTATGTTATACTGATAATATACAATGAAGATAAAATACTTTCTGCTCAGGTGCATGTTGCAAACTGGCTAAGTGATGTTTCTTCCAGGGATGAGAATTTTCCGCGGATCTGCGGGGGCCCCAATATGTCTGCTTAATGTATTCCTTATTTTGTCTATTTGGGGCCCTGGAAATATGAATTTCCGCTGGTTTCCCCGTTACCACATTCTCATCCCTATTTTTCATAACTTTGGCAAAAATGGGAGACGAGTTAAAATGGGAAGTGTTTGATGCCTCTAGCCATCTGGGAAGATGACAAAGTTTTCTGGTTCACTATGAGGGCTATAATTACTTTCGATTGCAACGCTTTGTAAAGTTCAAATTGCAAGTTAATTATTGCGTAAGTGAGCGCCACTCTTGAGAATTCGATACCTTTTCACAATTCAGTGCCTCTTTCACGAGACCGGATGGACATTTTTCTACAAGGCTTGTTTCTGACATCACCATGAAAAATGGCTTGACTGCTTGGAATCGAACTCAGTCCACGAAATGCTAACGTGGCCCGAAGATCACCAAGACACACACACTCAACACTGCCTGGAGGCAGCTGCTATTGTTGTAGTAACAAGCCGTGAGGATTATGTAATAATAATGTGTAATTCTTTCACCAGCCTACTTAGTGATAAAGATATGAGTAAGGTCTTTTTACTATACTGCTGCTCTGTTAATTGCTTATCTAGTTACCTGTGTATATTCCTTTATCATCTCCACTTTTGTTTCTTCGATTTTCTGCTTCTTAGCCTTCTGTGGAGGGACAACGTTGGTGTATAGGCTCGTCCTCTTTCCTCAAGCTTTGATTAAAAAAGTTTTGGAATGATCCGCAACATGCGTGTATTATAAAGTAATGCTCTCAATATTCTTTTAAGATGTCAAGATACAATGTGCCTCATGGAAAGAAAACTCGTGGACGAACTGTTGTGGCTGCTTTTCAAGCATTCTCAGAGCATGATTGCAGCATTGAAGATCTTAAATTGGCATGTATTGCTGGATGGTGCGTGGAATGGGTAAGTTCAATGATGCATTGATTTTATGAATAACCGAATCCAAGATTTCATCACTGAGAGGCGATATCTGCTATTCTGTGACACATGGCATTTATCTTAAGACATGATGCTATTCAAGTTACTATTGATTGACAAAAATGACAAATTGCAATGTACCAGAAGATGTAAAATGTTTGATAATTTGTGATATATCCCTATCAGTAAATCTGCTACAAGCATAATCATTGATGTATTGAGAATAATTAGTTCGTATTTTCAACGCGGCATAACGTAAATAAAGAATTTTTGTGCTCAGTGCATCAATAACCGTCTTTACAGCAGAGTGGCTCATATCTCACAAATTGCCAAATGCTTAAATAATGCCGCTTAAGGTCATTTATCAGGCACTGCTATCATTTGAAATGTTCGACTTCAGCTCTGAATGGTAAATTGGAAGCCTATAAACACCATTCTATGTCTTGTAGCAGATGTTGACAATGATACTCTGTTGAAAGAGTTTGAAGAGACAATGTACGTAATAGGAATTGATGGATTTAAAGCAGTGTTTCTCAACCTTTACTTATCGCGAACTAAGACTTAGATTATGATTAGATTAAATAAATGCGGATCTGTCATACACAATTGCGTCTATTCGCGCCGAAATGCAATTTTGCATTTTTGTCTCAAATTCAGTTTCTACAGATGATGTCCTGTAATTCCTGTACAAAGACTGATCACGAGTCAGCTGTTACTAGTAATTACGAAATTTCTAGAAAAGCAAAAGAGAATTTATTATTGTATCCTATACAGAAGCAGTATACAATACAGCAGCACGTCAACTGAGCGGGCCAATTAGAATAACTCATTCTTTGGGCTACCGTGAAAAATCAATAAACACAGTGCGTCACCCTTGTGGTGGATAGTTGATGCTGACTGAATCGTATGCTCGTAATTTGCAGAAAAGTATCGCTATCATTAGTACGTAGTTGTGTTAGCGTATCCTCATATGACGGTACATGATCTGTGGATTCTTTCTATGTTAATCATATTAAAGAAATACTTCTTCGATTCTGAGACAGTGTCATCGCATTAATCCGCAAGGCCAGCACCCTTGACACTGTCCACAGGACGAAACGCGTTGGGTTTTTATATTCTAATAAACCAAATGAAAGACAGTGGAAGACGTCTTTGGACTTAATCCACCTTTAATTAGCGTCATATACCAAAATCGATCTTTATTTCATGTTAACTTTGCGATCTAAACTAACATGTCCCGCGGACCGGGGGTTGAGAAGCACTGATTTGAAATGATAGAATGTGTTAATAACATCTGAACTGAAATTTTGTTTATGTAGAAACTGAAATTCATTTCTGAAGTATCTCTTGAATTACAAGGAAAATTCTCATTGATCTAGTATGACAACTGATTAAAACTGAAAGTTACACTGATCAAGCTTCTTGTAATTAACTGGAAGAGTTAAATATTTGCGCACTCCACTGTCTTAATTATTACTGAAGCTACGTCCGATGCATTTTTAGATGCAAGCAAGCTTTCTTGTGGAAGATGATATAATGGATGATTCTTTGACGCGGAGAGGTCAGGAGTGCTGGTATTTAAAGGTGAGTTGAGCTGCGGCATACTCGACAAAGCATTGAAGGCACGCTGTACACATTTTCAAGTATCCTTAAATTTCAATACGATTACGTGTGTAAATATATGTTGTAAGCATAGTAAGCAAAATTTAATCTATATTTACGGACACTACTATTACATTTACTCGCTTATCCGCCATCATCAGTTAAGTAGTATTGTACCAGATTATCTACTGTAATAGCCATATTTTACGTTTAATAATAATAATAATACGTTTAATAACAGCCATATTTTGTATTAATGAATTGGTCGATCATCTTTATTTTCAAATGTATTGGTCATAATGTACATATATATACATAATGGTTGGGAGTCGAAACGCAGCTAGATAAGTATCTGCTGATGACTGACTGCCTCTAGCAGGGGTTCTCAAACATTTTTTGTAGAGGTCCAGGTTAAAATATTTGATGAACACTGGGGTCCGTCAAATTTTTCATCTAATAAGCATCTAAAGTTCAAGAAACACTGTAATGGGAAACATAATTCAAATATTGCAACAAATCGTGCAATTTGCTGGTTGTAATTTGAAGCTCTCCGTGAGCTTTGCGTGTGAATATCAATTTTTGATTCACTCATAAGTCACAGCACATGTGGTTTTCAAAATATTTGATATACTTATCTTTTGTACTGATCTTTCTACATGCACTTCGTGCTGAATTTTGATTGCCATTTCAAAAGAAAAATTTACATGAAAGCAACGGCACAGTCTAAAAGGATAAGAAATTACTAAATGATTTTATTGCTCTATCAGGCATTTAGGAATATAACTCAAGTCCGATTAAGATGTGATATGACTCACATCCTAAAGGTCTGATCGATAGCGAAATAAACTACACGACATTGGGGTCCGTGAAAATGATGCCACGATAGGGAGTTTGGAAACCCCTGGCCTATGGTATCATGTCTAATGTCATTAAATGTGTTGTAGACGCAGTGGTAGAAGTGTTGCATTCCATTACATGTAGATGAAGTATCAAATGAATGCGAAAAAAGAAAAATGAATAACAAACGTAGAAACATTGAATTCCACATAGTATTAGTCGTAGCTTGAAACCTCTGATAATAAATGGGTTCAAATGAAGAAGTATTTCTTTCCGCGTTTAGTCTTAGCTATGGTTGTAACATTAGGTCAATTATGTTCTCTGTGATATAGCAGAGGGTCAATTAAGTTCCATTTCTATCTCAATTTTCCTTGTACTTTTTGCATTTTATCCATCGACCTTCCGTTGCTATATCCTTTTCATTTACTTTTGATTTCCATAGCTATTGATGAACATTGTCCATTTTTACTTCCACCACTAGTGTGTGTACAGTAAATGAGGCGTTTGTGTTGAACGTGTAGAGTAAGTTTAGTTGTTAGTACAAACAGACTTGAGATTCTAATTTTATGAATTGATGGGCTAAGACTAAGATGGTAATGAATTCGCTGCCACGCGAAAGTTACATCAAGTTCTTATAAGAAGTGGTTGCTGGTTAATGTTATGTCATAGGAGCACTAAGCCTACGCATTGTGGAATGTCATCAGTCGTCATCAGGACTACTGCTATTAATTATTCAAATTACTAATAATGATATCCTATTGTAAATGAGTGCTGAGATGATTTTTTCATCGTATGAGAATTACTTCTAGTGGCCACATCTTTTTTCAGCAAAAGAAGAGTCATGGACTTATTGCAATTAATGATGGTATGCATCTCCTACAATCCGTATCAAAAATTTTAAAAATTCATTTTCGTGGACAACCATATTATGCTGATCTTCTGGATTTATTCAACGATGTGCGTTTTCATTCATTTCTAACTCTACGTGAAATTCATTTCTGGTGAAGCTAAGTTGTCTAAATCATTGGGAATGTTTTAACTTTCAGAATTCGCACAATACTATGTATGGTCAGTGCATGGATATGGTGACCTCCCCTGTTGACAAGAATTTTGATGACTACACTGAGGAGAGATATTGGACTATCATCAAATGGAAGACGGCATATTACAGCTTCTATTTGCCAGTTGCCGCTGGCATGATTTTGGTAAGTTTTACCTACAGACCGTTTCACAAATGATTGAACAAAAAAACTAACCCATTTTCAAATGCAATTTTCGTGTTGAAGTTCTGGATCAATTTTGATAAACAATATACCATATGAAACCTTATGTTCCATAGATTATTTTGGCATATATTTAGGGTTGCACCGGATAGTGGTTTTGCTATCCGGTAACCGGATAGTTAAAAACTGGAATGTTGTCTATCCGGTACCGGATAGTTCATATGTTAACCAACTATTATCTAATGACATTGTATATTGTACATTTACACACATGTTGATCGCTTTTACCTTTAAATATCCATTATTTGATATAGAGAGAAATTGAATGAACATTATTTCAAGCAGAGGCTTCCCTCATTTATTGACATAGAAAGCGTTTATTTTCAAGCGCGAGATCTTTCGGCCTACATCGCAGGCTATACTCAAGCGACTGCACTGTGCAGCCGCAGCAGTATGCATATTGTGAAGAGAAATATCCACAGACTTACGGACTCTGCAATCTATGAAATATATGTATATATATTTATCGTAAGTTAATTTTACAAGTAAATACAAATGAAACTTAATCTTTAAATTTCGGATATGATGGCAATTTCGACATGGACCAAGATGAGCAATCTATGAAATCTATGTACGTGTATATATATTTATCGTAAGTTAATTTTACAAGTAAATGCAAATGAAACTTACTCTTTAAATTTCGGATATGATGGCAATTTCGACATGGACCAAGATGAGACAAAAGTCGAATTGTTTTTGCTTTGAAACAATTATCTTTGAAAATGAAAATATCAATTATCATTTAGGTTACAATGTAATGAAATTCATGTCATATGTCAATTAACCGGCAATGAATATGTTAAGTTTCCATAGATGCACTATCCGGTTTCCGGTACCGGATGCTCAACTATCCGGTGCAACTCTACACATATTTCACCTTCATTTGTGGTCAAGTCAAAATGGTCTTGATAAAGCTTCATCTTCAATTGAAGTACTTAGTCGTAGCAATCTGCCCGATCCTTTGAGTTGAAGATTTCGTCTGATCCGACAGCCACAGAAGGAACCTTCCGATAGTACATCCCAGGATTAATTATTATACCAAAAAACGGAAATTTATGCCAGGCTTTTTTATTGCCACTTTGTCTGCACTTACAAGTTTTGCACATCCTTGTATATTAGAAAATGTTAATTTAACATCAAGAATTAATAAACTTCACTAATTCCTAAAATTTGCAACATACTATGAAGAATTTAAATTTTTTGTGACCTAATTGCTGACAGTCTGCGAACATAGTTTTTCCCAAGTCTTTGGAGCAGCCTCTTGGAGTTGGTCCGTTCAACTCCATCTTTTTCCTTCTTGTTGTTGCCTCTTCGCATTACATGGTCGAATAGTCGTGCCAACTTAACCTACACCTGTTTTCCTCGATCATTATCAGGATCAGCCGCATCAGTAGGTCTTTCGCTGGCCACTCTATGAGGAAGGAATCAACCGCAATCACACAGTTCAATCAAACTTATGTCTACTACCTCCTTTCTTCTTCTGTACCCGTCATAATCTAAGTCTTACTTCCGTAAATCATGCACGCACCAAAGCAGAATGGAACATCTTCCTTTTCATACAAAATAGTGTAAAAAATCGCACACTTTACAGTAATCGCACACTCCTTTCTAGTTCTCAGTGTACTTACACAATCTGGATGATCATTTGTATGTACTCGTAATAATCATGGTGGTGGTTCACTTTATCGACGACGACACGTCTTTTCATCGACAGGTCATTTCATAGACCACGACAGGTCTTTTCGTCGACAGGGTCATTTCATCGACAGGGACATTTCATTGACGACGACAGGTCTTTTCGTCGACAAGTCTATTGATCGGCAGGTGGATGACATTCGCTCAAGAATATCATGCGCCCATAGATAGTTAAAGACATGGATTACGAGCAACACATGAAATTATCGAGTAGGCGTGAAGATACACCTCCTCAACTTGTCACTCGGTTAATTGATAAGTCATTCAGCAGCCAAGTTAGTCGTCATTCGTATTTCCATTTTCTCGCTATATATAGCATTAGCATTTTCATTGTTGTACCTATCATAATACGCATTTCTTTGTATTGGAAATCACAATCTTCATGTATCAATGGAGGCTCTCAAGAGATTATGTGAGTCTGCTCCTATAAGATCAAAATTATGTACAGCGTTGATTTAAATGATGCTTTCAAGAAAGCGAGGTATAAAATGTCATGATTTAAGTGTTTCCATTAGACTATTTCGGATGCTATCAACATCCATCTTTAGAGACAGTGCATAATATAATTACATAGAGCAATACCTGAAGATGGAGTCTAAAGACCTGTTTTTGTACTGAGCGATATGTCATGCACATTGCAAATTCAAATACAATGTTATCCGTGAAATTATTAGGGATGTGATTTTCCTTATACGCCCAATCTGTCTCAATTACTTTATCTAAAAGTAAATTGATAAGGATAGAAATTGGGGTTAGGGAGAATGGGTAGACATTGATCATGTGCTCACTTAATCGTCTGACTTCTCATATCTTGAATGTAGACGATTTAGGCGCGGGGGTTGGCAACCCGCTTGGTCGCCATTGCCTTGATTTTTTGTACTCCGTTTCAAAAGTTGAAATGGTTTCATGTTTTTTTCTAGACTATTACATCATTTTGGGATATGATATACGTGCAAATAGCTTGCAGAAAATTGAAACTAATATTAATCTTAATACATGTAGTTTTTCTTAATTTAAAACTTAGTGCTCAGATTTTGTTCAAATCTGTTACTTGCACACGATTTTGGAGATACTTTGCCACCGTCTGTCCTCCGAAACTTACATTATTTTGCAATTTAATCATTGTATCAAACAATTTATTTTTTCATCTGTTTATTTGTCGCTCTCCAGGCTGGTGTGAAAGACGAACAAAAATTCAAAACTGCAGAAGGAATATTGCTGAAAATGGGAGAATATTTCCAAGTACAGGTAATGAAAGATTGAGATTGCGTTATTGAAATCAGCGTGCACAATAAGTCAAAATATGCGATAGATCATTAACTCTTGAGTACATTTGACAGGTGTTGGTAATCCCTGTTTAATGTACGTGTATATCGTAATGTCTACCTCTGTGTGTGTTTCAGAAATGAAGATAACGTTAATTGTTAATGTGCTGTCCTGAAGAAGAAAGTCGGAATATTGACCATCAACGTTATTTTCATTCCTGAAACACATTCAGAGGCAATCATTTTGATAGACTATTGAGCTTTACAATCTATTTAAAATCAATTCATAGTGAGTGATTTATAAATCACAGGAGGGTTTTAGTCGTGATTTCAGGATAATTGCATGCGTTATAGCGGTGTTGGTGTCGAAGGTGATTTGTCCTCTCAAAAATATTAGTACTTTTACCACGAAATACTATGAAAATTTGATTATTCTATCTGCTATCTGGTGTGGATTTGTATGTCAAGTGTGGATTGTTAGTCGCATGCAAATATAGTAAGGAATGCTTGATTATGTTGGCCCTCTTTATATGAAAATTTGGCTGGGCTTTTGGTGCATACGAGATGTATCTCTGAAAGAAAAGAAGATTTCCGTTTCATGCGATTCAGAATTACTTGCTTTTGACGGATCGATATCAACAGGTATTTCATAAGTGAATATGATGCGCATGATTTCTGCGCTTTGTTTATGACTGGTAGCCATCAAATTCACAGTCGTTGCTAATATACCCGGTATGCAGTCTTTCTGTGGACGTTACGTTAATTACGTTCAGTGTTCTACTCCTCGACAAATGTTCACATAAATGCATTTCTTAGGATTATAAATTGAGATTGAGAAATTTATGAAGGATCCCTGGGTTCAATAACTTCGTTATTTTTTTTTTACTCCTGCTGTCATTTCAACGTCCAAATCGTGATGGTTTTATGACATTAAGCTTGCAGTGTTCGGAATGTGTGTCATTTAAAATTGAACAATCTGTAAAAGGAATAGTGATAATTATCTGTACGATCGCTACAGATGATGTGTTAACAATGTTTATTACATTGCTTTCCTTACTCATCGTGTAGTTACGTGCCTAAAAAATGAAATGATCATTTCTATACTGATGTATCTGCATTTCAGGATGACTACCTTGATTGCTTCGGCGATTCTGAAGTAATGGGCAAAATTGGACGGGATATCGAAGATGCCAAATGTTCCTGGCTATTTGTCAAGGCCATAAGTCGTGCATCAGAAAAGGAAAAGGAGATATTGAAGGCAAGTTCTAAATAGTAAATAGGCAATATGAAATATTTTCAGTTAATACCACAATCCCCTAGCAGTTACAATTGTCGACACATTATATTCATTTCGCACATCTGATAGCAGTATGCTGACAACGACAACAATTATTGTCGTAAAGCCATTTTTCCTATTTTATCATCGAATTTTATCACCTGGGTGTAAATATCTACTTATTCCATATTCTCTCAATTATTTTTTCATTAACAAGTGAAATATAAAAGATAAATCTGTCCATGAAATGGATTGATAAGGTTGACATTTTTTTTGAATAAATCATTGCACTCCGATTGGCTTTTGAAAGCTAGTTCCAAGAAAGTCAAAATTCAATTCTACTCTATATTAAGGAGATATTCATAAAGATTACAGAGTGCCAGTTCGCCTGGGCGTAGAATATAAGGATGTCCTCAGACTTGAAAAATGTAAGCACGAAAATTCCTTGTAAGACGCAGACGCTGCATTTAGCCCTACAAGGGCTCGTTTACGATACATGTCTCGTCTAAGGAGATATGTCTTGATCGAAGAATGATGTTGTCATCAGAGTGTGAGACAGCATGGTTTAGGCTGAGTCATCAATTATTCATTGTGATTTCAATTGAAGGTTTTGAAGCTAATGTAGCTTGTAGCTCCATGTTGTCTCGCGCATTTGTGATGAAGTTATTCTTCGATAAAGAACCTGTAGGCGCTCGATTCCCTTCTTAGACACCTATGTACTGTACATTATGTTCCGCTCGATTATGTTCATCAAAATAGACAACCTTTTCTTGGATTAAACTCCGTGGTTGTCTGCTCTAAATGCCACTATTGCCGACTTTTTGTAAAATTCATAATTTTTGGCATGGAATGTGTTCAGGTCATTTCCTTTCATGTTCATGTACCTTTGTCTATAAAGCTGAACGCAGCTAGATTTGGAGAGTCTCTTAATGTCGGCAAACACCGACATGTTGGCCCACTTCATCCACATTGAACCACATTCTCACATACATTGCCGATCAGATGCATGATAATAGCACATGCACATCATAGGAAATGACCTGAACACATTCCATGCCAAAAATTATGACTCTTGGCTTAGTACGTTTCGTTAAATCAGAGAAAACATAGAAGAATTCTTTTTAACGAAAAACTACAATCTGCGTCCCATTGGATTTACATGTTTTTCTTTGATCATGTCTGACAAGAAGAGGAACTCGGCAGACGTGCAGATTCGTAGTAGGCATAGGGTGTTTTTTTGTGACCTTTTTGCATTTAAGATATGAGATAGAATATTTAAAGATCAGAATTATTTTCAAAATTGAGAATTTCGGTGATAGACAATCTCACTCGAGTCAGGGGAAGAAGTAGGAGTTTCCAGTCTGTATTGCCACACCTATTCTTGAATCAAGAAAGAGGATTCTTTTTCGTCTCCTGGTGCGTCTGTGATCTGCTTGCCGACATCCAGAATGAAAGTGAAGGCAGAAGGGCTCCAAATGACCTTTTGCGCCTAGCATGCATGCATCCTTTTCAGTGTCTCCAACTCGCCTCATATTGATGCATATTGACCTTTACATTTTCATTATGTGGAGAGGAGGATAGCCTTTCGGTGGTTAGCTTAACATTCCATGTAATGATAAATTGAAGCGACTCATCTCTGAAACGGAACAGCGCTAAATGTATACTTTTCTTATATGTGATATATGCCGTGATGATAGCGACGCTTAGTCGTTGAAGTAAATTGGCTTGAAAAAACAATCAGAATTAGGACAACATCAAAAATAGCAATAACAGCATCAATACTTCAATTTCCCAATTAAAATGATAGAGCACGCAGTTTTACACTCCAGTATTCCTATGCAGTTTTGTGTTCAATGTTGTAGAATCCTAAGCGAAGGGAGACACTTTTCCTTTTGTGATCAGGTTGATGGACGAGGTTCTCTGAAAGAAAAATTTCTAGTGACTAATTGATGCTTAGTCATGACTCTGTTCTTGCGCTCTTGCACTTTTATTATAGTATTATAATAACATGCGCTTTTATTTATCCAATTAAATCGCAAGATACAGTGGTCGAATTAAGCATGTGGCACGAGGAAAGTGCGTATGCACCAATGAGATCAGAGACAAAGATTGTCATTGAAACGTCTGCTAGTTTACAGCACAAAGGAATTTCTATATCACAAAGACTGAATTTCTGGAAGCAAAAAATGACATGAACGATCATGGATGGCAAACGTTCCTGAATAAATACGTCGGCCTCTATCACATTGTGAAAAAGTCTATGAGTCAAGACATCTCTACCATCATGTGAGAACTTCAAGCAGGTACATGTACTTCCGCATTCATTACCGCAAATAAATCGGTAAAATCGACGTTGAAGGGATTCAATACCGGCAGCATCTGTAGGCTTGAGTGAAAAACCATCGAATAACGAATAATGGGCAACAGTATTCAAAGACAAAACGTATGAAAGTTCTACACACATTTTGAAGATCACTTTTTGAGATGCATAGTTTGATAACACTCATAGCGTACATGAGTTTTACGGCAGACCACACTATTTTATCAATGTTTCTCAGACCAAGTCCGTCGAGAATTAAAGCGAACTCCAATCAAGTCAAAGGAGTGAATGACTACATTGTCACGAAGATTCAATATTATCCAATATCATTTCTTTTAACTTTCTATTTTTTTTAATTTATTAGACGTGAGCATTGACCATGTACATGCAATGATATATTCTTACTCGTTTCAAATAAATATGCTAATGAAATCGACAATCTTGAAACCCTCAAAAATCAAGTAATGGATTTGGAAATACACATTCTGTTCACGGAGCGACAGTACTGTCCATATTCAAGGTCTAATTCTATCCTGTTCGTCTACACTTCAGTGAATACGTGTTACTAGAAGCATTAGTACAGTTAATATCATTCATTGAAGAACCTTTCAATGTCCTGATCCCATTCAATCATAGATTTATCGGCTGAAGTCATTTATATTTAGAAATAAGCGCATGCATGAGCATAAACCTGCGTGAAGAAGCATTCGGCAACGTCACATAAATTTCAATGCGGGTGTTATTGTTGAACAAACTTACATCAGTGCATAATTCGTACTTTGTCTATTATGATTCAAAGTCATCAATATTTAATTATCTTTCCACCTTGCTTGCTACTACCTTATGAATGCATGTAAACCTCTATTTTTTTTAAATGTCTCTGCTAATTCTACATATATTTTAAAAGATTGATTTAGAGCATTCCAGAGCAAGCAATTAAAATAATTAAGAACCTCCGTTCATTTCATTTTTAAAGATTCTGAGTGCGAAGGCGATCAATGCTTCATCCTAGAAGACTATTGAATATCTGAACCTGTTAACAAATTAGCATTCGTTTAACTTGTCAACGCCAAAGAAAAATTCGGAAAAGATAATTGAATTTTCAGGTAGATTGAAGCAATAGTATCAAAAATCTATCAATAAAAATTCAGAATTTCTTATCATTTATGTCTAAAAAAATCAAAACTTGCTGAAGACATGATGATATTGAAAAATGTACTCAAAATGCTGTCTGCATGACGTTCTTGGCTCTTCTTTATGATTGTTCGAAATATGTTGACCATATCCGATAATTGAGCGGTTCAATTTGCATGCAACTATTGTCTTGCGGGTTGGGACTTCGTTGCGTATATTTTCGATATAATCTTCTTCAGACTCTATTATGATACAAGTACTCAGATAAGAGTTTATATGCGCGGAAGGAGTTCGCTACCTCAAGATTGGGATAGTCTGATGTCAAGCATTCTTTCTGGATATTTGGTTGCTTGGCGAGCACTAAGAAGAAGCGCAAGGGATTTTCAGATGGTTTGGAGAGAGATTGTGTAAGCTGAAAGAACCGAGTTGCCAGCAAACAGTGGAAGAGCAGCAAGGCATCATTGCCTCACGTTGCATCTGGTATGAAAATGATAGAATACTTGTTAACGAATGTAAATGTAGGTTAAAACTGCATTCGCACACAAATTTCAATGAGGAAAGTGAGTTAAGTGCTGAAATCGATTGAGCCCGTGCTGAGTCCTCGCATGGTAGTCAGTCCTGAAGAAGTGGAAGAATCAGTAAAGAAGATTTCAGAGAAAAGTGTAGGTCCATCCTGATTGGTCGCGGATTTATATATATTCGTATGCCGGATTTGATCAGAGTTTATAGGCGTCCAGCGTCAGCGGCCATCTGCAACACTTTACTGTACATTTCTGTCCTTCTTTACAAAGGAAAAGGCGATCTATTTGGTTGTGGTTCGCTCCGTAATGTGAAGTTGCTGGAGCATGGCATAAAGATTGTCGGAGAGTGATTGTCAAAAGATTAAGATTGGTGGACTTTGGCGACCTGCAATTCGGATTCACTCCAAGGGAAAAGTACCACAGATGCCATTTTCATCATTCGCCGGCTCTAGGAGAACACTTGACCAATAGAAGGATATTTTCTTCGCCTTCACTGACTTGGAGAAGTCGCTTGATAAGATCCCCAATGAAGTGTTGCGATAGTCTGCGTGTGGTTAGTATTCCAGAGTACCTTGCTAAAGTAGCGATTTCATTTTAGCCATCTAAGGGATTAATGAGAAGGTCAATTGAGCTGTCATTTAAGGCGTTCACGAATCTCAGATTTTAAAGTTGTTCCTTTAACCTAAATATTTTTTTCATTTTTACATTGTACTTCCATTCAATTAAAGAATCTCAGCATGCTGTAGGCTTGCTTATAATTATACATGACAAAAATGCCTAAATCTATCTGGCTCTCTGACAAAAATTGACTTATTGGTGATTTTCTGACTTAACATGCAAACTGCAAATATTGACTAATTAAAAAAATGAGTTTAATGATCAACAAAATGCTCTAATAATGAGTCCCTCACTTGGAAGTCGCCCAAGCAGTGGTCAAAATATAAAACTGCTCTGTTTAGACATTGTAATTGTCGGTAAGAAAGCAAGTGAGTATGATGATCAATTCTCCACGATAACGAGAATTTTCTGAGCATTCATTTGTTTTATTGTTCATCGAAATCGGTGCGCAGGACAAGGAGAGAAAGTTTGATAGGCCTGCTGTTAATTTATTTATCACACATTGAAATGTTTAAGGCTAATATTCACTGGTGAGGTTTCAAAAATCAGTTCATTCTAGGTGCCGGAAATATTTTAATTCGAAAATTATTGAGGTAGGCTTTTGGGAATTAAAATGAACTTAATTGTTGTGGAGGTTGCCAAATTCATCGGCGGTCATGAGAACCTTTATTTCCGGTGAAACGATTTTCGCACCACCACCGGTAGCCATCTTCACCGGTGTTTGTAAAAAACGTACTTCAAGGGAAATAGAAGTTCTCGTAGCATTTGATGATTTGGAAACCTCAATAATCAAAACTTTTCGTGAATGCATGGTTTTCAATAATAAATAGTGCGCGCAATTAAAATATTCTTAATTAGATCGCTTATGTTTCCTTCTTCGTTTGCAGGTGAATTACGGAATCGACGATGTGGATAAGGTAGAAACTGTCAAAACATTATACAAGGAATTGAACATGCAGCAAATTTATAGAGACTATGAAGACGCGGCATTCGATGAAATTATGTCAACAATCAAGATTAAGTGTCCCGCAGTAAATTTACCTTCATCAATTTTTTGTGAACTGACACGAAAGATTTTTAAAAGGCAAAAATGAAATTTCTTATTTATTTTACTTTTTCTATTTTGTTATTTGTATTCTCTGAATTGTTACCTTGTGTAAATATACCTCTTTTGAGCTCTGGTGTGATTCTTTTACTTATGAGTTGATAAAAAATGTTTGGTCCTCATCCACATGTAAATTACCCGCTGAAGCTAGCTTCAACCAATTTCTACCGCAACGATGTCTGCATAGACGTAATGACTACTCTTTCATAATTCTTTTTAGATATTGATATTACATAAAAAAATTAAAAATCTAATTGCATTCAGACACAATATAATAATACCTTAGGATGCTTCAAATTTTTATTCTGTGAAAATAAGTATTTTAAAAGTCTAAGTCCAACCCTAAGGTCTCATTATTGATCTTCACTATAATATGGTCGCTGATTATATCGCATGTGCATTGATTCGAATATGCCGGCTACTTGAAAATAGCTTTCATGCTCGTTTTTTAACCTAAGTAAATAGTACTTTAATTGCCAGGCATACATAGTTTCCTGCTTGGTAACTCGACAGACGTCGAATTCCGCCTCGCAGAGTGAGAACCACAGCTCGACGTCGGAGGACCAGAAGGAAGGTAGCTTCACACTTAGAGCGGCGAGTTGAGTTGGGTCGGTCATGATTTTTAGTTGGGCGCCAAATTGTAGAGGTTTTGGGTAATGTCTATGATGATTGTAGTAAGGTAAATCACCAAAGTAAGTTATTCTATTCTCTAACAGCCCGGAGAGAGAGTTTTTAGAACACCGTCTTGCCTCGTAGTCAGAGAAGTTGTGTTAATATTATCATCAGCATTACATTCGCCAAGTGACAGGATGGAAAGGTAATTAAGATAAGGCGAAGGGATTACAAGTGGAAAGTGAAGTAAAGAGAGATGTTAAAATCAAGGAGAGCAGCAGCTGTACACCATCTGTTAGCGTGCATCGCAACTAAGGCTGATTGATGACACCGCTACAGTACTCCCCTCCCAGCCTTTACGTCAGTCAAGGCGATGCCGTAGTAGAATAAAGATGTTCATCCTGGAACGTAACGAGCGGGAGATTGTATGTGCCGGCCAGAGCGCGTGGTCGGAGTAGGAGTGTCAGCACTTGATCTATCTAAGTGGGCGGGCTTGAGGCGGTCGATGGAAATTGTCTCTGAGCGGCCGTTTTTGGAGATACAGTAAAATTTATCGCTCCGACTGAGGATAAGATACGGCCCGTCGTACGTAGGTTGAAGTAGTATAGGGTATAGGATTCGGCGCATCGCTTCGCTCAGCACCGAATCCCACACCTAGGTAGATACAAAAATGAAAAATTAGGGTCCTCTTGAAATTAGCAAACCAAAAATGCAAATAGCCCCCTCTTGAAATTTAGCAAAAAACAAAAATGAATATGAACAAAAATATTCATTTAAAAATGGAAGATGTAAAAACAAAAGAACCATCAGCCCCTTTATATCCTTCATTATCATATGAAATAAAACCTTCGGTTCCCAATGAAATGGATATAGCAAAACACAAAGATAGAGTCAGGTATATGAAAGATAAGGAAGCGCAACTATTGTTAAGATTGGAACATTATAATAAATTAAGAAAACGATGGACGATAGTTAAGAATGTGACACAAGGCGTTGGAGCATTTTTAACAATTTCTTTAGGCGCTCTCACTATTGTCATTTCATCTGGCGTTCTTACAATTCCTGTTGTTGCTAGTGCTTTAACAGGCACAGGTGTCTTCACAACGTCACTTGCAACAGTGATAGATAAATCTGTAATGTCTAAGAAACGAAAATCCTTAAGTAAGAAACATGCACATGTCAAAGAAGTATATGATAAACTACATTACTACTTCCAGAGAGTGTGTGATGACAATGTTATTACGTTAGATGAGATTGAAAAATTTGATCAAATAGCTAGAGAAGCAACTAAAATTCCTGTTAAATCTCAAGACAAAGTAAACAATGAAGCTTTTTTAGAAGAAATAAGAACTTTATTAAAAACGTTAGAACAAAGTTCCATAGAACAAAAATAAGTTGTTCAGTAAAGTGTTTTTGCTGTATCTCTATGCTACCACAAAATTCAAATATTATCTTATAAAATAATGAACACAAATGAGGCAAAAATAAAACAACTAGAAGAATTAATAAAACAGAAAAATATTATGAAGAAAAAACATAGACAATATCGAATGCTACAAGCTGGCGTTCAATCCGATATGTTAGAAAAAATGCACCTAACTGAACAAGTGAAAACTGATTTTGAAAAAACTATTGCCCCACTCAAAACTCTTGAGAAAGAACTCGCAGTTCATGATAAACGAATTGATATATCTAATCCAGTGCAGAAAACCATCATGGATGATTATGGTTTGCTAGAAGCAAACATAGACAAGAAATTACCAAAATCTATGCTATTTGAACATTCTACAATTTTTATAGATGGAAAGCCATCTCTTAGATTTTACTTAGGTGGAGAAGAATTATTTATAAATACTAAAGAAAGTTTAATTTTTGCACCAGACAAAACACCTTTCAGTTTAGACAGAAATTTCGTGGATTTATTAAGAGGAGCGGATTTAAATAGATATGATGTAGGCGATCTAATAAAATATAAAACTATGCTAGATAAGGTTGGAACTGTAAAAACTCGTAAACGTTATAAACAATTAGAAAACTTATTGCCAATATCAATGCCAACAGCTGGTTATTCAACACCGACTGGTTATTCAACACCAATGGCTGCTTCTCCTGCAAGAACTGGTTATTCAACACCGACTGGTTATACAAAAACAGGAACAGGACTAAAAGTGACAACGGTTTTCCTGCCTGATGATCCACAAGAATTAATGAATAGATTACAGATTTTATTAGCTGCGACAAATGAAGGACATAACTCTAGCTTTAACGAAATACATGCAATATCGAAACGGTTATTGGAAAAGAAAATTATAAGTGAAGAAGACTACCAAAATTTATCTAAATTATCTAGTTAAAAATGTCTTCGGCAGAACTAGAAAAAATTAATAAGCATTTAGAAAATTTAACCGAGATTTTAACCTCATCAAAATTTAGTACGACATTAAAATTTATAACAACTACTTCATCCCATACCTGTAATTTAGATCCTATTATTCACTTAGAACAAGACAAACATTATGAAGTAGCACTAACTAGTTTTTCAACATTTAACACTATACAAAATATTATCAAAGATGTAAATGACCGATTTAAATATTCTAATGATCAAGGTAAAACTTGGAAAGAATTAACTTTTCTTCCTGGATCTTATGAAGTTGAATCGATTTCCAATGAAATAAAAAGACATTTAGGCATTCAATTTAAAGACAAGAAACAATTACATTTCGCAGTTGAACCAGCAGTAAATAAATTTTCTCTTACTTTAGATGAAGATCATCAAGTTGATTTTAATATTGACAAATCTTTATCAAGACTATTAGGATTTAAAAAGAAACTCTATACACAAGGTTTTCATATAAGTGAAAATATACCTAAAGTAACTGAAATAAATTCAATCAACGTTCAGTGCGATATTATCGAAGGTGGTTATGTTAATGGAAAGCTGTCAAATAATATCTTCAGTTATCCAGCATTTACAGTTCCGATTGGTTACAGTTTGAATGTAATCCCAAAATCATTAATATATTTCCCTGTTACAAGAAAAACAATTAATTCAATTACAATTAGAATAACAGATGAGAAAGGAAAGTAAATAAATTTTGGAGGTGAAGAAATTATGATAGATCTTTTGGTTCGGGAGGTATAATTAAAAAATATTGACTTAAAAATGAGTGAAAGCAGTTCTGTAAAATATCCACTAAACAAGAAAGTGAAATTCAATCATCATAACTTGTCAAATAAAGTTTTATCAGTTATTTGTGGAAGATCAGGTTGTGGAAAAACATATCTATTATTTAAAATTCTCACGACACCCAAATTTTTGGATTATAACAATCTTATCATTTATACAACAACAGCAGAACAACCTATTTATCAATTTTTGAAATATGGTTTTGAAAATAATCTTACAAAATCAGCTATAGCTTCACTGTTTGAAGAATATGAAAAATCGGAGTATGAAGAAGAAATAAGTTCGTGGTGTGAAGAAGCAGCGAAAAATAAACAGCTAGTAGAACCCAATAGAAATAAACACATATCGATACAATTAATAGATGATAGTGGCAATATGCAAGATCCTAGTAAACTAAATAAAACGAAAAAACATTGTGTGGTGTTTGATGATTGTGTTAATAACAGAAATCAGGCAGTCCAGAGAAATTATTTTACAAGAGGTAGACATAACAACTGTAGTGTTTTTTATTTAACACAAAGTATGTATTCATTAGATGGAAGTGTTATTAGAAAGAATGCTAATATTTTTATGCTTTTCGAAATCAACCAAAGAAACCTAAGTGATTTGTTAAGAGACTTATGTATAAGAGATAAAGATGAATTTAAACAATCGTGTAACAATACTTGGGCAAACGACTATGGTTTTATCACAGTCAATATTGACAAAAAAGTACATGATAGAGTTATAGAAGATTTGTTCTCTGACTAGGCTTCGCCTCGAGGGGCTATAATCACAGAGTTATAATTCCTCTTCCCAGTCTTCGCTATCAGTGTATTCAATTATATTACATTCTTTTTTTATTCGTTGAAATATTTCGTCTTGAACATCTTCTCCGCTATAGGGGAGCATAATATCATTTGCATTAGGCGCTTGACGTTTAAGAATATTTATTTTACCAGTGAATCTTTTTTCTTCAGTGTTATTATTTTTATCAGGAATACTAATACCAGTTTCTAAAGATCTTTTCCATGGTTTATTAACAATTGTTGTCAATGTTTCCCCATGGTATAATTGAATGAAATCTTCTACTTTTACTTTAGTTTTTGTATAACCCTTAAATGTTTTCTTTTCACTAAGTCTCCCTTGTTCATCTACAGTAATACAATATTTTATTTTGGGAGCGATAAACAATCCATATATAATTCCCCCATTACCATAATCATTTTTCCCTTGGCATAATTCCCTGCCAACATATCCAGCCGCATCTAATTTATTGAAGAGTTCATTGGAAATGTAGATGGAATCAGTATCTGTGTAATGTATGTGTTTTTCTTTAAAACCATTAATTTCTAAAATAAAGTTGTTCATGATTCGTCTAGAGTGAGCAAGAATAAAAGAACCTAAATGTGATGGCATGAATGATGTCGTAGAGTAAATGCTCAGACCGTTGGTCGTCTTTTCAGTGTCTGTAATATTAGCTTTAAGAAACTCATCATCTTCCATTTCTACTTTCACTAAGAATTGTTCATCATTTACTTTTTCAAAATCTTTTACTTCTTGAGTGAAATTTTTTCTCAATGTATTCTCATTCCATAAATGATATTTAGTGGTTATGTCTTTTTGTACGGTTTTTCCATATAGTGAATTCATTAATAATTTAATTAACTCATCGCCTACAGTGTTTCCTTCTATTTTATATTTTTTTCTTAAATTGAAGAGCTTTTCAATGTATTTGCGAAATGGTGAAATGTGATAATTTTCTTCATAAATTATACCATCTGTAATAGATAATATTTTCCCGCCACATCTAACAATTTCCTGTATGTCTACAGAAGTTAATACATCATAACACATTCCATTCCTAAACCTTATTATTTCTTGATTGCAATTGTTTTCATTCTTTACCTTATCTTTCGCAGGAACTGGTTGAAAAAACATCTCATCAGGATAATGAAACACAACTGTGAATATTCCAGTTTTAGGACGAAATGATTGAGTGTTAAATTGATATAATACTGCTTGTTCTTCTTCTTGTCTAAATTTTCTAGCCGATTCAGCTTTAGGTATTCTGAATGTTCGTCATACATAGCTGATGGATATAAAGATGTTGCATCAAAAGCCATTAAGAATTCATTTCGTTGGTCGAGTAGTTTATGTTTAATTTCTTTACAGAGAGCATTCTTGTCTTGCAACTGATTATACTGCTTCATTAAATCTATTAAATTATTATGACCAGGAAAATATCGTTGTAATATTGGTAGCAAGATGTTACAAAATGGAGATTCGTAATGTCTTATATTTGCTGACACTCTTCCACCTTTAACAGATTTTCTAACATAGTTTCTAGTCCATAAATCAGTATGCGAATGAATATTTATGTTGTCTTCTTGTACACTCTTCATCCAACCGTTAAATGTTAAAGCGGAGGATGTTAAATTAGTAGTTATATCTTCACCAACTAATTCTTTCATAACATTATTATACTTGTAGATACAAAATGCTAATGAAAGAACATCGTTCATTAAATACGGTTTCCACTCATGTTCTTTTTCTAGATAATTATCATGTGTAATTTCACCAATTTCATAATTTAATTTACACATATTGGTGGGGATTTTAAAATTCTCACACCATTTGGAAAGACTCGTTTTCACGTGTTGTAAGCTACATTTCATTACAATAGTTTGTAAAGGTTTGCTTGGTTTTATGTTACGTTTTGTAGAGTCACCTAGTTGCTTAGATCTAGAGGAACGTTGGATATACTTACTAACACTTTCAGTTGTATAAGGATTTTGTAAAGAAGCAGTGAGTATTCCTCTTGATGTTTTAAGCGGTGGTTTAGTTAATTTAAAATTAGATTTGAGTGGAAAATATGCATCGAATCCTGATGAATTATGTGCTATTAAAGTTACTTTTGAATGATTAAAAGATCCAAGGTTTTTGAAAAATTGATGTATCGGACATGCGTCCTCTGGGTTTCCCCCGATCGGGCATTCATCATGTTTCCTAATAAAGATTTTCACACAACGTTGAAGTTTGTTAAGTTCTTGCTCAGTTAAGGTATTGTAGTCACTTATCTGTTTCTTAAGTTCTTTAATCTCATGTTCATCCTTGCTCCTTTTTATTTTAATCATATCGCGTAACAATCGTGCGTCTATTTCTTCCAATCTTTGCTTCGGTAAGCAACACATGAATTTATTGAAATTGATAGTACCTAAAGCATAAGGAATAGGATGAGCTGTTGCACAACGAGGATCTGGATAAGTTTCGAGATCCCATATATATGTTGAACCATAGTCAATTGGTTTCTTTGTTATGGTCTTATACGGAAGTGTTGTTAGATTTTCATCAGTGACAGTTTTATATATTGGTTTGAAATTATTTTCAATTTCTCTAATAGCTTCTGCTTTGTAAAATTTATTTATTAAACAATAGTGCCCAATTGTTGAACCTTCGTGAAAATAATTGTAATAAACATAATTATGAGTCGTTTTAATACCTCTAGGATTTAAATGACGATTAGTAGCACTGTAATACTGTACACATTCTCCAAAGTATTTATTGAATTGGGAAAATTTACAGTTTGACATTACTCCTGTTCTAGATGTAGCTTTCTCTTTATATAAAAAGTCATTAAACATCTCAAACATAATGTTAGCTTGTTCTTGATTGAAACCACGTAAGGCGTTGTAACATTTTATAAAGCAGAAATCTTCAGAAGGAATGTAACAATATTGACCGATGTATTCTTTGATTCTATATTTCATATTAATACCAGCGCCTCTATGTGATCTTTGTACGAGTCTCATACCAAAATCTTCGTATTTGATACTACCTGTAAAAATCCATTCGTTAGCATCGGATTTCTCTTCTAGATTAAGAAACCATGTTTCAAATGAATTTTTATTATAAAACGTAGCGTAAAAGTTTTCTATTGTGGTTCCATCTTCTTCTTTGATTACTACACCAAATAAATTTAAAACTTTCCCATTGCGTAACAGCTCACGTATATCATTTACTACATTAGTAAAAAGTTCATTTTCATACGTGATAACGTTCGGATAAAACAGATTCAATAGATCATCACCAAGTCTATCATCAGAGAATATGTCAGGAATTTGTGTACCTGATGTTTCTTTTGTTCTACGTTTCTATTTTTTAATATTACGTTTACGACTACGTTTAATTTGTGCATCAAACTCATCAATTTGTTTCTTTATTAACTCGTCAAGCGTATGCGTTGATTTGTTATTCATTTTACAATTCATATTTTTTAAAAGAAAAAATTATGTGTTTTTAATATAGAACCTTGGTTGCGTTTTACATAGAACCTCGGCTCCGTTTTTACATATACACAGGAATATTTAGTTGATATAATGTTTCTAAATCGTAAACTGTTAATCGCTCTTTATTAACCAACCACCATAAATTATTGTATGCTAAAAATACTCTGAAACTTCGTAGACACAGTGGAAAGTCTTTTGTTTTAGCGTAACTTCTTATACCATGTTTTATTTTATAATCTTGCACGAATTGCATATATTTTCGATGATATTGAATTTTAACTGATTGTTTTGAATTTACAGGGTTTGTAGGATGACGATAATCTTTTAAAACTGGCACGTGTTCTATTTTGTAAAGCTTTGCTTGCTGAGCTTCGCTCTTATATTCATTAACCATATTTTTTTTAAAAGAAAAAATTTACATATTATTTAACTCATTTAATATTGGTTTTATGACACTCAATGTATTCTTTGTGTCATCAACTAAAGGTTTCACACTTTTCAATACATCACGGAAATCATTTACCCCCGTGCGTATCGCATCTAGTGCATCCCTATTTTCTAATCGTTTAGGTGTTTGAATCTCTAACACATTATTCAGATAATGATCGAAATAGAAATAAAATGTTTCTGGTATGATTGTTAGGGGTTCAAGGGATTCGTTTTCTAAAAAGATAGTTATTTCTTCTATGTTATGTGGTGACAAATTCTTTGCACCTACATAAAGACTAATGTCGAAATCTAATGAATTGCTATAGAAGTCATGTTCAGTATCTAATAGTACATTTAAATCTTTATCATACACTTGCAGTTGATTCATGATAGTGTCAACACGTATTATACCATATTTAACATATGTATATTTGGCTAAAGGTAAAGTTAGTTTATAATTTTTCTTGATATCCTCAAAGAATGCTACATTATTTTGCGTAGTTGTATAAAAGGTTTCCACGTTTTCTCTAATCTTATTATCTACGTCACAGGCTTTATGAGCTAATACAACTATTCGTATATGATGGTGACGGCCTTTTGTAAATATTTCCGATATGTTCTTTTGCTTCACTAAACTAGCTACATCATCTAATACTAGTAAAGAGTTCTGTTCATATGTACCCGCAAAACTTTCCATATCTTCTAACATATCTAAATCCCCCCTATTATAAACATTTGAATATCCTTGCCATTCGTCCGGTTGCAAACAGAAAATATATACATCTTCTTCTTTAAAATGTTCTTGGATGTACTTACGCATAAATGTAATCTTTCCACTTCCCGTTTTACCATAAACAATAAAATGTAGGTTCTCTTCTCTAGTTCGTTCTGTTGGTATAGCTTTTTGACGAGATGGATGTTTCCAACCTTGAAAGGTTTTTGTTTGTTCTTTATAAAAAGCAACTTTCATTTGTTCTTGTGTTTGAAGAAAACCTAACCAATTTACAAAACGATAAGTAGCATAAATTAAAACACATACAATAATAATTTTCACACAATGAAATTTTATAAACCCAAAGAAACGACCGAGATCTGAATCTTCTGAAAATAAAGATTGCACTTCATTACGTTTGTTATTATCTTTTCTATATTCCTTTAATCGCGACGCCCATTAACTTAAAACCAGTAAACACTTTGAATTTATACTTTACTTTTCTTCTTTCCCAGCTGTTACTTTCGTACCTTTCCCAACCAACGTACAAGAGAGAGTGAGCTGCGGAAGGATGCCCTGCTCTTTCAGTCACTTTCAAATTTTAAGATGTTACCAAAGTTTTTTATCAATTTTCAAACCACCGCAGCTAACTCTCTAACACTTCTCCCATTACATCAGAAATCATTATCATACCATAGATCTTACAATAAAATGAACGTCATTAAAGTCATAGCATTTCATTCACATTCTTGGTCTTCACTTTCTTCTTCATTACCGTAGTCTTCAAGTCTTCACATTAAGTTCATAGCATCCTTTACTGGGTGTGACATTAGCACGTGGAGGCTCTTGTTCACTCAACAGTTCTTGGACCCTAAATGCCACACCCGACGGCGGGACAACTGACGACTGGGGCGACCGCCCTCAAAACCCATTCCGTAATGGGAAACAGGGGGTCGGGACTTCCGCGCGATCAGCTGCCGTGAGAGCCCTCTCATGAAACGCCACCGTCCTCTCTTTACTAGCTTGCTCTTCTTTTGTCTTCTCCCTTCGTATCGTCTTCGTTCGTCTCGTTCTCCTCGTCCGTCATCACATGAAAAGACGCGGCTTTGTGTCAGTATCAGGCATAATTCATTTCATTATCATTATCATTAGAACAATTACACATTTACATTTACAATCACATAACATAAAGATTCACTTCAATTACATTAGCATTAATTACATATTACCACGTGACGGGAACCACCGTTAACCAAGGTGATCACACTCCAGCGTCAACAAAAAGATTTTTGATTGTTTTTATTACACTATACATTTACATTTATCTTTAAAATTACTATCATTTACAAAATGAATCTTTAGTTATAACATATCTCCCTCCTTGAATCAACCCGATTCAACCTCTAATGGACACAATTTATTAACTGGTCTCCGATAAATAGATCCGTCATACTTCACGTCAACTACTCGTACAACACCATCTGAACCCGGAAACACTTTCACGATTCTTCCCAACTTCCACTTCTTACTCAATGTTATTGGATCTAAAACTATCACCATCTGATCTTCTTTAAAATTCACTGAATCACGTACCCATTTACTTCTGCTCTTATAACTATGCAAAACTTCTTTTTGCCATCGGGTCCAATAATGTTGTACAAGAGTCAAAATAAGTTTCCATCGTCTAGTTGGATGCAAATCAACGTTCTCATCACTACTTTCCAAGACACTTTCAGGATTTATTCTTCCAATCAAAAAGTTATTCGGAGTCAAAGGTAAAGCATCATTTAAGTCCGAGCTAGCAACAGTCAACGGCCTTGCATTAAGCAGCGATTCAACCTTACAAAAAGCTGTAACTAGTTCTTCATCATTAATTTCTGCCTTAGATAAAATCGAATACAAAGCTCTTTTAGAGGCTTTAATCATTACTTCAAAAACACCTCCGAAGTTACTTCCATAAGGAGGATTAAAATGCCACTTTAACTTTTGAGAAAATACATTTAACTTATCTTTTTCCTTCAACATTAGATTACGTATTTCTCTTTCAGCTTTTATGAAGGTTCTGCCGTTGTCTGTTACTATCTCACGTGGACATCCTCTACGATCTATCATTCTTGATAAAGCATTAATAAAACTGCTAGTTTCTAGCGAGTAAGTCACTTCAAGGTGGACTGCTCTAGTTTGTAAACAAGTGAATAAAGCTAAGTATCTTTTGAACCTAGCCCTACCACGTCCACTCTTTGTTAAGAAAGGTCCAGCAAAATCGATTCCAACTACTGCGAAAGGCTGTAAAGGTTTCGAAATTCTGAACTGTGAAAGAGGAGCCATAGGAGGCTGAGTCGCTTTAGCGTTGTTAATCTTGCATGGTATACATTTTCTCTTTACTGATCTTAAAACTTTTCTAACTTTGATAATCCAAAAACGTTTATGCAAATTATGAAGAGTAGCATTGGTACCAACTGGATGTCCAAACTCCTCGTGTGCATCCTTAACAATCAATTCCGTTAGAAAATGATCACAGGGCAAAATGATAGGCAATTTGGACTCCATATCTAACCACTCGATATTTTGCAATCTAGATTTAGACCGCAAAATACCGTCATTATCCAAAAATGGATTTAACTTTTTCAATTTACTTTTAGCTATCACTTTAGGATCATTCACTGACTTAATCTCTTCTGCAAAAGATTCTCTTTGACATACTTTTATCAATGCCCTCTCGGCCCTTTGCCACTCTTCAAACTTTAATTCATGTGTGAAGATACGATTCTCTTTCTTTTGTTTACAGTTATAAATAAATCTATAAACATAACCCACCCTCTTTGTTAACTTTCTTTTATCAGACCAGTGTCTGGGATGTAACTTGAAATCTTCATTCATTATATTAGTAAAAGAACAGTGGATGACTTGTTTCTCTTCTCTTTCAACTATTTCACTTTCATCAAACACACTTGGACCTACAGGCCATTCACTTTCTTTCTGCTGCAAAAACCCTGGACCATGCCACCATAAGTCATCTTCCTTTAAACTGTCAACATCTTCACCTCTCGTTGGAATATCTGCAGGGTTCAACTTCGTGTTAATATACCTCCACTGTCTTGGTTCACTCACTGACTGGATTTCGCCCACTCGGTTGGAAACAAACGGCTTAAAATACTTGGCTGGACGTCTTATCCAGTACAGCACATTTGTGGAGTCTGTCCAAAAAACAACGTCGTTCATGTCAAAATTTAAGGCTTTTGTCACCGTCAGCGCTAGTCTTACAGCTATAGTGGCCGTCATAAGTTCCAAGTGCGGAATTGACTTGGCTTTTAATGGAGTTACTCGTGTCTTGGAAATGATCAAGTTAACATGGAATTCGTCATTACTCATCGTTCTTACATAAGCAACTGCTGCATAAGCGTCTTTCGAAGCATCTCCAAAAACATGAATAGAAAAAGGTTGGTTAGATTTAAGATGGAGAAACCTCTCAATTCTTATAAGATGCAGCATCTGGATTTGATTTAACCACTTAACCCAAATTTTCACAAGATCATCTGAAAGAGGTTCGTCCCAAGTCAACCCTAGCGCCCAAATACGCTGGAATAATACCCGTGCCTTTATCATGTATGGATCCAAGTACCCAAGAGGATCATAAATTTTTGCAATGGTTTTCAAGAGTGATCTTTTAGTTGGATTTCTGGACAGAATAACTTTATCAAGATTGGTGGAATAAAAAAGATTATCATTTTCGACATCCCAAGACAGGCCTAACATTTTAGTTGTGGGAAGAGAATCGTCATCAAGAATATTTTCAACGTCGTTGCTAGCATTCAAATCTTGAATAACATTTTTGGAATTTGTCATCCACTTTTTTATTTCCATTTTTGCATCACTAAAGATCTTAGTTGACTGACTTATAAGAGAAGAAATTTCTGCTTCTGTATCACGGCTATCCGCCAAGTCATCAACATACATGGATTTTAAAATGGAATTTACTGTTCTTGGATAATTATTACTGTACTTGATTGCGTGATTCCGTACGACAGACAGTGCAATAAATGGAGAATCTGATCTACCAAAGATTGTTCGAGCCCATTCATAGATGTTACCTTTCCAAATAAATCTACAGTATCTCTTGTCTTCGCTTCTTAAGGAAATTTGGAGATACATCTCCGAAATGTCACCAATAATACCGAACTTATACATACGGAATCTCATTAAAACGTTTATGATGTCATTTTGGAGCTTTGGACCCGTCAAAATTTCGTCATTAATGCTTCTGTTGTCATACTTCGCCGCGCAATCAAATACAATTCTGCATTTAGTTGTTTTACGATCTTCTTTAATAATCGGAAAATATGGAATATAAAATGCTTCCTCGTCTTCATGTTGAAAAGAAATTCTTTGAATATAACCTTTATCTTCATACGATTCAAAAACTTCGTTGCATTTACTCATTACATTATTAGGAGACTTCAGCATTTTATCTTCCATATTTTGTGTTCTGCGTTTTACGGCATGGAAGTTATTTTTTAGATTAGGTCTATCATTCTTCCATAAAATTGGAGCTTCATATCTCCCATTTACTTGCTTCAATTTATCATTTAAAATATTAGTGGCTTGCTTCTCTTCATCATTTTGTACAGTATGAAACATCAGATTATCTTTAATACCGATTGCATTTAATTCCCAAAATCGTTTTACCATTTGATTCAAATCGTTAACCTCATTATGATGAATTTCCAACTGTCGTAAATGCACTTTTGTCTTCGGACAAGTTGGACCCACACAAGACCAACCAAGAGGAGTTAATCTTGCAATAGGTCCATCATGAGGCCCAGAAACTTCCTTTAGGCATCTGTGATAAAACATCATATCAGCTCCTATTAATAGCTCGTGATTACCACGGCTAGCCAACTTGGGAAATCTAACATGTTTTAAATGTGACCATTTATTCTTCAAAAATATCCAATTAGTTGGCTTTGATTCTTTAAGAATATTAGGGGTAGTTAAAATAATTTCATTTCTCTTTATATGGCCATCAATACTTTCCAAAGTCAAACGGACTCTGGAAATCATAAGGTTCTCATTAACTCTATTCAAAGTGCTTAAAGCTTTAGTTTCAGAGCCGAAAACATGCAAATTTAATTCATTCAAAACACTTTCACTTATAAAAGATGCATTGCTACCCATGTCCAAAAGTGCATTTATGACTAACTTTTTTTTGTTTCCGTTTGATACTATGATCGGCACGGTTTGCAATGACACAACATTTTCATTTGCATTATGAGCATTAAATAGACAATTGTTATTTTCTATTATGCCCGTAAGATTTGACGAACATTTTTCATTGGCATTATCATTACCTCTATCTTCATGTAATAAATAATGATGTCTGTTTTTATCGGGACAAATTTTGCATTTACTTTTAGCATTATTACAGTTAATACTGATGTGATTTGGCTTTAAACAAAGACTGCATAACTTATTAGAAAATACAAAGTCCCGTTTTTCTTTTATGCTCAGGCGTTTGAAATTCTCACAATTATCAAGATAATGTTTCTCATTTATATTCATGTTGTGTTTATGCCATATGCAAAACGGTTTAAATGGTTTTTCATCATAATGTTGTCTTTTAGTTGTAGTGCATGTATTGTGATTATACATCATGTTGTTAGACTTTTTAGATGAATATGCATTACTTTTATTCATCATTACATCATTAGTGGAATTATCTAAAATATATATGCATTCAGACAAATATGAAATCAATGTACAAAATGACTCACCAGATTTACGGTCCACAGTCCACTTTGTATAATCCTTCACCATTTTCCTCGATAGTCGTTCCCTCGCACATTGGTATAGTGCACCACATTCTTCTAATTCTCCTTTCAATTTATCATTTTCTTTCATTATAATGCTTGCTGCTTCTAACGTCGATACATACTCTCTCATATCTTTGATATTATCTTCTTCCACAATTTTGTTATACCTCACTTTCTGGATTGCTTGTCTCATTAACCTTTTCTCACCGCCGTACTCTCCCTCCAGTCTATTCAGTGCAATATCGTAAGAACTTTCTGTTGGTGGGTAATTCTTTAACAAATCCTTTGGTTCTCCATCCAAACATCCCAATAACCGTAACATCTTAATCTTCTTTGAATAACTTTGATTGTGCACCGTTACCTCGAACATTGATCTCCACCGAAAATAATCCTTTCCGTTAAATCTTGGTAAATTCAGTCTTTCCAAATTTTGCACCATATCTTTATCTTCCGTTGCGTTCACCTTTGTACCTTTTGAACCATACTCATTAATTTCTTCATTCACTCTCTCTATCTTCGCATCAATTTCTTCAATTTCTTTTTCTTTCTTCACAGCTTCATCTTCTTTGCCTTCATTAATCAACAATCCGATATATTTGTACATCTCCTCCACACAAACATCCCTTGCTTCTTCAATACATTCCTGTACATGCCTCACATCCTTCAAACCTTCACCTTCTGCCATCAGAGCTCGTACCTTATTCACGTTTCTTGTAATCACCCCTTTGTGTCCATTCACTTTCCTTGATACTTTCGCCAAATCTTCATTCATCCTGCTCGCGACGCCAATATGTTATTATCTTTTCTATATTCCTTTAATCGCGACGCCCATTAACTTAAAACCAGTAAACACTTTGAATTTATACTTTACTTTTCTTCTTTCCCAGCTGTTACTTTCGTACCTTTCCCAACCAACGTACAAGAGAGAGTGAGCTGCGGAAGGATGCCCTGCTCTTTCAGTCACTTTCAAATTTTAAGATGTTACCAAAGTTTTTTATCAATTTTCAAACCACCGCAGCTAACTCTCTAACACTTCTCCCATTACATCAGAAATCATTATCATACCATAGATCTTACAATAAAATGAACGTCATTAAAGTCATAGCATTTCATTCACATTCTTGGTCTTCACTTTCTTCTTCATTACCGTAGTCTTCAAGTCTTCACATTAAGTTCATAGCATCCTTTACTGGGTGTGACATTAGCACGTGGAGGCTCTTGTTCACTCAACAGTTCTTGGACCCTAAATGCCACACCCGACGGCGGGACAACTGACGACTGGGGCGACCGCCCTCAAAACCCATTCCGTAATGGGAAACAGGGGGTCGGGACTTCCGCGCGATCAGCTGCCGTGAGAGCCCTCTCATGAAACGCCACCGTCCTCTCTTTACTAGCTTGCTCTTCTTTTGTCTTCTCCCTTCGTATCGTCTTCGTTCGTCTCGTTCTCCTCGTCCGTCATCACATGAAAAGACGCGGCTTTGTGTCAGTATCAGGCATAATTCATTTCATTATCATTATCATTAGAACAATTACACATTTACATTTACAATCACATAACATAAAGATTCACTTCAATTACATTAGCATTAATTACATATTACCACGTGACGGGAACCACCGTTAACCAAGGTGATCACACTCCAGCGTCAACAAAAAGATTTTTGATTGTTTTTATTACACTATACATTTACATTTATCTTTAAAATTACTATCATTTACAAAATGAATCTTTAGTTATAACAACGTTGATTGTGATGATTGACTATCGTGGGATGACGATTGGGGATTTCGGCATATGAATTTTCTATATTCATTTTTTTACTATTTTATATGAGAAAAAATGCTTCAGACTCTCGACTAGTCCGACACTCCTTTGAGTGTTTTATACCTCTATAGGACCTCCGGACTACTACGGACTATTTAGTCTGAGGCTTAAATGAAGACAAACACTCAGGGGAGTGTCGGACTACTACGGACTCAAGGGAGTGTCGGACTACTACGGACTCAAAGTTAATTAAATCACGCAAATTGCTGCATGTCGTGAGAAGTTTCTCTCCAATAAAACTTTACTACAGTTGTTACATCTCACTTGTGCTTTTAAGCATTCTTTACACCGGTATTTGCCATCATAAAATTCTGTTTTGGGTTTAACTATTTGGCATCTAGTACATTTTCGTGTACTAATAGTACATGAATTAGAATGATTAGTAATACCCTGACTAGTAAAAAATTTATTACAATTCAAACATTGCCTATCTTTTACTTTTGGTTGCGGTGGTAATTGGCATGTCTTTTGGTGACGTGCAAAATTCTTAGATGTTATACTTTTTCCACAATCATTACATGTTTTTTTCACTTGTTCATGTTAAACAGGTTGTGCTTGTACCATTTCTGTTACATGTGTTCTCATATGTCTATTTAATAATGCTTGATTACGAAAAGGTGAATTACAGATTTCACATAGAACCTTGGTTCCGGCAACTGCATCTTCGATGCCGAGACGCGAAACGTTGACTTTGTTGGATAACATATTTTTAGCAGAAAAAATAATCTAGAAAAAATGATGTTAACAAATGTTGGCGGGTGTGCTTACATTCCGAATAAACAAGAATCAGAAATAGAACTAGACAACTATATCATGAAAACTGGAGACATTTTAACAGGTCCGTTACATCTTTCTATTCTTCCACAACAAAGTACTGAGTTAGCAAATAAAGAATATGTTGATAAACAATTCGATAGAATTGTGTCACTGCTGTCTCCACTAACGAAAGAAACCAAGCTTCTAAAGCAGAATGATGAAAGACTGCAAGAAAAGCTAACAGACCTAAGTAGCAAACATGGAAATATAGAAGCAGATATAACAAAACGTCATAAAAAAAATAACAGAACATTCAAAACTTGTGATCCTGTTATCACTAAATTTAAAGTCTGCCATTGCAAAGAATACAAAACAAAATAAACAACTGAAAGAAGAGTTAGAAAAAGTAAGCGAAAAGAATCGAAAATTATTACAACACTTACAACAGCTGCAATCCACATTCCGAAAAAGTGTTGATGAATTAAGTAGCCGCATCACACAACAAGCAAAGCACATAAACAGAATGATAAATGAAGTTAAAGCACTTAAACAAAAGGTTAGTGAATTGAAGACCCTTAAAACGAATTTAGAACATGAAGTGAAGAAAAATTCTAAAGGAAATAAGGAACAGTTTAATGCTATTAAAGTTCAGTTGACTGCTCTAAAAACAGAAGTAAAGAAAAGTAAGAAAAAATTAGAAATAAATGAAAAAGAAATTAAAGTACATCACACGCTACTTGACGCAATAGATAAAGTGCAACAGACAATTAATAAAGTTACCGCGAAGTTGTTGTCCATTCACAAACGTAAATCTTAATCGGCCCAAAGGTCCTCAGGTTACTAACCAACCACAAACGTAAATATTTTTCCCAAAAGTCAAATTTAAGCTTAAAAAAATGCCTATAATTTATAAACACAATCTTAAACATTTTGCTTCAAATAATAAAATTGCTCATGAACCATCTCTGAAACCTGTGTACCATTATGATAGTGTAGAAACTGTTCAAACAGAAGGAGCTGGCATCTTTTCTGGTATCGGCAGTATCGTTAACTTGATTAAAAATAATAAAGATTTGATTTCATCTGTTGCTAAAGGAGCAGCTGCTATAGGTAGTACAGCTAGCGCAATATCGAATGCTGTTAAGTCACAAAACGAATTAAAGCAACTAGAAGCAATTCGCAAACTTAGGAATGATGCAAAAGAAATGCAAAAAGACAAAAAGCTCTCAGAGGAAACAAAAAACAAAATTGCTAAATTAGCGAAGATGGAAAGTAAACATGATGAAAAAACAATTGAAGAAATGAGAGGAAATGGTCTGGCAAAATTCTAGTAGCAAACTGATTTTTTCTAATAAAAAATATAATGGCAACTCTGATTGAAAGTAAATTTAAATTAGATGATCCCCCATTCGTTAGTTACAATCAAAAAAAGAATGACTATATAAGAATTGCTATGAACCCCGGTTCTTCAGGTAGAGTGAATACTGGAGGTGATTTAATTTTTGAAGTTGACAATCAACAAAGTTATTTATATTTACCCGATTCATTTTTACACTGTGAATATTCTCTATATTCTGATGCTGATTTTACAACACCATTACCTGCTACGGATAATATTACATTAGAAAACACTTTCTTCCCAAGATTATTCACACAAATGCGTTTAGATGTTGCAACACAAAATATGGAAACCATAAGTGATTCACCTGGCATTATTGATTCAATGCTTCGATTTGTAACAATAGGTGAAAATACTAAAATGCATGAAATCGAAGGATGGTTTCCTGATAACCATACCGGCATACTTAAAGATGATTTAACTCACACTAGAACAGATTCAGCAGGAATTGCGAAAGATGTAGAAAACATAGTGAAACAGTTAAACAGTACACAAAATAGCTCATACCAGAAAAGACGCAATTTTAATAATAAAAGTAAACAAACTGTTGATTGGTCATTGTCTCCATTATTCGGGTATTTAGATTACAATAAAATATCATGTCAATTGAAATTCAAACTCATAGTTCATCGCACTGTAAATAATGAATCAATATTTTATGGAAAACCTGCGAAGAAAGCATACCTAAAAATTGATAGACTTGAATGGTGGGTAAAACACATTACTCCTAGTTTAGAGGTTGAAACAACTATTACGAAAAGATTAAATACGAACAAACCAATTCCAGTAAGTTTTATGAAGCGTACTGCAAGCTCTGTCACTTTTACTGAACAAAGATTTAACTGGCATTTCACAAGGACATCAAATACTCCAAGATATTTTTTACTCACTTTTCAAAAGAATGAAACACCTAGTTTTGATAAGAACAATAGTCTTTTCCATATTAATTCAATTCGAAGTTTACAAATTTCATTAAATCAAACACGTTATCCTATTGATCCATTGAGATTTGATAACACCAATAATCAGTTTATGGAAGGATATGATGCTTATAGAAATTTGTGCCGAGAATTTGGAGTTGAAGCACAATTAAATCCTGTAGATTGGAAGAATTTATATCCTGTCTTATGCTTTGATTTAAGCGCACAATCGGAAGATATTATTAAGAATGGTTGTGATGTGACAATTAATATTGAAAAGACAAATTCCACAACCTCATTAATGGCTTATGGTTTATTGCTAGAAGACGCCGAATATTCTATTGAAATTCTTAATGGAAAGATGGTTAGGATCGGCTAAAGCCTCTGAACAAAAAGTGATAGGCTAAACCCAAGACTATAAATTTTTTATTAAAAAATGGCGCAAGTGAATAATAAAACGGTTGAATTAAAACTACGTAACATCATTGACAAAAATACCCCTAAAACTATTACGATTAACAAAAAGAAGTATTACATAAGTAAACCAATGATAGAGAATATCAAATTACAAGAAGAAAAGAATGGTGGAATTCTCCCATTAATTCCGCTAATCATAGGTGGTATAGCAGCAGCAGGAAGTGTTGCAGGTGGGACAGATGGTATTGTCCAGGCAGTAAATAAAAATAAATCAGAGAAGGCAGCATTAGAAGAGCAAAAACGTCATAATAGGGAGTTAGAGAAAGCTGCTAGAGGTGAGGGAATAGTAGATAATTTTATTAGTAAATTAAATTTAGTTGATGAAGGGAAACGAGTTCTTAAAAATGTCCTACACAATATTGATGATTTAATTGAAATAAAAGAAACAAAAGACGGATCTGGCATATATCTAAATCCTAGTATGGTGCGATAAGATTTAATCTTTAAAAATGAATTTGAATAACTTAAGGATTTCAAATCTAGACCTAATGGATTATCTCTTAAAAGTACATAGAACCTCAAATTGTCACCACACCGGAGGTGACCCAACTTCCGGTTGCCAGCGTTACGAAGGTAACGATATACAAAAAGCATTAGAAAACTTTCCTGGCTTTATTTGGAGTAAATATTCGAAGGAGAAACATTTACCTGGGCATAATTTTACTGGCCCCGGCACAAGATTAGATTTAAGATTAAACGATGATAACACACCTAGAGAAAATAGTAAACCAATAAATAGAGTAGTCGCCGCCGCTTATAAACATGATTTAGCTTATCGTAATCATGACCTAAGTTCTCGACATGAAGCAGATAAGAAAATGTTAGAAGAATTAGATAGTATTCAAAATCCTACATTTAGAGAAAAAATTGAAAGAATGTTAGTTAAGAAAGCTTTACAATCAAAAATGCTTTTTGGCCAGGGGATAGATGAAACGACAGCAAAGCTGTCTGAGAGCAACGCTCGAACCTACGCGTCCGAAATTCATAGGGAATATAGAAAGCCGAAATATCTATTGAAGGTAAAAGTATTTAATAAAGATGATATCTGGAGTGCAGATCCAATTAATATGCCTAATGAAAGAGGGTTTAAGTACGCATTGACCGTTATAGATTTATATACACGATATGCTTGGGTAAAGCCTTTAAAAAACAAAAGTGGTCTTACAGTTAAATATGCGTTTGAAGAAATCTTTAAAGAAAGTTTTAGAAAGCCAAAAAAGCTATTCGTTGATAAAGGGTCGGAATTTTATAACAGAAATGTAAAGCCACTATTTGAAACTGTTTATTCAACAGAAAATGCTGGAAAGGCTGTAGTAATAGAGCGCTTTAATAGATCATTAAAAAATAAAATTTTCAAGAAATTTACTCAGCAAGGAAATCAGAAATGGTTGAAGATATTACCAGGAGTTGTAGAAGAGTATAACAATAAGATTCATTCAGGTATTGAAGAAACTCCAAAAGAATGCTTCTAACGACCCTGATTTAGTACGAAAGAAAATATTCGAAAATAATTATTCGAATGAGAGTAATCCGAATTTACAGAAACGTAAGCCTAAATTTAAGATTGGAGATAGAGTGCGAATGTTCAAGTATAAAAATAAATTCGAGAAAGGTTTTGTAGGCTATTGGACTAAAGAGATATTTGAAGTTTCTAAAATAAATCAAACTTATCCGTTTACTTATGAAATTATAGATTTAGATAATGAGGATATCAAAGGTAGATTCTATGAAAACGAATTACAGAAAACCGAGCTTTAGCTTCGCTTGAGTTATAGATTGTTTAACTCTAACATTATATCTAGAAATGGTACTCCTTTTTGTAATTTGTACAAAACGTATAAACATAATTGACCACAATAGGTAGTGCCTGTTGTTTGAATTTGAAATGTATTATAAATACCATTTCCAAGTATTTCTCTTACTTCATTCGTAGATGGAAGTCCGTATGAGTCAAAATAATAATTAGAACAGTTTATATTTCTTTGTCCTGCTGACCAATGTACGCCTTTTTGATCTGACGTGTGGAGATTGGTTACGAAATTTACAGTTGGCTTATTTTTGATCAATTGTAATTCGTCTCTCATTAGGACATGAAAATTTTTTATTCCTAATCGATTGGCGATTTTTTTTAGGTCGAAATTTGTCGTGGTTTGTTTCCCGTATTGTTTTAGGAACTCAGTCAGGCCAGTCATTTTAAATGAAACAAAAATCCAAATTGTCAATAGTGTTGTCACTTTTCAGTCTCCACTCAAATAAGTAGCAATAAATGCTACTATTTGTTACTTATGAAGTAGAGTCGAACATTTATATGAAACAGAAATCCAAATTGTCAACGTCCATTGTCACTTTTCAATCTCCACTCAAATAAGTTGCAATAAATGCTACTATTTGTTACTTATGAAGTAGAGTCGAACATTTATATGAAACAGAAATCCAAATTGACAACGTCCATTGTCACTTTTCAATCTCCACTCAAATAAGTTGCAATAAATGTTACTACTTGTTATTTATGAAGTAGAGTCGAACATTTATATGAAACAGAAATCCAAATTGTCAACGTCCATTGTCACTTTTCAATCTCCACTCAAATAAGTTGCAATAAATGTTACTACTTGTTACTTATGAAGTAGAGTCCAACATTTACAAGTCCTCTAATTCCTGCGTTAGACCAGTAGGTTGTTGCTCAGTTTGTTGCACATTGGGTGAATCAAATATGGATTCCGCTAATCTTCGCTTTTCTTCTTCTTTCTCATGATCAATGAAATCTTCCAGATATGTAAAATGCTTCATCACAAAATGAATCGATAAGGAGGAATTAGCTAAATTTGGATAATGTCTTGACATTTTGAACAATTTGATTAATAATGTTATATATGAACGTGAAAATTTAATGTTATGAGTCTCATTCAACTCTTTCACGAATTTTGTATAATTCATATTAGACAATAACTTCAGTCGCTGAAGCACTTCTCCATGTAAAACATAGCAGCCTAGAAGATTCCGATGTGTAATTTTCTCAAAACCAATGAGTTTATTCAATGAAGAGATGCAAGATGATGTACTTATAATATCCTTTTTCTCGAGAAATACAGGTAAATTGCTGCTGTCAACATCCTTGAATGAATCTCGGATTATTTCAAACACTTGTCTCTTTTTATCTTCTTCGTTCCCACTCGTCTTCTGTTTCTTTCTTAGTGATTCATTGATAAAATTTGCTGTTATCGTTTTGAAGAAATCCAGATGATCTGGTGAAATAAGAGGCACAACTTGATCCACGAAGCAACAAAATTCTCTCTCTAGTTTGCTGACGGAGGACATTGCAAATGAGAACTTTGCTTCTAGCGTACACGATACAATGACAGACGAGAGAGAGAAATGAACTTTTAGTAGCAACTTTGCCACCGTTGCCATAACGATCTTCAACCTGATGACAGTTTGCAATTGCTTTGTCGTCATGTGAGTGCGCTGGCAAGAATTAAAACAACTTGCCTAACGTACAATTAAAATCTCATTGTTTCACAGAGCACTAGCGACAACAGGAATTGTAAGAACGCCAGATGAAATGACAATAGTGAGAGCGCCTAAAGAAATTGTTAAAAATGCTCCAACGCCTTGTGTCACATTCTTAACTATCGTCCATCGTTTTCTTAATTTATTATAATGTTCCAATCTTAACAATAGTTGCGCTTCCTTATCTTTCATATACCTGACTCTATCTTTGTGTTTTGCTATATCCATTTCATTGGGAACCGAAGGTTTTATTTCATATGATAATGAAGGATATAAAGGGGCTGATGGTTCTTTTGTTTTTACATCTTCCATTTTTAAATGAATATTTTTGTTCATATTCATTTTTGTTTTTTGCAAAATTTCAAGAGGGGGCTATTTGCATTTTTGGTTTGCTAATTTCAAGAGGACCCTAATTTTTCATTTTTGTATCTACCTAGGTGTGGGATTCGGTGCTGAGCGAAGCGATGCGCCGAATCCTATACCCTATACTACTGGTTGAAGCGGCTTGCGCACAGCATCGTGTCGGATGAAAACATGACTGCATATTGCCAATTCGCTGGGAAAGAAAATTGGCTTGGACTGAGGGCGTGGAGACGGAGCTTTCAGCTCTCGCATGAATGACTGAAGTTTTGTGACGTAATCACAAGCGTCCGTTCCGTTTGCATCAGGCTGTGACTGGGAATGATCACTGCTGAGGAATTGACCAGGTAAACGCAATGTGGTGCCGAGAGTCAATTCAGCTGGGGAGCAATTAATGTCGGTTTTGACGGCTGACCGCAAACCGAGCATAACGATAGGCAAATTGTCTGTCCAATGCTGCGGCGAGGGTTGTGACTTGAGGGCGGTTTTGAGCTGGCGATGTAGACGCTCCACCATCCCGTTTGACATCGGATGATACGGCGTTGTTCGAATGCGAGTACATCCCAGAAGTTGAGTGAGGTCAGTAAATAAAGCAGACTCAAACTGTCGACCGCGATCAGTTGTGATGATCTCAGGAACGCCAAACATGGAGATCCAGCGCTCCACGAAAGCGCGTGCAACCGTTGATGCGGTGATGTCCTTTATAGGGATAGCTTGAGGCCATCGCGTGAAACAGTCGATGCAGGTTAAGATGTAAGTGTAACCGTTGGAGGGACCAAACGGTCCAACAAGATCAATGTGGACATGACGAAAGCGAGCGTCCGGTGCTGAAAACGTGCCGATGGGAGCACGAGTATGGCGGTTGACCTTCGACCTTTGGCAGGGAATGCAGGCGCGAGTCCATTTCTGATATCGCGTTTCATATCAGGCCAAACAAAGCGCTCGGACACCAGTTTGATGCTGGGCTTGATGCCAGGATGTGCGAGACCGTGAATAACGTCGAATATTCTTCTACGCAAGACAGTTGGGATAAAGGGGCGAGGTAAACCAGTAGAGAGGTCACAAGTCACTGATCGAGTAGACGAAGGAATGGGTATGTCTTGCAATTGTAGGCCAGTGTCATGCTTGTTGCGGTAACCTTGCAGGTCGCTGTCTTGTCGTTGAGCGTTGGCGATTTCTTCATGAGTAGGGCAGGAAGGACGAGTGATGGCTGAGACTTCCACCCGTGACAAAGTATCAGCAACAATGTTATTCTTACCGCTGACATGTCGAATGTCACAAGAAAACTGCAAAATATAGTCTAGGTGTCGGACTTCTCGCGGGGAATGTCGATCAGCAGACGTGGCGACAGCGTAAGTGAGTGGCTTATGGTCAGTCAGTACGGTGAAGGTCCGACCTTCTAAGCAATGGCGAAAATGGCGAATTGCAAGGTAGATGGCCAGCAGCTCTCTGCCGAAAGTGCTGTACCGGGACTCTGTGTCGGATAGTTTCCGTGAAAAGAATGCAAGCGGTTGAAGTTCACTGTCTGTCAACTGTTGCAGAGACGCACCAACAGCGAAGTTAGACGCGTCGACGGCGAGTACCAACTGTGAAGATTGATCGGGAAAAGCCAGACAAGTAGCGCTGGTGAGGGCACGTTTGGCGTCGTTGAAGGATTGTTCAGCTTCGGAGGACCAACTCAGGGACTTGGATGCGCCTTTGAGCAGATTGGTTAGGGGCTGTAGAAGACTTGCACATCGAGGGATAAAGCGGCGGTAAAAATTGATCATGCCGAGGAATCGACGGAGTTCAGCTATCGAGTTCGGCTGGGGAAAGTTCGAGATAGCAGTGACCTTGTCTTCGACGGGCGCTATTCCATGACAGTCGATCTTGTGTCCGAGAAAGGTAATTGATGAGACACCGAAAACACACTTAGACGGGTTCAGTATGAGTCCGTACTCATCAAGGCGTTGAAACAGCATTCTGAGATGGTACTGGTGCTCTTCCGGTGAGGAGCTAGCGACTAGCAGGTCATCAACGTAGGCAAATACGAAGTTAAAACCACGTAAAATTTCGTCGATGAAGCGTTGAAATGTCTGTGCTGCGTTGCGTAGACCGAAGGGCATCCTGGTAAACTCGAAAAGACCGAAAGGAGTTGTAACTGCAGTCTTCGCAATATCATCAGGTTCGACAGGAATCTGATGATAGGCACGAGTCAAGTCGATGGATGAGAACACAGTCTTGCCTTTGAGGTTGGACGAAAAGTCTTGGATGTGGGGAACTGGATACCGGTCAGGTACAGTCACATGGTTGAGAGCGCGGTAGTCACCGCAAGGGCGCCAATCGCCAGACTTCTTGGTGACCATGTGCAGAGGAGAGGCCCAAGCGCTATCGGACGGACGAACGATACCTATCTCAAGCATGTGCTGGAACTCCTCTTTAGCACAACGCAAACGGTCCGGTGCTAAACGGCGAGGGCGAGTGAAAACTGGAGGGCCTGTGGTGCGGATGTGGTGAGTCACATTGTGCTTGGCAGCGTCATCATGCAGGGAGTGATTCGTTAATCGAGAAAACTGGCGTAGGAGAGTCAAATAAGGACATTGAGAGGCAGGCGCAGACGGATGAGTCAGGAGAGGACTGAGCTGCTGAACACCGTTGGCCGTGGTGCCAAGAACAAAATGGCTTGTAAAGCTGTCCAGAAGGCGACGGTGGTTCAGGTCAATCAGGAGGTGGAAGTGGCTGAGGAAGTCAGCTCCGATGATAGGATGAGTGACATCAGCTATCACAAAAATCCACCGAAAGGTACGCCGTAGTCCCAAATTCAAAGTCAACGATCGCTGGCCGAAGGTTGAGATGATGGCGTGATTAGCTGCGAAGAGAGGTTCACCACGGAAGCCATTTCGACGATCAGCAGTCGTAGGAGGAAGGACACTGACCTCAGCACCACTGTCGATCAGGAACTTGGTGCCAGAGTAGCGGTCCCAAACAAAAAGTCGGCAGCTCGGAGATGAAGGGCCCGTGGCAGCCGCCACCTCTACTGCGGGGCCGAGGAGTTTCCCGATTGGAAGCTGCAGGGCTTAATGCACTTCTCAGCTGCAGTGCTGTATTTTCGGTGGTACCAGCACACATCAGGACGGTCGCCAACAGGACGATTAGAACGGTCCCGGGACTTAGAACGCTCACGTGAGTTCATAGTAGTGCACAAGGAGGAGATGCGTTCAGCAAGTCGGTTCACTGTCTTCTCCAAGCGATCCAGTCGGTCGCTGAGACTGTCAGGGCGGTTGACTGAAGCGACCGCGGCGTGGAGAGGAACTGGAGCGTCGAGAATTTGATCAGCTATGTCTGCAACATCTTCAAGTGGCATGGAGTCCTTGGAGGCAGCGAGAATGGATTGAGCATGGAGGGGGAGTCTCTGAACGAAGAGTTGTCGCAGAAGTCCTTCATCGAAGTTGCGGTGACCCAGCAGGTGACGCATGCGGCGCAGGAGTTGCGAAGGCTTACGATCACCAAGCTCCTCCTCGCTGAGTAGCTGACGCAACCGTTTGTGTTCGGAGACTGAGGTTCGCTTGATGATGGCAGCCTTCAGCTCATCATACTGATCGGTCATCGGGCGAGAAACGATCAGGTCGCGAACTTCTTGAGCGATCTCTTGAGGGAGTGTGCGAATGATGTGGCCAAACATAGTTTCCTGCTTGGTAACTCGACAGACGTCGAATTCCGCCTCGCAGAGTGAGAACCACAGCTCGACGTCGGAGGACCAGAAGGAAGGTAGCTTCACACTTAGAGCGGCGAGTTGAGTTGGGTCGGTCATGATTTTTAGTTGGGCGCCAATTTGTAGAGGTTTTGGGTAATGTCTATGATGATTGTAGTAAGGTAAATCACCAAAGTAAGTTATTCTAGTCTCTAACAGCCCGGAGAGAGAGTTTTTAGAACACCGTCTTGTCTCGTAGTCAGAGAAGTTGTGTTAATATTATCATCAGAATTACATTCGCCAAGTGACAGGATGGAAAGGTAATTAAGATAAGGCGAAGGGATTACAAGTGGAAAGTGAAGTAAAGAGAGATGTTAAAATAAAGGAGAGCAGCAGCTGTACACCATCTGTTAGCGTGCATCGCAACTAAGGCTGATTGATGACACCGCTACAGTTGAATTCCCTCGGTTGAATCGGATTAAAAGTTAAGCATGCTAACTCGCAGACATCTCCGCAGAAATCGGCACATATAAAATCGTAAAAGGTGCATGTCTGTTAGCTGCTTAGTCCGGACTATAAGCAGCTAACAGACATGCAAATTGAAAACCATATACATCGGATAGTAGCATAGTAAGTATATATTAGGTATGAGTGGTAAGTTATGCAAAGACCGAAAACTTCTCTATCATTCCTGTATGTGACCTTTTGGAACCAACTGCACCCTTTCCATGTCTATTTCAGATCATCCCAAATGAATTTCAGATATTAGATGGATTTCAGATTTCTCTAATTGAATTTCAGATATCTAGCAGAAACCCAACTTTGAAAGGATCTTAAATTCAACTGGAGAATCTCCAATTCATCTGGAAATGTCTGAAATTCATTTGCGTAGATCTGAAATCGATTTGGAACTATCTGAACTATGAGGTAGAAATGGAAGATGTGCAGTTTGTCCTCAACGAAGATCGATCGGACAATATGCCAGAAATTAGAAACTGTCATAGATATTCTTCTACTAATTACAGATATCTTTCGTTTCCAAATATCTCACGAGTTCACAATCTTCCAATATGGTCGCTCATGTATAATGCTGCTTGGACTGTGTGCTTATTCTTCACATATTCATCAACATATGGAGAATTTGTATCACTATGATCAAGGCTGCACAATAAAGCTTAACTTTCAAGCTAACAAGCAAACTCCAAAATTATTTTTGCTCCAGATCTTTCACATTGCATGAAATTATACCTCTATTGTAAAGCAAGATTCACGTTATCCCAAACGATGTCTGTGTGATAATCAAAAATGCTAACTAATTAGCACAAGCCACTGGTGGCAAAGGAATGTTCAAAAATCCGCGGACGGAACTCGTAGTGCTACGATCGCTTTAATCGAAATAATGATGAAATCAAGAGTTTTAGACCCATTCTATTGGTGTGTACCTGCCTCGGCTGCGGAAGCGCTCAAATTATAGGGCGTATCACAAAAGTCAAAACTTTCAAAATTTCCCGAAATTTTCCATAATTTTCCAATTTTTTCCATGGAAAATTTTGATTCAAAATTTTCCGGAAAATTTTCATCACTAGTGGTAACTCAGCATTTATTAAATTCCCAATGTGCATGCACTTTCGATTTTATTAAAAGAACTCAAGGGATATACAGTCGCAATTGTTTCCAAATGTGAGATATGCACATTTATGCAGTTTTGAAGAAATTACACCGGAATTGTCTGATCAGGGTTGCATAAAGCAGAAGGAAATTATATTATTCACAGATCGTCCGTTATGTTGAAAACGATACTAAGCTATGCGTCGCTGACTCGCTATGACAACGGTGCTTATCCGGATGACGGCTTCCAGTTAACAGATGATGAAATACTCTGAAGACTCCATAATGATAAAGGACAAGAACGGGCAGGGACATGAAATAACAGAGCGTCGTGGATATGCGTTGTCATGACAACAATGCTTAAACGATGGCGGCTTCCAATGGTTGAAAATAGAAAAATACCGGTAGCTTATAAATGAGCTCTGTAAATAATCATGTTTATCATAATTTTCTTTATATGCAAAATAATTTTGATGCAATAACATTAAACTTATAAGTGAAGTCACAACGAGATCGTCTTGCGGAAAGCATCTAAAACTGAAATGCAACTCAGCTTCTTATAAGAATCTGAAGAATCTAAGAATCGCCGGATCTAGAATTTGAAGCAGCTGAAATTACCATCTGCAAACAGCTGCTGTCCTTTCTAGTCTCACAAGCTCAGACAAAGCGGAATTTCAGCTGTCTATGCTCCAATTTGATTCCATAGAAGGGCTTTACAATTGGATCGGTGACTGAGTAATTGAAATTGTTATCAACAAGCAACAGCTGTCCAGTATGGTCCCACTTAATCAAATATAGCCAAAACTCTGATTTCCATTTACTGCTGCATGGTTCAATGCTGGAAAACGGTCAATGGATGCGGTTTGCACAGGGTTTGGAGATCGTCTTTTAATTGCATGAATGCACATGGGACGAAGTTTGGCGGGCTTTTGAATAAATCATATGATTTGTGCATTTTTCTTTTTTTCATGGCGATAACGCCACGGGGATATGAAATTCCCTGCTTTTTAAATACATTCACCGATATGTTTCCAGTGAAAACCCCTTGCTTATATAATACGGTTACATTCCTTTTGAGGCAAGGAAATCTTTATTTCACACTTCATCTGAAGCGGGCTAACTTATACGGTTCCATTCTTAATATTAGGCCTAGTCTTCATCCTACAGGGTTCTAGTTTTCATCGTATTGATATCATGCCTATCAATGTAATCATGATATAATCGATTATGATACTTTCATTTATTGATTCGAATTACAAAAAAGGATGTCCACTTTTTTCTATATTTGAAATTGTCTCCTCACAACTTAATAATTTGTCGTCTCTTATTGAGATATTTGATTCTTGCAAACATTGTTTGTTCCTAGTAGTTTGAGATGGATAATATTTCATGCAAGGATGTGGATTCAATTTTTGTTAGTTCGCATTCGTAGTCTGATCAATTGATAGGCTCAAATGTAGTCCCGAAGTATGAGACAAATAAATTGTTTACAACGGTCATAATGTCAACTCGTTCCTCCATCAAAAAAATTGTTGACTGGCAACGCAAAACCATTAGTCGAGCGAATTAAACTAGAAGTGAAGAAGAGATGAGTTTTGGCTTTGCTTGAAGTAAAGCGACTATTAGTATTGTGTTGGTAGTGATTATTGTTACCAAAGAGTGGCACCGCAACAATAAGACAGCCACAGGCTATTTTATCACTCACTTTGTTTTGTACTGTCACTCCGCTATCTCCTTGACTTTTCGATACATATTGAACAGAACCATGGTTTTTGGAAATTTTCAGCTTTTTCTCTTTCCCCATGAAAGATATATAGTCCTAACTGATAATTGTGGCTGATAATGCTGATTTTAACTGATAATGCAGGCTGTTGAGCTGGGATCTTTACAAAACACCCGCAGCCAATAAACGATGACACTAAATAACAATGTGGATTTTCAAGCATTCGCGCGACCTCTCGCATTACCAAGCTGTCAAAACGAGACATTCAGACAGGAGAGTGGATCATCGTTCCTTTCATGCTTCCTCTTAAGGTCATATCTTTAAGTGAAAATCATTGATTGTCCAAGATTGATCGTGACCATTCTTTGCATGAACAAAGGCTGTTTTTTTAGTTCAGAGTGTCTTCATGTTGAAGATGTTCTCACGATAATTTCCAGATCGGCATGTGATGTATGTAACTATGATTCAATGGCAAATTGAATACGAGTGACAACAACAGGTAATTCAATTAGCCCATTTACCGCCATCAAGGCACTGTTTCCAGAATGTTTGAGAGTTGCAATGTAAGAATCTGTCTGATTCAGTACCTTAGTAGAATCTTTTTGCTTTTAAAACCGGTTTGATTCTTGGTCTAATATCGGCAAAAATCAACTTCTAATAGCTGAACAATTTTCTTATGTAAGTACATGTTTGAATGAGCGGGACGCTGTATGTGTAGTCAGTCACATAGACTAAGATGGTCCGTCCCTTGCTATAGCCGGTAACTTGTGCAAGGAAGTGATTTCACAGTTGCTCGCTTGTGGGTTGTGCCACATCATCCAGTCCTGTTAAATCCCGGAGTGTCGGAGTCCTTTCAAAATGATAGAGCTCCGCATCCTTACGACTAAGAATATGAGTTAATCAGTTAGCAAGCAGTCTGGGAAGTTCTGTTTTTTGTCATAACCATTTTATTATTGGACCATAATTAGATGATAGCTGTCTCTTATATCACTTATCAAAACCTAAATGTTCAACCTAAAAGCTCACGTTGATGTCAACAGGAAATTCAGTCCCCCTCAACTCATTTGCCATGAACCCATCAAAGATTTTGCTACACAGCACAAGAAATTAAGTAGCTTCCATTGCAACATCTGCGATACATTAGAATTTCTTAAATTGATTAGCTATTATTGCGACACTTTGCACCTGGAGTTTTATCAATTTGATGGGACTCCTACTGTGGGGTTTGGTAAGATCCCTACCCGGGAGTAGGCTTAGCAAGTAGCAAAAGGAGTGAAAATGACGTACTTGGCCTATAAGCGTTGAGAACCAATACCGATTCACCTGATCCATGGCATTATTCATTGTGTTAAATATTCCTAGCACGAAGATGGATCAAATGAAGTAGGTCTGATGTTATATCACAAATGAATGCTGTGCAAGTTACCCCAATGAAGGAGCACTTTCAACTGTGCGTACCATGTACTATGTAGCGAATCCGTGTTTCAACAAACTGATCAACGAAAGATGCTGCAGCAAAACTTGTTGCTTTGCATATTACTGTAGACTTGACGTAAATTCTTTAGATATTCATATTTGCTCAGTATCCTTTACGACTAGAAATCCCGAAAAAAGTCCAGAAGGCTAGAAATAAACAGCGAATGCTCTGAAATCACAAGTCACAAATACCGCATTAGGCCTATTCATTCAATTGACCTCAACAACCCTTGCAAAAATTCGCTGATGTTTAATGTGATGTTTTGCGTCAAAGAAGCTACGTTATTCAATCCTATAAGGGAGCTCAAAGTTCAGGAAGAGAAATTCATCGATAAATTGTGCTCGTTTTTTAAGAGTCACTTTTCCAACTATTGAGTGAGACTAAATGTATCACAGATCCTAATGTGATCCCCCGCCCCTGTTTCCGTTTATCCCATAATGGAGCGTTACAGTATGCCAGTGTAGCTTACACTGGCATATAATGGGTTGCTTTGAATGCTTTGTATGTTGAGAAATATAGTGACTACTTTCATGTCTGAACCCATGTTACCACACATTTGGTTAATTCCACGAGTGTGAATTCACTATTTTTTTATCGTTTTTTTAATCCTACGAACTGCAACCTTCTGATATTGCTTCTATTTATCATTGGGCTTTATAATCCTTCAATAGTTCCCCTTGACGCAACTGTGCCATGGTTGAAGAACTGGTCAAGGTTCATTTTTTCTCTAAACGAAAATTACAGAAAATGTTGTATTTTTCATCAGCTTTTTTTCTCCCATTGAATGCGACATCTGTTGATATATATTCATGGTACCCAGAGTTCCTTTATTTCCGTTATTTTCCGCTTTTTCGAAAATTGTCCTTTATTTCTCGTTTTTTTACCTATTTTTCCGTTATTTCCTTTTTTCTTCACATTGTAATAAGTACATTGCAAAATGCTACTGAATCTTGTTACCATATTCCTGGAACTTTCATAGTAGCATTCAAATAAGTAGATTAAAGTGAAATGCGCTTAAGTACGATGATAATCTTAATCTCTCGCTTCAAGTTTGAATATGATATGATTTTGAGGAGGCTCTACAAAGGGAATATTAACGTATGCGTTTATACGTATGGGATGTTTCTGATGAAATCGAAAAATCTTTTCTATTTTTGCTGCTCCTGCATCATATCATCACAATCTGGGCTGTTTGTAGAAGCATGGAGATCAATTCAGCAAAAGAAGGACAAGCTTTGAATGCACAAATTTCTTCTGAATTCTTCAAATCCGTTTAAGGGTGCAAAACTCAATGTAATCCTACTTTTTAGCTTTTTATCATTTCTGAACACACCGTTAAAATATTGTGCTCGTACTTTCATGGACCAAATGTTTGTGGTACTTCTGTTTTTTATGTTCATATAATATCATTTAGTACAAAAGTGCATTTTACAGATGCATCCACATTTAGTGAACAATAGGTCTATGGCAGTATTACTGTATCAAGTCCTTCGCTACATCTTAACCCTCATCGGCACACCTGTCTATCTGTGTAGACGCCATGTTTTTTGAAACTCTGTAACTTCTTCAAAAATGATGATATCTTGATGAAATTTATTTTCCATGCTTATTTTTGAAGTATTATACTATCCTTAGAATTTCAGATCTAAAATCAATTTCGGTCATGTCAAACACGCATTACAATCATATTCGGCACACCTGTATACCTTTGCATAAGTCAGTACTTAATGTACAAAAATGGATTTTCGGAGTATCAGGCGTGCTTAGTTGTCTGAGAGAACATTTTACGGAAGTTCTTTTATGGGTCACAGCGGTCAAAGTTCGTTTGGTCAAGTGAAAGATTGCCACAATAAAAACTATTGCACATGCAGATGCATCATGTTGCATTTGTGTTTTGTAAGTGACAGTCTGAAAGATATTCTACAGGGTATGTGGCGCTGGTCAGTCGAAGAAGTCAAAGTCCACTCCGCATTGGTTGAATCATTGCATAAGAAGAAAGGTTCATACATGATAGAAATACTTACTTCCAACTTCAGTAGGATATCATCGATCGTTATTCTACGAAATTCAGTAACGTTCAATAGATTGGCGATCAACCTAAACCTTAGTTTGGTGCCTGTCTGCATAATATTATCATAACATGCTCACATGAATGGTGAAATTAATTGTTTTGAAATTTTTTTTGAAGCTATGAAGTTCAATTACTGAACATAATCGAACATTTTTCAATAGTAAGTACTCACAATGGCACTATTTAGTAGATGCTCATTGCTCATTGCAGTTCATGAAGAATGTGAACCTAGATAGCCTCACTTTTTGCTTTATCCGTTTAACGTCCTTTACTCCATCTCCGTTGGGTTGGACGATGATTCTTCATGGAATGCCTCCAGGTGTTCAGATCGAGGGTTTCGGCTTCTTTGAGGCCCAATTGCCGACAGTCTGCGGACACTGCTTCTTCCCAGGTCTTTTTTGGGTGGTCTCTTGTTGGTTCGCTGATCTTCATCTTCCATATTTTCTTCACCCAATCGCTGCTATCTTTCCGCCGTATCATCGCAATCTGCGCACCCTCAGGTCCCCATCGACCGACAGCAGGTCTTCGCTGGCCACTCTATCTTCGAGAGACACTCCACACATTCATCTGATCATCCTTCTGTCTGTTACCTCCATTCTCCTCTTTTCTACAGCTGTCAGAACCCATGTCTCTCTTCCGTAAGTCATACAGGCTCTGACGCACGAGTCGTAAATCTTACCCTTCATCCAGTATGGAGTAGAACAACTGGTCAGGATAGGCGATATCTCTTCGGAATTTCGCCCACCCCCCAGCCACTCAATTCACGCAGTCACAGCTGCCTCCGTTCCACCGCCGGAGTGTCACAGTGTGTCAACAGTGTCACACCTGAGCATCTCCTGCCCTCTTCACTTGTTAATAATTGCGCCAATTCTTTCCTTCTCCTCTCTTGAGATTGCCAAATGATCTTGTGGGCATTCTCCTTTGCCTTTGCATATTCTTCTTTAATCACTTTTCGTCTTGAGTTCTCTTCCATATGGCGAATCGCATTCTCTTTTCTTCCACTGCTGTGTCTACTTCTTCGCACCACCATGTGTCAGTATGTAACTTGGTGCACACTTCGTCTTGCCGCTAAGTGAAATAAGAAATGTAAGTCTAGCTCTAGATTATGTATTCAACAATTCAAATATTCTATTCTTCATTTTTGTCGCATTAATGTGAATTAATTTGTAAATGAAATTAAAATCTTTTTCAAATCAATCGTATATGTGGCGCTATCAAAGTGCCGATTACGAGTGAGCTGCTCAAAGTTGAGAAGAACGGTAGAGCACATGCAAAAAGCGAGCGGTGAATTTCGACGAGATCAGCAAACGTCTTCTATCGAACGACAAAGCTTGGAAAAAGAAAGGAAAGAAATATTAAATGGAATCGAAGTTGCTGATCTTCAGACAGAAGAAGGAAACTCTTGACGGGAGACTGCTGTCGACAGTAGATACATAAAAAGAGAAGATCATGCATGGACAGGAATTGATTCACACGAGTTTGAAAAGAAAGAAGGAACTTAAAAGTGGAATTGGATGGTGTAAATCAAAATGACAATGACTTCACTCACTCATCCCTTTTTGCGTCCTTTTCTTCCAGAAGAGGCTGGGTTAGACGCTAGCTGCTTGAGTATGGACTTCCATTTCGGTGTATCACGGGCGTCCGCTTCCTGGGATCCAACACTTTTGAGGTCATCTCCACTTGTTCCCAGGTCTTCTTTTGTCTTCCTGCTCCTGTCTTACCATCTCCTTCCATCAACATAACTTTTCTGATCCACTCTGTCTCATCCCTTCTTACCACGTGGCCAAACCGACGAAGTCTTTGCCTTCTCGTGACGTCTGTGATGTTCTCAAGACCCATTGCTTTTCTGATGCTGTTATTCGATTTCCTGTCCGATAGTCTGACACCACACATTCACCTTAGCATTCGCATCTCCTCACGCTCAAGTCTTCTCATCGGATGAAAGCAACGGCCATGACTCGCAACTTATAAAGCATAGCTTGCCGCGCACAGGCTCCATATACGCGCCCTTGGTTCTCAAAGATGGCTCTTCAGTAGATTCCAACTTATGATATATATATATGCATATCTATATCTTTATTCACTATACTGCTTTGTTATTACAGTCAGTTTCTCCACTTCCTCAGATTGACGGAGGCCAATAATACGGAGGAGGGGTGATGCAAAGGAAAATGGTATCATTTTTATGAAAGTCTGCGCGAACTGTTGAAGAGTACTTTCTTCCTTCATGTTGACAGTTGATTTGTAGCGTCTCACTTGTGTTCTAATTTCATGTGCTAACTGCAAATCATAACCCTTCCGTTAGATACTTTATGTACAATTTGTTTGATACACGAAATACAATGTGATTTGATGAAGTGAATCAATGGGATTAGACAAGAAATATTAACAAGATTTTCAACCATGGATGACGTCATATATTCAAATAATGAGCGTAAAGCGTCAAACTGGTTGAAAATACATGAATGACGCTGTGCAGCAAACTTAACGCATTCCTTTATTTTTCCGTTTTTCCGTTATTATTCTTCAGTAATTGCGCTGGGAACCCTGTATATTGTGTAAACCAGGGGTTCCCGAATTCCGAACCGCAATGATCCTATGATGAACATGTAGCATCCTATTTCCTTGTAGTTTACTTCGTTGTCGATTAGGCTTAATCTGTCCTTTAGGATCTGAGTCACAGGCCAGATTTGAAATACATTGTATGCCCTTCTATGTCCATGCATGATCAGTAGATGCTGCTACAGGCATTATGAAGATTGTATGTTTCCTACTAATTATGCACATGTTGATTTAAATTTATAAATGGTTCAGACGTTTCCAAAAACTGCATTTAATCTGTCTGTGCTTAAATTGGCAAACTGAAGCTGATGAAGGAAGTTGTTGATAACTGGAACTCTTAAGCAACGGTCAAAAATTTTTCATCAAAGCTGCTTTCGCATTCATTATTTTCCACCATATAATCGATTATGTCCCGGTACCATTCGCTCGAAGTTGTCAATTTATCCCTATGTTCGGAACGGAGGAGAAAATCTCATTCAGTCATCAATTAGAAATATAGTGGGGTTATTTGTATATTTCTTCTGTCCTTAGCAAAATGAAAAGAGAGGTGACGGGTTTAGTCGACTTATGGCGGTATTATGGTGGACATTACATTTGCCCTCTCTTGAATTAGATGTAATCTTCTTTCGAATTTCTTGATCTTCGCCAGCAGAATGTGGGACGCAAATATTGGAGAAGTATAGTTTATTTGCAGTCATTTTCTTGTGAAACGGTTGAAACATCGTATCTTAGGGTGGGAAAGGCTCATTCACTATTCAGTCACGTTTAATATATCATTTTATGCTCACAAGGCAATTTTGAAAGTTTGTTGCATAAAGTTAAGTAGATCTAAGAATTGCTCCACTAAGGACAACGGGCGCCCGTTACTGCTTTATAATCCGGGGTCTCTGGAGCCCCTACCCATTTTTGACAATTCTCCAAAACGATTATAGCTACGACTCTAATTGTTCTGTTACTTTTCAAATCTACGTCTTTCTGATAAGTAATCCAACTTTCATCAAGCCTAGCCCATGGGAACATCAAAAATTTGGCCCTTAAAGAAGTGCTTTTTTGCAAGACCGAAGGACCTTCAAGGATATGATCGCTACGATCACCTAGTGGTCGCGCGCCTTCAGGTACAAGTAGCTATGTACATGATCTTAACACAGCGGCATGTTTTCAGTTAATCGGCGTGAGATGATCTGCTACAGTGAAGTTACACATAAATGGTCAATTTGATGTCACCGATACCATACTGCGAATGATTTGTGCTGTCGCGTTCGAAGGAAGATATCAATCGACCAGAAAACATGAATCAATCTTCCATAGTCTCATGGTGTATTCAACTATTAATATCAAAATGAGAATTAATGCAGTGCTGCCTGACTTTTGTGAATGGGGGAGGTTCATCAGACATAGTCGGTTGTGTCATGATGGATGGATATTAAAAACAGCACTCATCCGCTCTCCCGCCCGTCTTGGGACTCCCAGAAATTCATGGTGGAATAGCAGTCCTCTATAAAGCGGTAGCTCATTTTTCGTTTGTTGGATCTTCCGTGGTTGCCAGCAGAAGGAGCAGGGAGAGTGACGGATCCATTGGGGTCTCACACATTTTTTCCCCAAAATTGACATAACTGACACTAAGTAAGAAAGTGCTGAGTGAACCGGAATGTTAGAAGAACTCAAGGAATTACATATTTCATGTAAGCAATTACGTGTTGCAAGGTTTGATGCACGATGTAAGAACGGATTGATGTTCTTACAATGATGTACATGCAGGTGAGGAGGGGTGGATAGTAATAAATAGGTGAGAAATCGAACTGAAAAGTAGAAGTAATATCGAGGATGGCTACTGGAGGGGGGAGTAGATTTATTTTATATGTATTCCGTTTTTTGCATTTACACTGGCTTGATATCATTTTCACTTTAATCGTTTGTCATTTTAGGTGAGGTCACATATCTGATGGTCACACTTGAATATGGAGTCTAGAAGATCGATGGAAGAGGAACCGACTAAAATCCCAATTTCGGAAACTCTTAAAGTTCACGAAAGTTGCAAGGGTTCTGGTGACGAGGAAACATTCGAATCGTTCACTTCATCAAGTGACAATTTACGTTTGTCAGTTTCTAAGATTCCCGGTAAGAAGTATGACATTTCCGTTGTTTTCTAAAAATCTTAATCAAAATTTCATAATTTTCAGATGACCATGAAGTCCCTGTCAAGGAAACTGCTAAAGTAAGTTCAATTGCAACAATTATTTCTTTTTAAAGCTTTCTCTTAAAAATTTGCAAATTGTTTTTGAGGCCATTTTATTTGTATGATGACACTGTCCAAAACTTTCAGAATTACGCTTTGCATTTATTCTAGTATTGATGCATGTGCATGAATTGAGAAATGCATGCAGATAATTTTTTCGAAGGTATAATTGTATTTATACAGTAAGATAGCGCCACTAGCGAATTGAGCTTGAATGCATCACTACTTTATATTGGCATGCTCGTATTCATATTGTTAGTGACGTCAACTCACAGTCATCATTGCAATACCACAGATGAAGTGCACCAAAACATTGACGGTACGCATACTTTAAATATGATTGAGGCAAATCACACAGCTAAATAACCGGTGCCCGATATTTTTAATAAATAGGGTGTTGATGTGAAGGCTAAGGAATAATGATTACACCATTGATCTACCAAAACCTCGTAGCACATTAGACATAGACAATTGACCTGCCACACACGTAGATATATTGAAATCTTTCGTCTACTTTTATGGTGGTCACTGGTAAGGAGGTCTACTTTTACATGTGTATGTCAGAATTCCAAATGTCGGGTAACATTGTTTGCATTTGTATTTGAAAACAAACCATTAATAAGAAGCACATTAAATTTGACAGTCCATATGATATCTACTCCTATCACTGCATCTTTCATGCTACCTGTTTAATGGAATAGGCCGATTCATGGAATTATGTACTGCATATGATGTGATTTATGTCTGTCGATGCATTGCTCTCTGTCTCGATATATGAATGCTGCTGGTGTCAAAAATATATTGGGCAACAATGTGAATTAATTCTAAACTTGACGCTCCAAAACCACAGCCAAATTTAATCAGTGAATTTTATGAATGTCTTGACTACACAGTGATTCAAAGTGAAGTTTGAGAAGAGTCATCAAGATGGTAGGTTGTATAAATTCATTCATTATACAATTTATTCATGCAACTTATAATCTTGACTATTGAAACGATCAGTTGAAATTACTGAGTTAGTGTTGATTTTTTCCAAATTGCAGTGATTTGTGCATAATCGCTGACAGGATGTCACACGGAGCAGCCTTTTACATTCATCAGCTCTTCGAATTTAATGAATTATCAAAGAGGTTTAAAATTTCAACTTCAACAAATATACTCGTTAACATTCAACACTACATCTCACTCTGATCCAACAATTCTCTTCGTCATTGCTATCATTCATTCAAACTTGAAATCATTGTTGTTGCGTGAAGGTGTCAGGAGTCATGAATAGCATGATATTTGCCACTGATACATCGATCAGATTGACTTCAGATCTCATCATCTATTCATGAGATGTGTTATCATTTCTTCAGCCCGTGGATCGATCATCTCCCGTGGTGATCCCAGTATCTACAGACAGTGTTACTATCGTGAGAGAGAAGCCGGCACGATCCTTATCATCTCGACAACCAAAGAAGTCGCGTAGTTTGTCACGACCACGCGATCAAGGGGCGGCGGCCGTTACTCCTCCTGAGCGCGCTGAGTCAGCTTCAGGTTTGTTTCAGTATGAGCCTGTGCCGCTGATCGTTGCTGCTGCTGATCGACCACCTGTGCCAAGCTTCATGGCGCAGCCTCTTCAACTGACCCGGCCTGCTGGACTGGCAGTCCGTGAGCGAGATGTAGAAATGGAAGCGCAAGCAGCGCAGGAGAAAAAGGCTGTAAGTTGAAATTTAGTGCTTAATTTTTGAAGAAAAGAGGAATCGATTTCGATGTAATAGCCGTTAATTCTACAAATACGTAATCGCCTCTGGGGAAGAACGTGTCTAAAGTGATCACGAGAGTAAGGGGTTTATAGAAGCGATTACGTAATCACTTGGGGGATGGATGTGAAGTTGTCGTTGATATATTTTATATCAGTAATCTTCGTTGTAGAGTGCTACCCTCGAAATGCATCAATTGATTATATCAATGATATTTATTTCAAGTAGATCAAATCGATGGTGTAGACTCAAGCTTTTCAAGCAATGAGATATTTTTTTTCATTTAATATATTATCAGTATAATTTGGTATATTCGCTTTTAGATTTCGTAACATATTTAAGTCTCTATTATATAAGGCATTAAATCCTTTATTTTGTTATGGTCTGAATTCATTACTTGATGTTCGATATTTTTGAAATCTCTTCGATATTTGTATGTTTCACTAATGCTTCTTAGTGCCTTCATTTCCAATTTCTAACGCACAAAATTAAATGGAAATATTGAAAGCATTGCGAAGGAGGTTCACGAATCACTGCTGATATGTAGCCTACACATCTCTGACATACAAATTCCTCTAATCTTGATTTGAAGTATAGGAATAGATCCTGGTGTTGCAGTATTACGTGGCAACTAAAGCAGATTGGAGGATATACTAAGCATATCCATTTTGATAGTCTCAGAATTTATCCTGTACATTAGGCCTGTAGCATGTAGTCCAAGCACTGTTTCTAACATATAGAATTCTACATCAGAATAAAAGTCCTGACTGGAATCACCGGCCTGGATAATAAAACAGCTGATAAATTGAAAATGATAGTTTCCCTGAAGGCGTGGGAGGAGTAATCGAACGACAACGTAATCAGTGTCGTTTGGGCGGGGGTCAAACTTCAAAGGCGATTATTTGATCGATTTTTGTGGGAATTTGAAATTTTGGAATAAATCGCTCACTTGATTGTTAAGCGGCTCCTTATGTAAGGAATTTCTTTACAATTTCATTTAATTGCATATTTGCGTCTACTTTTATTACGTAATCGAAGACACCATTGTCCAAATAAGGCGATTGAATGCGGTTTCTTGTATACAAAATGAATATTACATATCCTCGTCAATGATGTGAAAGGACTATCATCTGAGTTTGTCAATGTAAAAGATTTAACTTTATTTTGAAAGCTTTCAAATTGTTCGCGTTATATGTTTTCTAAACAGCACTTGACACGTGGAGCATAGATAGAACGATTTAAGTCTTTAAGCACAACCGTTAGAAACAGTCTCTGCTTGGAAGGACTGTCCTGCTGGGTGCAGTCTGGCCGTCAGCACGAGTTTCTGCAAGGAACGAGACCAAAAATGAGTTTCGCACAGAATTGTGTGCTATATAAGGATCTTCTCGTCTGCCGAGTTCTACCCGGCTCCTTTTCTTGTCAGACATGAAAAGGAAAGCATATGTAAATCCAATTGTAAGCAGTCGGCAAAAATGAGATTTTCCATGTTTTCTCTGATTAAATGAAAGATCTTTGTCTAAAGCCACAATTTTTGGTATAAAATGTCTTCTTCTCTCATGTGTATGTGTCATTATCATGCTTTATATCGTTGATGTATGTGAGAATGTGATTAAAAGTGGCTAAACTGGCCAAAATGTTGTGTTTGCGGACAGTAGAAGGCTTGCTTAAACCGAATGCGTTAATAACTTGAAGACATTCCATGGCAAAAAGTGATCAAAAAGTGAGTGGCCTTATCATCGAAAACATTTGAAATTTCAGTTTGCTGAAAACTCGAGTCTACTTCCCATTGGATGTTTTTTTCTTTGATCATGTCTAACAAGAAGAGAAACCAGGTAGAACTCGACAGGCGAGCAGATGCGCAGTGGCACATCATTCTGTGATTCTCATTTTCGGTCTCGTTTCCTGCAAAAACGCTTAGTGCTGACTTCTAGTCCACATACATGTGGCGACCGGACTAATTCAGTTAGTCATTAATGGTACAACATGGTTTGTCTAATATTTCGGTCATTCGAGTACATCAGTTAATGAATACTCTTGCTTCATTTTTACTAAATACTCAAACTCCATAATGGAAAATAGGATTATTGGCAAATTCTTCAAACTAAATGAGCTATAACACCAACGCTTCTGACGAGATGGCTACACAGGATGGCGACAATCTCATCAGTGAAGGAACTTTTCTAGCTGGGAGACGTGCTGTCTAAAGGTGGACCAAAAGATGCGGTAGCTGTGCGAAGCGATGCTGTATGACACGAATTCAGAGAGCTAGTGAAGGTGCTTTTGCGAAGTGGTTGTCAAATCGAATGAAGGATCCTTTACAAGCTAGGTGTAAGACCAGCAATGTTGCATGGCGGAGATATGTGCAATAAATGCAGAAGATACAAGACATGCGAATGATGAACGGTGTTTAGAGGAAAGAGATGAGCTGAACGATGAGGTTAATGATAAATATGATTCGTCGAAGTGAAACATGGGACCAACTGAGGCAAGCAATGACAAATGAGATTCATGGAGAAGAGGAAGCCCTAGGAAAGCTTGGTAGGAAGACGTGATTTGATAGCATGAGAAAGAAGATATTATTGTGCAGAGAGTGGAAGGACCGGAAGAAATGGAGACGTCATCTTCTTGAGACCAATTCCTGTCGGCGTGAGAGTGAGCCTGCAAACGACCAGGGAGTGACTTGAAGTACGATGATATTAAAACTGGAAAATCATGCCATCGTGATTGTGACCGCTTTTAACTACCAATCGAATTCCAACACCGAACTGTGTACGGTTGATGATAGCTTGATAAGATTGTTTTTGTTGACATCGTTCCTCGTCTGCATTCGTTGTTCTTCGTTCTATAATTTATGCAAATTTTGAATTGTCGATATAGATTTGCGATAAATGGTCGATAAATGACAAAACAAGACAGGTTTTGCCCAGATTCACATGAGGTTCACTCGTGCCTCGACAGAGATTCTCGTATCACACTTCCCCTCCATTTTCGGAATTCACTTAGTGGAGGATAGTAAAATGATTTCCGCTGCAAGCTTATCAGGATAGTCCAAATATCTCTTTTTTGGCCCCATTGTAATCTGTTCTCTAATGCACATCTTGCAGCGATAAAACATTCCAAGCACAGTTTATTTTCTTTTCAGTTGGCCAGTCCGAAATCTCCCGCCACTGAAGCGGCTGAACGAGCAGCAGAAGAAGAAATGCGATCTGGAGGGCTGACCATTGACTTGGCATCTTTAATACAGCCGTTGCGATTCGAGGAGATTTCCCGAGATGTGCCTGCCTTAGGCATTGGTGCCGATGATGATTCCATCCCCGAAGAAGAACCGAATGAAGCTGATGATCCAGATAACGCCAGTTCATTAGTGCACAAGCTACGACTGCGAAATGCCAAGTTGGAAGGCAAAATGGAAGTTCTGACACGTGAATCGGAGCACACATTGCGAGAGCGGTAAGGAGAATGAATTTGAGATATGAATGTGGGAATGAATGCTTCATTGATGAAAATATTCAAAAATGATTATAATTTTCAGGCTTGTGGTGGGACGGAAGTTTTCGCCCCAATTCCACTCCATAAAGCAAATATTAGTCCAAACTGTTTTAGATTTTTTACTATGCTTTCATAAAAATGTTGTCTTTATTTTTTGTTTAACCCTACTGTATTTTGCCCGCAGGGGAGAAGAAGCTCCTGGAGTCAAATGCATTTTTATATTGCTCCAAAACTTAATTTTTTTGTTACAAAACCTAAATTACTCAATACTGTTAGATAACGATATTTCGGTTCCAAGCACTAGCATCATTTGGTGAACCCGCGACAAGCGCGACAGGACTCTCAATATTTACAAAAAGCACGACGAAGCCGTGACAGCTTTTCGTCTCAACAACAGGACAATGCTTTATTGCATATGTGCACATGACTCAATGCAGTCTTGCGAATTGTCATTCAGTAGTCTCCCATGATTTTAGATTCATTAGATTGTAATTTTTACGGAGTTGAAAGTTTGCGATTGTTGAACCTTGAAGTTCACAGTTGTAATTTGCGTGTAGGCTTCACTAACACGTGATCATTGTTATAAAGCATTCTGTTACTAGACAATTCATCGCCATAGTGACTGTTCAATAACATTGAGAACTATCAATGATAACTTATCTTCGAGAATGTTTGTAGTTGCAGACAAACAGTAGCAAAATCCATCAGTTGAAGCACTCCAGCGATTTTTCATTAATGCAAAATATGCTTGAGGAAGATTGCTATTCTTGTTTTTTTACATGAATAATGAGTGGAGAGCTTAAAAGAGGTTTGCAAAATTCCTTCTAGTCTTTCTTTGAGATGGGAATAATTGCCAAAAACGTCGGTTTGCGATTTCGGGACGTACAATGAGTCGTAAAACTTCTAGCAAATCATAAGAAATACTACAAGCTTTCTGTAAGACTGGGAAGGATAATCTAATCACAATTGCTATCAGCTCTTTTTTCTTAATTTAGTCCACCCAAGTCACGATGCGATTCTGAGAATTGAATGACTCCTGACCTGCAAAGTAGGTGTTGGTTACCCTTCAAGCCAGTGTAGCACTAGCGACGCATTTATTCTGCCAGTCTTCACTCCAGAAGTGTTCTATCATCAATAAGTTTTAAAGAAATTGCATAGGTGTTATCATTTGATGAAAGGTGTCCTCCAACTTGAACAATTTAAGCACGAAAATTCTTTGGCAGCCGTAGACGCTTCCTTTCGCTCTAAAAGGACTCGTCAGTCCGGTTCGGAAAGACCCAAACTAGCTTCAAATGTCCAGAATGACTGAAGAAGCTGAAATACTGTACTACAGGCTGGCCTGTACTTAGTTATCATGGCTTCGCCGTGCGGCTGATAATCATAAAGATTGCAGAGTGGAAAAGATGCATGGAATGTAAAGATGTCCTCATACTTGAACAATTTAAGCACGAACATTCTTTGGCAGCCGTAGACTTGACAATTTTGTGCTTAAATAGTATAAGTCTGAAAACATAATTCCATTCCATGTGTGGTAATGTACTGGTACTGTTCAATCTTTATGATTATCATCCGAAGTTATGGTGATCGTCTTATCCATCAGATGTAAATTCAGGAATGATCACACCGCAGGCTGATATAAATTATCTTGAATTATGGCACCGGAGTCTTGCTTGAGGTGAAAAGACATTACGGTTATTGTAAAAAAATTGACTAATGGAGCTAATTGACTTCGTGGAGGCATAAATGCTAAGGATGGAGTATTAGAGATAAAAAGCTGTCTATCGGTTTGAAAGATAGAAGTTGATGCATTTTCAAGCGCAGTAGGATTTAATGGAAATAGACTCCGGAATTTTGTGTGCTATCGATGTGTTTTTTAATAGTAATTCATAAAATTTTGATGCTACTGCTTTTTGCAGTGCTGAGTTGGCATCGCAAGTCTCTGCTCTTCGGACTCAAGTCAAAGAAGTTTCGAGTTCTCGAATTTCGGAGGCAAATACGCTGGAAACTATTCGGGAGGAGCTCAGGAGTGTTTCCGATGAAAAACAGAACCTGGATGGAGATTTGAAGAAAACTCAATTGGCTCTCGACTCCAAAATTGTTGAGGCTAACGGACTTATTGATGAACTTCAAGTGAGTAGAGAAACTTCCTCTTTTAATGAGCGCTTTCAAATGAATCATTTCTTATTTGTGCAGTAATGCCACCGATGAAAGTGGCGTAAGACAATCATCAGATCATCATGTGAATGACCTCACAATCATTGCACGCATTAATGCTCTTAAAATAATACAAAAATAACGCAGAAGACTGAGTTTGGACTAAGAAGATTTTGAAGGACAGACGGTCATATTCTTCACAAGGTGATGCGACATTTAGTGAGACGTAGATTTCTGTCGCATGAATTTACAATTATCTGGTTTCTAACGTTGATCAATGCTGTGGAAAGCTACATTTGCATTCTAATTGAAATAACGTAAAGTATCTCGTTATTTTAGATAATGAAGTTTGCAACGTTCCTTAATTTCTCACAAACAGAAATGCTACTAGCAAAACAGAAGATGTTATGTAACTGTTCAGCATCTGTTATCGAAATGACAAAGTGAATCTCTTCAAGGTGCACTTGTAAGCATTCGAAATCATGTAGACAATTGATCTATTTCATAAGAATTAGGAAAATACATCTTGATGATAGCATTTGTTGTAAAGTTGATGATTTGCAACAAGCGCTTACTGATTCTCAGCTACTCATATAACAGCGGGAGCCTTCAGTTACCGTTAAGCTATGACAGTTACAATTGGAACGTCTGAAAGGGTGTTTGATCGAATTGTGTATAGGCTTTTATTCAACTGATGAGAATTTGCTAGCACTTCCTGGTAAATTAGACGAGCATCGATCAATCTTCGTCGGGAATTTTGCATCATCAAAGTATGATTGACACTGCAAGATCGTCATAAAACAGTGAAAGTCCGTTTATTCATTGTTTAAACGAAGACCAATTGTTTGTCAGTTAAAGTCAAGATGATGATTATTGATAACGGTTTCGAAAAACCTAACTCGTCAAAAAAATGAAAAATATCTGAATCAGTCGATAGTCAAAATTGCTCAGAACACTCGTATTGTTGTAAATAGAACAATTATTGAGTTGCATCTTCAGTTGAAAAATGCTGCATCCTCTTGTAATTGACAGAGAATATAATTCAACAATGAAAGTCAGCATATGCGCGATTTGTAGTATTATATCTCAATGAACCCATACAAGGGAACATATCAGTCTGCCATTTTTGGGAATAACGTGTCTCAACGTGTCTATATCTAATAATAACTGGGTTCCGCAGTTGGACAAGTAAAAGTAGAGCAGTATATTTTAATATACAAGCAATGATTACTGCCCAAATGGGTTACGACCGCGAGACAATTTATAATGTTAAGAAGTAATTGCATGAATGATGCATGAATATTAGTTGGTAAATTTCATGATCATAAACGTTTATTAACTATGAAAAAAAATGCTGTTGGCAATGACGTGGGAATAAAAATATGCATGTACAAGAATACAAGAAAGTACAGCTGAAATCCTTATAACGAAAATAATGCTGATTACTATGTATTCGAAAAATCAATCAATTTGATGTGATCGGACAGCAGCAGTAAAAATTGCTCGAACTTTTCTTAATTCATACGTGTCTTGCCCTTCATCTTCATCATATGTGTAATGATGTATGTATTATGTGTATAATGAGTTGACGTAAGCTCAAAAGATATGCTTTTTTTGCTTTTCATCTATTTTCTCGATGGCCTCGATGGTCAAGTAATTTTTTACTAAGATGGTATAATGATGATGCACTTCACGGTTTCAATCATACGCAATCACTCTTGTGTGAACCTGTCCATGAGTGAATTTACATACGCTACACAATGCAGTTCTAATTATCTTGTTGCACAATATTGATGGCAAAGTTTATTTGAAGTTATATTATGCAGTCTCTGTGTCAGACAAGTTCAATAAGAGAACAATGGACTGGTCAAGCAGCTGAATATATTCATCTGTTTAATGAGTCTTTTGTATGCGTTGCTGTCGTGATCTATGATCGTTAGTAACATTGGGTGTGGAAACAGAATGGATAGACTGTAATGAGACTCCTTGTGATATTTAGAAGTTAGCGAGGGCAGATTGCTATTCACCTCATGTTAGTGTACAAATCTTCTGATAAGTATGCAGACTTGCAGAAGTAAATAATCCAGCCTACGTGTTGGCATCTGACTGCGTCAATGATTAATCTCTTAAAATAAATAAATAACAGCTCAAGAGACGGATCGTTCCACCGTACTTCAATATGCTTTCATGTGAAAATAAAGAACGTCTTTTCAAATCAGGATAAATTCTTAAACTTCAACCGGTTTCAATTGGAGGACAGTGAGATGGGCTACTGACCACAATCTTCGTCAGGAAGTTGACAAGGGTATAATTATGTACATGTTAACATTGGTTCGTAAATTTGAAATTTGGGTTATCATATATTATTGAAGATTAAGTCATAGTGTATAGTTAAGAGAAAATTCATACACAAAATCACTACTCACAGAATTAGGACATATTGATAGGATATTTGGGCTCAACAATGAGAGATCGTTGTAAAACATGCTGCATGCTTATCCCATGAGGCCAATCTGTCATCAGTTGACTAATGAACCTGAGTTCTTCTGTTTTCCTTTGTTTCTCGTTTCCGTTAAGTTCTTTCAATATAGATATTTTCATTTCAGATTCATTATGCTTGTGTTCAGTGCAATGAAATGAAACAACTTTGTCTGTATTCTCATGGGCTATGGCATAACGATGTTCATTCATACGCTCTCTTAAACTCTTATCAGATTCACCGATATAAATAAAGTTGCAATCATTAAAACCAATAGAAAAGACAATGTCTTTTTATGCATGTTGTGTTGCTTGCAGTCATTCTGTATGATAAATTTGCATCTGACGATGTTATAAATTCATCCGACGAAAGAATATCACATGTTTTGCAACGTGTGGAGCCACAGCTTGAAACAATTCCGTATTCTGTTGATCTTTGAGATGAAGCATCGTACAATTTAGAAGAAACTAGAAGCTGTTTAATTCTTGTTGGAGGTTTCCACCATAGTTCAACTGATTTAAGCCTAATCTTTCACTCTACGTTCTCACTTTGTTATTCAAAATAACAGCCTTAACATTCAATAAGTCCAAGAACAACATTGTTATCACGATAAGTTTTGATATTTCAAAAGTTTCAGATTCTCTTATGTCTCGTGACTTATATTACACAAATCACTTTACCCCACGTCCGATAATTAAGTGTAACTCTGCCATCAATGTGCTGATATGATATAATTGATTAATGCCGATGCAGGGTTTCTAATGTAGAGTGTGGCTCCTGTAACGTGTTCACTATTTAGTTAAACTTCATTTGTCTCATTTTATGAACATCTTCATTTTCCAGAGGGCGTCTCTTTACTTACAGTAAGAAGTCTTGAATATTATAAGGTCATATTTCTGTCCTTTCCTCCTTATGCTATGCAGGCTATATATCCATATCCAATATCCATGCTCTATTTCTATCTATCTAACAATTTAATGACACAAAGTCAAGCTACGTAGAATACTTTCTTGCTTAAATGTTCTTACTGCAGATCTGTAATTCTAGCGTGCAGCTTGACTGCATTTTAACTTCATTCATCCATATATATTATGTCAGCATTACATTATGAGTGAGGGGTCTTTCAGTACTTCTCTATCGTGAATACTTGTCGTTTCAATGATTAACTATTTAAAGTTGCCATCTAATATGTTAAACCGATTAACTAGGCATGTATTACGCAATCTTTTTTAAGTAGGTCACAAAGTTTTGCCGCATGTACTATTCATAATGTCATGTCATTTCATATCGTACAACGTTTCAGTTGCATGCAGAATTTTCAGGAACTTGATGGTCATTTTCCATAGATATCTTCATAGCACAGCATTTACGCATCGCATTCATTAATATGCTTTTGAAAATTTTGTAAGTAATGAACTATTTTCAAGCGTAACTAATACTACATTTTACAGAAGAATGAAACCTACACAGAATGAGTGCAGATCTTCTAGCATCTCGCACATGCCACAGAAGGCTAATGTTGTGCATGTGCAGACTAATGTCACATGCAGAAATTGGTTATTCATAGCATCCGAATGAGTAAATGTACGCAATTTCACTAGAAACGATTAAGAATGTCATGTACTGAAGTTATGTTACAAAATTCATGCATCAATGAGCACGAGATAGACGCATAATGACCACTAGACAGATATAATTGTTATATAATCTCTAATTCACAGAAAAGTATGTTATGACAGAGGTTACATGTAGTTATTCAGTAAGACTTTTTTCTCACGTTTCTACATATGTTGCTGGATTTTCTCATGGCTTTTCTACAACAGCGGTCCATTTCAGGACAAGGCAGTCTCGTTCAAGTTAGAGTGACTAATGTCATCGTTGCTTGGATTTAGATTTTAGAGATTTTTTGAGGTGGATTGTACGAGATTGCCGCTATTAAGATTTTGAGTTTGTGACTTCGAGAACACCTTTTTACGATTAGATAGTCATGATTGATTGCCTTAAGTTCCTTTTCCTCGTTTCACGTCTTCCCGGTTCCGCGGCTGGACGAAGTTGCGATGACCCGTTACCACTTCCTTTTTATCAATAGCAGTGCCTTCCGACACCTCTAGCGTCTCCACGTGTTCTTGGATGCAGGCTTGCCAAGTCTTCTTGGTGTTCAGCGACCATCGACTGACAAGTGGTACAGTTCACTGATGATGTCATCCGTGGCCCTTTTCACATTGCCAAACCAACTTTGCCGCCGACGAGCCGGAAGTTCGTTACCACTCCCTCCTTGCTTGAAACTTATCTTTCAATATGACCCTCTCGCTCATCTCACCAGTCGTCTGTGCTTCAGACTGAGTGGCCATGTTTCCGCGCCGTAGATGAGGACATTGGAAGTGGACAGGATGATCATCCAGACCAAAGCTATATAAGGCTTCAGCTAAATTCGGACTATGCCAGAATCGTCCAAGCCCACCGATGGCGGAGTAGCGACATCAAAGCCGCAATTTTTCATTCTTTTAATTAAAATTTGGCGCTTCTGGTTTTTTTAAGATGGAAGATCGATTCCTCTGTACCCACCCCACGGCTGAGCCATTTAAAAGATCCAGTTCGGTTAGTATAATTGTTTACCGTCATAATGCCATTGAAATCAACTCATCTTCCAAGTTATTTCAAAACGCACGGAATTCGTTCTACCGTAGATGAGATTGTATTGGTGCAACTAAGAATTTAAATCTTATTACTTCAGTACATCAACCACACATGGTGGTATTTCATGAATGAAATTAAATACTGAAATTACCGATGCAATTTGATCGATTATTATTACTTAAATCTATGAGAACATACGCTGTCATATTTGCCGAATTTATTTGTATTGGTACGCGACGTTTCATTGTTTGACAGACGAAACATGTTCATTTAACATGAGATAGACACCTTTGGTTTTAGACTCATCCTTTTCTCTCAAGCTTTGTTTTAAAAACTGCTTTAGAACCATCTCTAAATGTAGCATGCTATAGTAGATCTCTAATCGTAAATCAACTTGCAATGCTATTATCTTATCAAATTGACGGGTGACTTATTCAGGGTATGATAGTATGTTTTTGTCGCTGATAGCATCAGATTACTCAAACCAATTATGTCTTTGAATGCATTTTGACGTCATCGTATATTTACAATATCTAAATATACAGAAAATGATATTCTATTCGTCAATGAAGCCATATTGACGTGAGCAATTTTATTCTCTGTGTCCCAAACTATAATTGTCAATGTAAGGGACATGTGATCATTAATAATGGTATCGATCGTATTGTCTTTTGTTCTTGTTTCTTCAACTGACGAAGATTGGAAACCTGCGATCTCGAAAAGCGTCATGATTCCCCTAATTGCTCTCATGTTTATTTCTTGTACTTCTCTGAGATCGGAAAACTCACTTCAGGATCACTAGATCAATGAATTCTCACAAGCTGACTTCATATCTCACAAATTTGGCCAACTCGTGTAACTCATCGTACTACACGTATTGCATAAATGACTATCAATGGCTAATTTCTGCACTTCATCTGCCTTCGACATTGGCATTCGTTTATGAAGTGGATGATGATGTTACATCAATATAGCATGAAACATTGCAAATGGAATGAAAGAGTTAAATCGATTGCGACATTTGACATGCAATAGTGATTTACCAGTAAGGCGTAGTAGTTCAGTTAACAACTTGAATTTAAAATTGGAACAGTGCATGATAATAGATTATTGATATACTTATCTAAAAATCAACTCCCTGTGAGTTGAGATCGATGAACTTATCTTTTACTGCACTGAATCTGTTGAACATGCATACACTAGCACTTAATGAAGAAGCTTAAATTGACCACTATTTGATGAAATTTCACTCGTAAGTCAGACAGAAGAAATTCGACTGTTCTCATGAGACCGTTCTTATCAGCTGAGATTTACTTGAACTTTGTGTGATTATTGACTTGAAGATGGAATTTCTGAAGCAAAAATAGTATCGAGCTATGAAGCAAGTCCACATTTTCTTTCGTTGTCTTATACGGGAGGTTCATTGTTCAATTTTCCGCGATGGAAGAAATAATATCTCTCCCTCTCAGTTCAAAGACGATTTTCTAATTTTTCAAAGTAAGGGTCCCCGACGTGTTTCGTCACGGTGGACAGTCTCATCCCCTTTTTCTTTCCAAAACACTTTGTTATAAAATGAAAACATAAGGCAAAACCCGACGTTTGGACTCACATAGTCTTTCTCGAGGGCACAAACTGTGCGCTCATGTTCGCAATTATGGAAGGATTATTGTAGGAAAAACTTATTATTTTGCAGCTTCTTGACTTATCTCAAAGCTAATGAGATCGCTTGCTGTCTTTCGGCTTCTATTGATTTCTTCGACGAGTTATACAAGTCTTCAAACTTGAAGAAAATATGAAAAAATTAAATATTAAGTATACAGTCCCATGATCCAATTGAAATCGGCAGAACGACGGTGCTTCATGATAGATAAGGATTATTGCGACGCTTTTCCGGTTTTACATATAGTTATGGCGATGTCGCTTTGCTCTACAGCACAAGCATTATTTCTATTGGACTTACCATAGCAAGACACTGAGATGTCGAAATTTGTGGCTTCCAGGAGACTTTATTTAGCTTCCACCTATATCTCGGCTAAGATTCAAAATGAAAATTGAATCAGAATTCAAGATAAACAAGTTTGAAATATCAGTAGATGTTGTCGAGCAAGGCGATGTGTTGAGCCACACATGATGACATTCATTAATGCATGTAATTTTCTTGGATCGTATCAATCTATCACCTTTCTGTCAACAGTCTGTCACAGCTCACAATACATTGCGACCAACACTTACTTATTTTAGGCCGTCTCATGTTATACTGTAGCTCCCAGGACCGACGATGCTGACAGTTGATAATAATAATGACGAAGCATCTGGCTCACATTATATGTTTACATGTTTCGCCTCTGGTTTTATTACTTATATAACACAAATTAAATGATGCGCAGACCGCAGTACTGAGAGACACGAATCTTTTTTTTCATAGGTATCTCTAAGTTCAAATTGCAAATCGCAGTTTAGACTATAGACATAAAAATATTATTTTTTGCTGAGGTTTTGTCAGATGGACATAGGCTGAACACGTAATCGAGAAATGCACTCTCTTGAATTTTCTTCAAAACCTTCACTAAAAGGAAAAAGCGAGTTTTTACTCGACGTTTCGGGTCCAGACCCTTCTTCACAGAGTTAAAACAGGTGCATATGACATGCTACTTCGACATATACATGTAAACGCTGAATAAAAATCTATATAATGCGCGACCTGTGTTCTCCTACAAGCCAGCAAGCTCATGACGACGATTCATAGATGGACATCTGTCCTGAATCATGCGAGCTTCTATCAAAGCAGTGTCAACCGCACTTCGCGCTCTCTGAAGGATATTCACATCGAAATCATCAGGGTCAACAGCAATACAATCACAAAGATGCATACTCAATGCGCTGTTGCTTTCCTTATTCATAATACTACGCTTATATTATTGATACCTAATTTTGAAAGATCGTGAAGTTTTACCTATGTAACTAGCATTACAAATGCGACATTTAATCTCATAAACAACATTATTGCTATCACAAATAATTTTTTCAAGTAAGCGATCACAAAGGTTGCAGTTGTCAAGTTTTTTATTGTTATAATATCTATTGCGACTATTTAGACAACGGGACAATTTATGACTAGTAGTATTAACCAGACGAACATTGAAATTATATTTTCGAATATTTACCTATTCAATATTTGCTTGAAAAAATAATTGTGATAGTAATAATATTGTTTATGAGTTTAAATATCGCATTTGTAATGCTAGTTACATAGGTAAAACTTCACGGTCTTTCAAAATTAGGTATCAATAATATAAGCATAGTATTATGAATAAGGAAAGCAACAGCGCATTGAGTATGCATCTTTGTGATTGTATTGCTGTTGACCCTGATGATTTCGATGTGAATATCCGTCAGAGAGCGCGAAGTGCGGTTGACACTGCTTTGATAGAAGTTCGGATGATTCAGTACAGATGTCCATTTATGAATCGTCGTCATGAGCTTGCTGGTTTGTAGGAGAACACAGGTCGCGCAATATATAGATTTTTTATTCGGCGTTTACTATGTATGTCGAAGTAGCATGTCATATGCGCCTGTTTCAACTCTGTGAAGAAGGGTCTGGACCCGAAACGTCGAGTAAAAACTGTTTAAAGGTTTTGAAGAAAATTCAATGGAGTGCATTTCTCGATTGCGAGTGCAGCCTTTATCTAGTGATGATCCTCCCGTTTGCTGCCATCACTTCTTTGACAAATGGTTCCCTACTCACCACGATTGAATTAATTGTCTAACCATGGATAAACATTTACTAATATTTTTATGCTTAGCACGTACCGCATTTCTCAAGTCGAATCATCACCCTAAATGATTATTGCATGCCACTTATGAAATCACTATTTTCAAAGGTCACTTGTAAATCAAATTTCAATTAGTGATTTCTTATTTGTCAATTCTATTTAGCTATTGATTGGTTATTATTGATACTGGTAGCATAAAGTTGCTGCACAAGCAACTAAACAATTCCAATCTTTCGTCATACAACAGAGCTGGGAATTTTTGTTTATATTGCGTAGTTAATCATGATCGACATTAAGTTTTAAACTAATTAACCAAGAATTGACAACTAACTACCACAAACTAGACGAACCGTTAGCATACTGATATCAAAGAAATTTTGTTTTGTTGCTATGATAACTGTAATCGAGAAATATTTGTACATAAATAGTGAACTAGCATCCTCGAAAAGAAGCAGCAAGCTACAACTTAATTACATTGTACATGAAAAATAATCCACATAGAATTCATTCTCAATCATCTCGGTATTATTCTTAGACATCTTTTTCCATCTGATGTTTCAGCACTCTGTTTGAATATTTGAATTTAATCATTTTGAAACTTCTTAAGAAATGAAAATATTTCAGTAATTGTTCTCTGTTTTCAGTACAACCGGAAAACCAATGAAGAACTACAATTCCGCATCAAAGAATTGGAGGGATCAATTGATGCTAAGGAGACGACAGTCGGATCGTTAAAGAGTAAGATAACGGAATTATACATGCAAGTTGAAAACAATCGTCAGACAAACAAACAACTAGAGGACGACTATTCCGCATTGACGGTGGAAATGAATAGTCTTCAGCGAAGCAAACAATGGTATTCAGAACAACTTCAAGCCACTCAAGATGCCAGAAATCGTCTGCAAATAGAAACGGGAAAATTGCAGGTGAGAAGCAAATCAATAACCGAAGAAAAGTAATTATTTTCAGTGTTTTGCAAGAATTATAATCGTTGACATAGCTGGAATAATTCTCCAAGGTAGACTCAGATAGCTAGAACATGTGAAAAGCGAATCCGTGAAATCAGGGGATTGAGGATATCCCCAATGGAAAGATCGACGGGCGCAGCTGTATGCTTGAAGCATTATTTCAAACAAAATTGACAAGCAAACTGACCTACTTACTTTTACTTTACTTTCTCCTTTTAACGTCTGCTTTTCCTCCTTGGTGAGGGTTGGACGTGATGAGACTCCTCCAACGGGCGTGGTCCTGTGTGTCTTCCACTGTCAGTCTCAGCTCCTTCATGTCTTCCTGGATGGTCCTGCAGTCATGATCTTCTTGGTCTACCACGTGGCCTGGGACCTTCGATAGCCATGTTGAGCACGCGATGAATCGGCTCCTCCTGTCCTCCGTCTCACGTGCCCGAACCACCTCAACCTGCGTTCTCTGAGTACGACCTCCAGCTGTTAGAGGCCGCACCTGCCTGCTACTTCAGCGCTGTCAATTCGATCGGAGAGTGAGACACCGGTCATGTACCGCAGCATCCATTTGTCAAACGAACGCAGTTGTTGGGCCAGGTGTTGTGTGAGGGCCCATGATTCGGCACCATAGAGCAGCACGGTTCTGATCCATGCGCTATGCACGTGTCCGCGGCACTTGAGTGGTACGTGTCGGTTCCTGAGGATACTTGCCAGATCTTTCCATTTGCGCCATGCGGACGTAATTCTCGCTCGCTCCGATCCTCCTTTGCAGCTCAACACATCCCCGAGATAATAAAACTCTTTCACTACGTCAATCTCCACACCGTTTATCACACATCTTTCATCTTCGTCGGTACTCCTTGCGTTGTTTGCACACATCGAGCACTGGAAGTTTGTGACGCCTGTGAGAGAATTCGTGGATTGACCTAGAAATCCGCAAACCTGAGGTAATTGGACAAGAGCGACGTAAAACGAGAAGTTGGATGGAATCGAAAACTAAGTCATTTATGAGGCTCATTGCTATGAATCGCATCCACAGATTTATCCGATTCCTGATATAATAGTCAGCCTACATGATAATAAAACGTTGGAAGACGCGACATGTCACTACTCTTTCGCGAACCTTGGGATTTATTCTACAACGTGAAGGTGCTTAAACGTGTTGTTGATCTAATTGTGTGAACACCTGCGCGTTTTCAGTAGATGCAGATGTAAAACGTAATCGTTTATTGATGGTAAAGCTCGGAGATTTGAGGCCCGACTTGTGCCTGCATCTGTTTACATCCACAGATGGCTACAAGTGTTTTTGAACTGTTGACCGAGAAATCTAACTGCTTTAAAGGAAAATAATTCTATTAACGCCACTGGAACCACCATCATCGAAATTTGATGGAGAATAACATTCTTTATAATGGGCAAGAAGTGATTGCTTCTGCCATTTCATTGGAACAAACGTGTTCGCTTTGTGTGTGTTAAAATGTAATTTCTGTCATTTTACTTCGAAGAATCCTGACTTCAGCTGCAAAGTTTAATAGATTTTTAATAGATTTTTTAATAGATTTATCCACGAGAGCCTACTATTGAAACTGTTACAATTAGTGGTGGGTTAAAATGATTTTCGCTACAGAGTACCTATACTTAGAGTTTTATATTGATGTAGCAGTCAACTGTCATTATAAATGGACAGGATAAAATCGAAAGATTTTTCAAGTTTGCTTTTGAATCACAGCATGAGTCACATTCGTGGATTATTTATGTAGTCAATCAGATATCAATGTTAACAAATCTTCATCACGATCAATCAAGTGTGGTTGCACTGCATTTTATGGAATAAGTGGCGTTCATTATTTATTTAAACAAAAATCTATTTAGTCGCGCATCAACAAGCAAGCTGGGACAGAAGCTAACCAAAATCATCAGGTGGGACGTATAGTCATCGCATTTGTGTAGTTGTCTTCATGACACTGGCTAAGTGCGTGGCCTGTCGGTCGTATAACCCCAATGATGTGCAAAGTATTTCGGACGTCGGCGTGACCACTCAATCCGAATGAAAAGTATCCCTGCGCTACATCAGTTCGATCATGTGACCATCCTGCAAAGCCACTGAGGGGAGAAAATACTTTAAAGGTTGCCTCTTCCATAGACCTCTGAAATATAAGGACACAACGCTAGAATCGTTGATGCATCGTTGATGGGCATGATTACAATATTACTAATATCTCTGTAAATGTTGTGTACTTTCTGTGAAGCAACGCTTTAATATGAATATGCTAACGTCAAAGTGGTTTTAGCTAACTTCGTTAGGTCGATTGTCCTATTTTAAATTATGCTACAATTAGCTGAATTCACTCGACAGTGAGTGTCATGATGATAGTTGTTTGTTAAATGGGAATTAATATAAATGCATGTGAGCTGTAGCTGGTTTGTCACTTTTTAACCATCGATAAAAAATAAAACCGATTAAGAGTTCAATCCAATGCATTTGACGTGACACTAAGTAGACAACCCAATACAAACCAAACCAGCAAATGATCAACAAATTGGTTGAGTAGATTAGATTCGATAGCATTATAAATCAGACGATGATTTGCACAATGCACATGTACGGTTCATTATCGATACTGCAGCAATGACATCAAACTCAAATTCTTCAACTTATTCATGTTAGAAGCAGGAAGAATATCATCTTCCTAGAATGAGATAGAGCCATACGATGCATAATGCCTACATCATGGACTTCTGAAAAGTAAATGAAAGCAGTAAATCAAAATGGACTTAAGTCTAAGAGAAATATGTTTTTGAGGCTGTCGACTTATATATTTTTTCTGACCCCGTTCAATGTGGACAAGGACGAAAAACGGGGAAGTAAGTAGGCAAGACTTATACTTTTTTCAGACCGCAATGTACTCTATTGGCACGCATTACATTGCTGATAAATAGACAGGAAACCATGTTTACTGTGGAAAAGTGACAATTCATGACACAATTGAAACACTTGTTGGCCGTAATCGTATTGGTAATAAAGATAAGACAAAACGATGTCATTAGTTGCGAGGCCTTTCGCCGACTCTTTTCGGGCAGCACTTCGGAACGCGTACAATAAAAGAAAAATCAAGTCATTTTATACGCGTTCATTATGTACGCGTTCCGAAGTGTTGCCCGAAAAGAATCCGCGAAAGGCCTCGCAACTAATGACATCGTTTTGCCTTATCTTCATTACCAACATGACATAATTCCTAAATTCAAAGTAATAGAATGTGATGCGAATCAAATTCTCCTTTCTATTTATTTCTGCATTCATACTTTTATTAGTTGGTAATTTACTATGGTCTTTTGATAATTTCCTTATGTTGCAGTAGCTTGTTTTGAATTACCGATATTGTTTTTCACTATTCGCTTCAGTATGTTGCAGTACTTCATTTTGAGTTGTCATTAGTTCATTATTCAAATTTCGATGGCAACACTTACTCCGAAACTAAAGAAGACATTAAGTAACGACATGTATGGTTGCGCGATTCTTGACTGTTATTCCGGACCTGTTGTGAAGCGTTGTACGGGTATGTTGCTCATTTATGCGTCAGAGGTCCATGATATCTTCGACACTAATGAGTATCAGTCCAATTTCATCGATGGTATCAGCTATCATTTACTTCTTGTTTTGTAAATTAGTTAAAATCCTCATAAATCAACACTGGGAAGAATAATTGCTCAGTGATTTCTGAATCCGTCGTCTGATGTACCTATTGACACTGAGAAATATTGCTTTTCATTCCCCATATATTTCATCAATTTCTTGGAAGTGATGTTATTCTTAACTGTAAGAAGTCATACTCAGTTTCGGTTCACTCCTATCATTGCTAGATTGGTGATTACAACAGCAAGACGCTCAGATGAAGCTATTTTTGTAAGACAAAATCAAAAGTTGAAATATGACAGAATTAATCCGTCCATAAACTTCTACATTCCCTAAAGTTTTCATTAACTGATTGATGTTTTAATGATCATTGTGTAATAACTATTAAGTGATGAGAGAGTGTCGTATCTTATCAAAATCGGAAATTTCAATCAATCTCGCTTACAGATTTCAAAGCGAAAAGTTCTAATCTTGATCATGTTTCGCTCGAATCAACGTTATTTGAAACCACTTTTTTAATTGATCTTTTAAATTATATTTCGTGTACATTTGATTAAATTTCTTAGACATCAGAAGAATGTATTTAATTGAAAAGCAAAGCTTCATTTTTGTTTTGCGACTTCATCGTTTCCCCAATTATTTTAACAAAGCAGTGACTTTCGCCGAATTTGGAGCCGTTTGCCGCTTGAAAGTTTCATTTTACCGATTCTGAATTATTTTTTCTTCAACTGAGTTGTCTATTTTCAGGATGCTCTAGTTATTTAGATAGCTATTTTTTTTTTACGGATTTTACGTCACTTTTTACCCCTACTGGGGTCTTGGACGGTGCTGACTTAAGTCAGACTTTGTTTGGAGCGTTGTGGTGCTTTGTAGTCCGGATGCCCTTCCTGCCGACTTCCAATGACACTTTCCGGGTTCGACCTCTGGACCATGAGATCGCTAGTCCAAGTACGCAACCACTGTGCCACGGACACCGTTTAATTTACAAATGGCATATTATTTGTGACCTACATGTAACTCAATGATAGGCCGTTATACTGCATTTCTATTGTTACATGATCATTTCGATTGCTGCGGCAACAACAGAGAGCACCGAATGCCTTTCATAGTCATTTTACATTGCCGTTCAAGTATGCTAATTAAGAAACTAAATTTATTTGCCCTCAGCTTGTACGGAATGCATGAAAATGAAACTCAACGCATTGTCAAACTCCAATAACTCTCGTAGCTAGTAAGCATTCACATGACCATGTAAATTTTCGTATATTTCACAGGCCATTCTGTCTGGAAATTCAAAAACTCATGACAGCCTGGTGTTCGACAACACTCAACTTCGGTTGGAAGTATCGACCATGGAGCAGAAAATGGCAACAGAGAAGCGAAATTTGGCTAGTCAGTTGGAGAAGATTCGTTCTGATATGATTGAACGTGAAGCTATTTTCGAGCAGATCTCACTCGAGAGATCAGCCCTTGAAGAAGCGTTTGCACATAAGATGGGACAGCTGAACAAGGAAAAAGATCGTTGTGACAGCTTGACGAAGAAGCTGGAAGATGTTACTGCTGAAATGGAAGATTTGGAGAAGCAGGTTGAGCATCACACCAATCAGTTGAAAGAGGTAAGTTAATTGCTTCGAAATAAAGTAACTATTAGATTTTCATGCGAGAATACAATGCGTATCACTAACTTTATGCAACTCAGTGGTTCCAAGAAGCGGGATCGCATGTGGTGGGAGGCATCAGATAGAGTGTGTACCCATTATGGGGTTGTCAGTTTAAAGAGCAGATGGTACTTGTTCTAACGGTAAAGATCTAGTTCTCCTCTCTGATCAAGACTGCACCATAACGCGAAAAGTAATCTCAGATGTCGTTATGAGTAAAATTAGTACGTCTGTAACATAGTCTAGAAAAGAATCATAGATGGTTAAGACCTGAGTGCATGTGGTAGCCGCGATAAACATATGTATTTTTAGCCATCGGCATTGTATGACTAATCGACGGTCAAACGCGATAAAATATTTGAAGGAAAGAGCGCGAGATAGGTCTGCAGGTAGGCCCTATTAAAAATATTGACATTTTTAGCATTATTGCGCTTTATTACGCCTATTAGTTAGCATCACATTCAACCGATGAATTGTTTTTGCTATCCAAGCAGATAGAGCTAGACACATTTCTGTACTAGGGAAGTATGATAATGTAATTAAGTCATTTAACTCTCAGTTGCAGGAAATTTCCGTGCTTTATGTAGCTACACATGTGCCTGGGGTCGCACACCGATTGGCTAATCTAGGTTGGAGTCGGCTACATGCTTCTCTTGGAACAACATGTGTGTTATTGCGCTTTATGCATGTAAATGGTATTGTACAATTGAAATGGACTTACAATGTGAATAAGATGGTACAAGATCGAGGCAAAGACACTAAAACATGCTATTAAATTTTTGAAAAGATCTATCCCGACTTCCTACACCATGGCGCTCTGTCTTGGAATGATTACGAATTTTCCTTATGGGAACAATACCATGTCTCTTGTAAGACGCGATTATTTGTCAAATATTCGTTGAAAGCAGACAGTGTCCTAATTACTTGACTTCGACTTTTGTGAAAACACAGTTGTTTGGATACAAAACCTCAATGACTGTAATCAGAGATTGGATGAATTTGTTTGATCAGAAGAGAGACATCTTTGTTTCTAATAAAAGCTTCCTTTATTCAGGCGAGGTCTTTCGGACGCATAAAGCGGCCATCATCAGGTTAATCCTGTAGACATCGGAAGAATGTCATGCCACAAGCAAACAGAAGTCTAATGCTCGGTTAAATGGAATGAGGTAACAGAAGTCAGAAGTTAGTTACTGACGACTGTGGACAAACTGACAACTATGAAAAAACAGAATTTGCAGATTTAGACTGTTATTCTCATCAATGAATCTATTTGCATGTTTAATCTGATGTGTGTCTATCATAATTAAAATAACTGTGCATACGCACGTATGCCTATATTTCCACTCATTTGTGCATAGCAACAAAGCTGGGACAGCGGCTTTGGTTGAGTTTCAGCACAAAATAACATTAGTTTCATCAACATTTGAAAATATCCCTCCAGTGGCTCCCTCTCAAAAGTGTAGCACCAATTGCTGGTCAAATTTTCTAGTCGTTATACATGTGCTTTTTAAATCTGCACTTTTTTCTCAGGTCTCAACGAATCTGTTTTTGCTCAGCATGCTGTATATTTGAACTTACTTTGCTGTTTTTCAGGTGGAGGAAGAAAAGATCACGATCACAAAGCAGCAGAGCTTCTTGCAAGAATGTGTTTCACAGAAGGACAGATTGATCGATGATCATTGTAGTCGTTACAACGAGCTTGCAGACAAAATGCGGAAGTTGGATGATCGCTGTCGTGAACGTGACGAGCTCATTGAGGAGATGTCACAGGAGAAATCGAGTCTGGAAGTAATGTTGGCGTCATCGAGGAAGGAAAAAGACGCTTTGGATCGTCATATCTTGACATTGAAGGGAGATATGGTGAAAGTGGAAGACAGCTTTAAGAACTTACGTTCAGAACTAGGCAGCAAAGCGTCAGAGCTGACTCACATCCGTTCTATGCATGATGACATCGTCACGGAGCTACAAGAAACGAAGACCGAGCTGTCACAAAAGGAAGAGGCTATTGCAGTTCTCACCAGAGAACATCAAGAAGCCAATCGGACGTTGTCGGCACTCCAGTCGGAAAATACCGGATTGAATGAAGATCTTCAATGTCTTCGTGGAAAGCTGGAAGCGGCTGAACTTCGAGTGGCTGAACTGGAGAGCAATCTCGCTCAGGTGTCGGAAGACCGCAGTGGATTGAATGACTCCCTTGGAATAGCGAGGACAGAAATACAAAGTCTGAAGACGAACGTCCGTGATTTGAGATCTGAAGTGGAAGTGCTACGCGAAGAACACGCTAAGTATATGGACTTGCTACAAGTCCATGAGAACCTCAAGGCACAGTTGAAGTCTCTGGTAGATGAGCATCATGAACTCTCGGTTCTCTACAGCACTGAGACGACAAAATTGAAAGCGGAAATTGATTCTGAGAAAGTAGAAAAAGAGAAGATACTTCGTGAGAACGAGGAATCCATCAAGGCTATGAATGATCAGATGGACGAGCTGAACGTGATAAAGGAAGGTCTAGAGGAGAAGATTGCTTCACTCATAGAGGAGTACGATGGCCAACTGCAGTCGCAAAATCAGTCTTATTTGAGTCAAATGAATAATATGTCATCTGAGTATTCCAACGTGCAAGATGCTAAGAAAGTGGTTGAACTGCAGCTTCAAGAAACGAAGCAGCATTTGGAGTCATTGACGCATGATTACAACGATCAAATGATGTCGTGTAAGTCAGAGATCGTTTGCCTCTCAGAGAAAGCGCAACTCTGTACGACGTACGAAACACGCAATAAAGATCTCTCGATGGAACTAGAGAGAACACGAGGAAAGATAGACGCCCTCCTTCAGACTACATCTCAATTGAAGCAACATGTCAATGTCTTGGAGGTCGCCTTAGCGAAACGTGAAGGTTCCCTGATTGAGTTGGCCAGTCAATCAGATACCTGTGTCCGACGAAGTCAAGCAGAGAAGGATGGTGTGCTTAATCGGTTAGCGGAAGTAGAGAAACGAACGCAGCTTGATGAGGAACTGCGATCGGAGTTGTCAGAACAGCTGAGCTATCACAAAGTACTGGCTCAGAAGCTGAGGATTGAGAATGATCAGATAAAGAGAGAGAAGGAAGATTTAACTGATCAACTGTCCGAGAAGGTTTCGGCTGAGAAACTTCTTAATGACCAGGTGAGTAGAACAGCGATCCATAATTTATTTTATGTGTCATGTAATGGAATGTATTGTATACGGAGGAAATGCAGTAGATAAATTATGTTGTTTCTGTGTTTGTCATCTAAAGAGGACATTTAGAGCTATGACTGGCTGTCAATATTCACCTGCGAATTGAACGCAGTGCTAATTCAAGTCAGAATTTTGAAAAACGTGTAAAACCAATCACCGTTTATTCTCCCCAACAACGTAGGCGTGACGCAACTATTCATGAAATTTTTTAGGGTAACCTAGGTGCAACTGTTGACTTGGGTATTCTGCCATTACACCGTTGTACATGCAAATTCTTCAATTATTAATTCGTAGAAATGATTACGTATGTACCGTACCGCCAACTTCCTTCACCGCTGTCGAAGTCCATTAATCATCACAAAGAAATTTTGTTTTCCATCAACAAGTGTATTTGATCTAAGCTAGTAAAGAAGATCCAAACAGTCATTCTTTGTTTACAGACTTAATCAGACTGTTTACTAATGTCTAAAAAGCGGTTCATTTAGTGAGGGTTAGATACTCATAGGGCTTCGACCGGATCCCTTATCCGATCTGATCATCCGATATTTGTGATATTTTATGTTTCAGTGACACTTGAAAAGCTGAAAGAGTGCGCGACATGGTAACCAAAAAATATCAATTTCATCTCTGTGTTACGATCAGACCGTCCATTATTTTCCCTAGCTAAGTGACTAGAGCACAGACCTTGTCAGAAAAGTGCGAAGGCAGTGTTGAGACATTGTTGATTGGTATGAAGAAAAGCTGCACAGGTGTAAGATTCATATGATAGAAGTGATCGGGACGATGAGGGCTTCGATATGAGATCCTTCAAGCATTCAGGTGCATTGTCAAAAAAAATGACATTTGGTGATCAGGTACACCTATCGCATGCGTCACCCGGTGATGTATAGACAATCAATGATGGTGTCACATGGTCATACATATGCCAGTCACTACTGAATTGTCAAGCATTTGAAATTGAGTTTGTATATGTAGTTATTGCAAAATTCTCTTGACTTGCTACAATATTTTAAGTGTCGATTTCGTTCATTTCAACATGTTCAACTTCAGTTCACTCTATGGATTATGCATCATGAATGACTTTGAACTTTGTATTATCTTCTCTACTACATGCATAGTATTTGCATGTAGTTCACTTATGCTGTGTTGTTGATGGGATTGTTGATACTTACTTAGTGAATATGATATCGCCTACCATACTGTAACAAGAGTAAATGGCAAGCAGTAGTTAACCAGATTGAGTGCTATTGAATTATGAATATTCAACTACATTTTATTCAATGGAAAGTTACTGAGCATAAATGCTTAGTCAACAGGAGTTCCTATTTTTGAAAACGAAGACATGACAATGTGTTTCAATGACGAACTAGAAAATGGACTGAACATGACAATATTGAAACTTGACGGCTAATTGAAGCAGCTCAATCAATAATAGTAGTAGCAGCTCTCTTCCAGTCTATTAGGAATAATTCACATGCATATGATCGTCTCCCTGATTTACAGATCGAAGCCTTCGAGAAGAAGCGAAGTGAGGATGAAGCAACCCTAGAAAGACTCCAGCATCAACGCTCAGATCTCCAACATCAATTGGCAAAATTGAGAAGCCAGAGTGAAGATGGCAATCTGGCATCAGAAGATTTGCGGCGGGAAATGGAGGTAGGATTCCGGTTAATATAGTAGAAGCTGAGTTTTTTTGCTCATTTTTGAGACAGAAATATATCATGTGTAAAATGATTTGTATAAACGTTTGAATGTCATGTTATTAAACGACATGTTTAAATTATACATTGTTAATGATACTCTAGACAGTCAATGCCGCTGTTTCATTATTTTGATTCTTAACCCAGGACAGCTATATTTTTAGAACTTTATTAATGCTTAGTCAGTGTTCTGAAAGACCCATTGAAGCAATCTTAGTACTTAAATGTACTGATATTGATTCTGCAGTGGAATAATGCGGAGAATTTATATCAGTTCTTAGGAGAGGGCGGAATTCGATTGTCTTTGCTGACAAATAAGTCACTAGGCATATTACACAACCTATTCGTATAGCTTCGGAAATCCAAGATATCATGCATGTGATATCAGAATGAAGATACAACACACATATGTAGGCGAACAACAAAGTGCAACATGATGCAACGTTGGCATGGATTTCAGCTCAATGGTCATTTACCTCCTTGCCTTCAGTGCATTAAATTTCACATACTCCATGCGCATATGTTCCATTAGAAGTCCATTGACATCTTTGTTTCTCTCGCTGCAACCAGGAGACACGAGAGACAGCTTTGATTAGAAACATTATGAAGAAAGACCTCCGTTCCCAAAGGCAACGGGCATGCGTTCGCCTCTTGCCGTCATCAATGTGTAATGATAAATGCGTTCGATCTAGCATTTTTATTTGGATTTGTACACATTTGCGTCGGACGAAGAGAAGTCGAAACCTCTGATATAATCTACTGTATGCGTTACAGAAATGTCTACTGTCGTTGAATAAAGAAGCTTGTAAGAATTTAGTGAGAGTTTGCAAAAATTTCTGCGCGTCGACTCTTTAAAAGTCGAATAAATAATCTCGATCGTGCAAGTTAACAGGGAATCAATGCAAAAGTGTCCTTCAAATCGGCAGCACGATCGCGGATCCTACTGTAGACATAGCTATCGCTCAAAAATCTTAAGTGACGGAGATAGATATAGCCTAACTAGGAAATATATAACCTAACACATAGCTCCAAAAAATGTTTGTCTTGAAGCGCTTACATGTGTGAGGAATCCAGGAAATAAAAATTCTGTTTCCTCTGTATTTCAAATAATGTGATCGTTATGGGTGAATAATAATGTACGTTTGCTGTTTTCACACTGCATGATGCCACGTCTCTAAAGTGGTGATTAACATTGCGGCAATTTTTTGAACCTGTCGGAGTTACTCAATTTTGTAATCTTAATTTCTAGTATCAAAATTCACGAAATTTAATCTAACATCAAACAATTTTCTAGTGTTATTGTAGTTCAAATGACTGCAAGCTACATACCTCGCCTACTCGCCTTCTGATGGCTGAAGCCGCTCACTTTAAGTTAAGAATGGTAAGCAATTGTTTTCAAATTTTAGGGGTAGTTGAGTTGATCAGTTAAAAAGTGGACAAATTTCACAAAGTTATTTCTCATTTTAAGATTTCAGCTTTCTGTTGAACTTTAGAATTCGCTTTAGGCAATCATAATACTAAAAAATGTCAGTTATGTTCTATTGTCATGTTTATTTTCTTTTCTTTGAAAAGAGTTTATGTCAGTTAAAAGATACAAAAAATTGTCAAGACAAGTAATTTCTCTTCTTCATTTACAGATCCTCAAGCAGGAGGTGGAGTACAAGGCTGAAGAAATCGCTAATTTGCAGAAGCGCTTAGACGACGCATCAGTAAATCACCAACAAGAACTTGAGAAGATGAAGGATATTGTCGAGGTACAGCATTTTGCGGAAGATGATAAATATGATTCTTAAGAGGAGGGTGTCCTTGCTGCCTGTATTAAGTGATAGAGAAAAATTTCATCTTTTAATGTGAAGATAAGTTAACATTGTCACTCATCTTGAGCTAGTACCAAGCAGAATGTTTCATGATGTTTCATTCGCCCCCTTGAAAATTTGGAAGTGACATTGGGATGCTTGGAAATCATGAACTTTTATGAATTTATCTTCGATTTCATTGTAGAATGTAAATCGTGAATTATCAATCGCCAGAGATGATTTGGAATCCGTCCGAAAAGAGAAGATGGACTTTCAATCTCGGTTAGCTCATCTTCGCGGTGCCTTACGAGCAGCGATTCAACGATATCGTCTTTTCTCTGAAGCTGGCGAAGGTGCTGGTGCAGAGTTTGATCTCAGTCAACTGGAGAAACTCCTTGAAGACAACACACCGATACAGCCCAGCAAGTAAGTGACAAAAATGGAATGGGCCTGCTAGTGTCGTTTATAACATCATGCAATACTAACCAATAAGCCGATAAATGATCTTATCACAATGACTTCATTAACACATCACATGACATGATAGAGTCAATACAAGCAACTTGGCAATTGACAAACTTATCAAATCTCAACAGATGTTACCAGGACGACACATGTTCCCGCATGTTGGGTCTTATCAGTTGTGGCTAGCCTCGAACCAGCGACGTTGGAGCTAGAGGACGTGCATGCATGCAGCATGTCTAATCACAAGGCCACCGGACCATCTGTTGAGAGTGTGAATTACCCATGAAGGCACTGGTTTAACTCTAGGATAGTCACTATGTTTCGTCAATAGCTTGGTTGCCGTCTTGAGCAGCTGTTAGTTATGTTGCGGATTTGAATACTGATTTTTCGATTTTGGAGTTATGGTCATGATTCTTATGTATTCCAATCAAAAACAAAAGTAATTTGCAATTCCTTTATGGTCAATTTACACCATTCAATCATTACATGGAAATCATAAGTACAGAATCTGAACTGAATGTCTGAGAAGCTGCGGCATTGGATTAATGAAGATATCTTGGGAATGCATGACATATCAAGATGATTATCAGGATATCAAAAACACAGTATTCATAGCAGGAGTTAGGTCTAGCGATATGTGATGACAATATTATCAATAAGAAGTTAGATAGACCTATAGTACTAGTTACCGTTCATTAGCTAAAGGCCGTATTTAACTATGAAGTGTTGTGGCATTATGAAATGGCTTGAGTGATCATTGTAGTTGAAATGCGATGTCGGAATAAATCAAAACATGCTGTTCAATAAAGCACAATAATAAGGAATGATTTTATTTGCAACTTACCTTACAATCATAGTTACTTGGTTCAGTTACATTGCTTTGCTAATCTCATGTAAATGCAATGTATTGTAGTATAATTATAAGTTTCTCACATATATCTAGATGGTTTAGTCAGCTGATCAAATGACACTACAAGGTTATATTTTCTACTATATATTTAATGTTATTATTATTATTTTAACTTAGAGATAGGCCGATATCTTAGATGTACATTTTTCAACAACATGACGATCATTCTATAAAGTTGATAGAATGGAAGAAGGTTGCCTTGTGAAGGAGGTGGAAATCATGGAAGTGGATGGAAGGAAACAAAGAGGAAGACCGAAGAAAACGTGGAGAAGGTGCGTGGAAGAAGATATGGCAAAGCTGGAGATCAGGGAAGAGCTAGCTCAGAACAGGAGCAGTTGGAGAAGAGGCATTGTCGCACGTCCAACCCCAAGATGATGGGAAAATCAGAACGTTAAACGATGATGATGATGATGGTGAAGATCATTCTATGAAATTCCACCAAATGTGAAATGAATTGAATGGAAATAGGCAGGGGAGCCTACAAATGTATTCGATTGCTCATCAACTGTATTCTCTATTTCCTAAAGGAATATTGTCTTCGAAATTCTACCATATAGTACGTTAATGAATGTATTTTTCTGCTTTTGATTTAATAATGGGATGTTATAGCTTGATACAGATATATTTCTTGACTTAGGAATTTGATAATAGCTTCCTGAACTGATAATTCTCTTTGATCGATACTTTATCTGAACTGAACAATGAACATATCAGGTTTCAAATGTTGAGGATACCTGACAACGTGATACAACTCCATAACATGACATGATGTGCTAATTGCAAAATCCAGATAGTTTAAAAATGAAAAAGACAATTGAAATTCGTCTGACATTTTGGCTGTACACATTTTCTTTGCTTCAGTCAACGCCTCAATTTCATCTCTGGGAGGATAAGAATATGTTTTCAGACGAAATATTCCCAAAACAAATAAAGCAAAAATGTTGGTTATACAGATAAAATAGTAAACTTGAAAACAGTCCCTCTGATGAGTTTCATGAAAAAATTGCTTTGATGAAGATAGCCACGCTCCCAATCTTCAATCAGTATGTAAATAATGAGTAAAAACTGTCAGACAATATCAATACTCGAATAGAAAAACAAATAATTGTTCCGGAAAGTATGAAGTTGTTGTTTCAAATTCTTGTGAATGCGATTTTATGCTTTATTTCAACGCTTTGATCAAATTCATAAATTTTTCAAAATTCATCTAGCCTCAATTAAATAGGAAATAAACTATATAAATAGGACCCAGTTGTATATCCTCACGTTGGTCTGACCGAGTGAAGATGTGACCTCGTCAGTAGCCCAGACATCGGTTTGATTCCTTTGACTAAATGTGGCCGAACATTGTGACTGTCATTTCACTACACAGTGAATTTACAAAATATAGAAGCTTCGGTCTGTTTTCAATAGAATACTAAATATCAAATTCTACTAGTGAAAACGCCTATTAATGTTCTTCGCACCAGAAATTCTGTCAATATTCAAAATCGCGAACTATTATTTATTTGTACTAAACCCACAAGATTCTGTTTATCATGTACTTGATTTCCGGCGTCCGCTCCTGACGGCAGTTTCACACAAGTGAACAGCTTGACTTAAGTCGACATCTGTTGTCCGACGTGCTGTGCGATTTGATCGTTGAAGACAACCGCTTCTAATACGTGAAACATTGATCATAAATTGAGTTGAAGTGATGTTAAGCTGGTAGATAATAAGTCGTGAAACATCAGACGAACTAAGTGTATTTGTTGCCATTTCATCGGCTATCTTGAAATGTTTCGAAATTATCAAGGCAATAAGGACTACAAGAGATCACAAAATGATCTTACATATCAAGGTTGTAATGTAAAATGCAGTTCAGATATCAGAACTGCAATGTGAAAGCTGAAGTCGGTCCTTCTTCGTCATTTCAAAACTGCAACGATGACTTATAGCGTAATATTTTATTTATTATATTAATAATTTAGTTTAATATGCAATTTTATGAGTAGCATTTAATTTAACTGAAATTCTTAGACCACTGTACTCCAGCTTCTCATCATTTTTCTCTTCATCTGCATGTTTTCCCAAGATTATCAATATTGGGGATTTTTCATTCGATTAATATTATTTAATCACAAAATATAAAGAATAATATTGCGGTTTAATATTTTGTCATTAGAAACTTAACGAACATTCAAACAGTGAAAAGAACTGTTCACGTAGAAGGTCGATGCATTTCGAAAATTTCTTTGTGAAATGCGAAAATTATCTCGATGATGAACCATAAAATAATGCGACTATTTATTTGGAAATACTTAAAGAAATGTACTTCAGACACTTTAATGAAATATGCCTACGCTGTGCTGTGATTTATTTTCATATTTGAATGCTGTTCTTCATCAAGAATCCCTTTGCGTTTTCGGTTATTTACTGTAGTTTATAATTGATAGAGAGCGTTCGATGACTGCATGCTCACGAGGTGTCCTCGACCTTGAATAACCTAGAGAGGAAAGTATTGAAAAATTGAATTTGTGCATCAAGTCTTAAATGATGGACGAAGATTATTTTGCGCTGTGTCATAATAAGATTTTTAAAAAAGCTTTTTTTCAATTTTATTACAAAAAGTAAAGCATTATTGTTACCTAATTGCAGCTCGTTATTTCATAGTCATGACAAAAGAGTGTAGGTCGATACCCTCTTAATCACCAAAGAATATGATATATGTTTGATAATATTCTCAAGATTTTCAAAGAAATCCAGACATTTGAAAGTTGAAGTCTTCATTGTAAATGATGTAAACCCGAAATTTAGAGCCTAGATGAAGACTGACTTGAATTTCAATGAATTTATGGGTCGAATAACCTGGAAATTTGAAGAAGTTACCTTGAAAATTGTGAACTTCATGCAGAAAACACTTGGAAAAACTCCGAGATTTAAAGAAATTCATGGTTGAATTTCACGATCAATCTGGCGCGGACATCTTTTAGTCAATGTTTCATATTGTAGAGACTTCTTATTCTTTCATAATCCGAAATTGCCACACGTATGCCAACGCACCAATTGCGCAATCGCTTGACAAAGATAGGTACACGCATGTTATGTTCGTGTATACATCCATTAAGTCGCATCTGAAATTTCTAATTTAGTGGACCAGTTTTGGAACATTTTGAGAACTCGTAATCGCTCGATATCTTAACGAAAGCAACTGCGTGTTTACTCCTGTTGCTCTGTCACTTAACACTCACTTCTCAATTTTCTAGAAAAGTTATATTTAACAGAAATTTTGCACATGCAATTGGTGCGGTCATGGACACCATGGTATGGCATTGAACCTGTCTGTGTTGTAGATATCTGTTCTCAATCCATAGAAATAGAAACCACGAGTTCTGCAATATTTGAAAGCGGTATGAAAATACGAAAATCGGATTAATTAGACTTGATCATCTGTCAGAATTTGTTAATGCTACTTTTGAATTTACACTTTTATTTCCAACTAAAGTTAGCATGCTGCATGCTTTGCAACTTTTGATGTTTCGTCAAAATGACAGCGATCACACAATCGTGACATGAAACCTATTTCACTCTGCTTTGACCTTCTAGGACGATAAGTATTTGTTGACCGATGCCTTATAAGAAAGCAGCATCTTAATCTTTGAGTTAATTTTATAAGCAATTCATTTGTATTACATGTAAAGCTCATCTGATCCAATTGACCTTCTAGAATATATCATCATCCTTACATATTCAATTCATGTTGCGATGTAGAAAACGAGGATGGAAAGAATAACGCTTGTAGATAACAAATTTTGCCTGAATCGATTATCCCGCTTGCAGAAGTTGAACTTGATAGTCAGAAAATCATTTATTCAGTTTATCATGTTATTTCGGCGCCTTTTCCGACCAATAAAAGCCTTTATATCCACCGAATTAATATTTCTTGTCATCTCAATTCAATCCAGACATGTGTGTTCTAATAGCAGGCAGGACTCGTTATGACGTTCAATGCCATGTTTGACTGCCAGTTCTGACTGAGTATATCTCAGACTCACCGGACAATCCGCTCATTTTGTAGTCTATCTGAAACAATACTTTTGGATGTCTCTAGACAGACATCATTAAACTTCTATCTGTTATATGCAGCAAAGTCTTATTAATAAAATCGACTATCTCATCGATAGAATTGTTATTTTTTACATCTGTGCGCAGTGAACACTAGCTGCTCATTCAGATATTTAAAGCAATAAACACAATTTTGTGAAGCTATGCGCTCTTCTGACTATTAATAGAATTCATTAGCGAAGATAAGATGATGATAGAGAACTTCATGAAGAGCTCAGTTCATTTCTGCCAATGGATTGAACGTCATATATCGTGGGGTTATATTGCTGATTCTTCTGCTGCTAACATGCGTGAAGGTTTGTGAATGTTTAACAAACAATTCACAGCTGCTGTTAGTTTTGATTATACTTGAAGTATTAAAGAAACGATTAAATTCATTGATTAGATTAAAAGATCACGTTTAATACTCGTGTCAGATGATTGATTTCCAGAAATTAGTGAGTGGGAAGAATTGTAAGACGACTTCATGCAAGAATCTTTCTTTGCAGACCTCTACTTGGTCTCACCAAGTGCTTGGAAGGACTTCGTTCGGAAATTGATGAACTCCAAGGCAATGTTACCGATCATACAAAGAAAATTACTGCATCTGGAGATCACTGGAAGTAAGAAATGCATTTTGATTACTTTTTAAAATATACATATGGTCCTATCTTCACCGAAAACCACTCGGGTGTTATCTTTCAAGAATTCTTTAGGACAAATAGACATTATATTTGTTTTTCTTCGTGTCAGTTCAGCACGCCGATGGAATCCTACTTCGCAATTACAAAATGTAAGGATGATATAGACATTCGTTACCGGCAAGCCTTCTGAGTTTATGATTGAGCTTTTTGTATAAATTTACTGTAGCTTATGATGAAAGCATTCTTAACCCATTCCTGTAATGTTCAATGAATGTGTTGTTGAAAAATAGCTTTCAATTATATAGCAGTATGCAGCGATTGTACATGATTAATGCGCAATTTCCAATGCTTCGTATCTATTTTCTTACTGTGTTATTCGTTCGTATTTTAAAGTTTGAAGTTCTATGTTATAAGTTCTTAGTAAGTTCCTCTCTGTCAACAAGCTCATTGTTGATTGTTCTGAACAATTGTTTTTACAAGGTGAACACTGCGCGTGTCGTAATTGTAAATCAATCAATGAACGTCTATCCGAAGCAAAATACTTACATTTGCTATTCAACTTTACTACTAAAGCAAAGCTTCAAATAATTGAACATTTTTATCATTATATCATTTCTCAGATCTTACATGTATGTATCTTAAGTCATAAAAGTCACAATTTATCGTGAAGTATCTAACATACAATGCGATGCATCAACTTGCGTGAAAACTATCGGAGGAGTGTATTGCGTTAATTCACATGCTTGCATGTAGGTAATCGAGGCAGCTGACAACACATTGACACACCAGACTTCAACAGAGAATTGATGATCATAAAAACAGAAATATCAGTAAAATTTTTAGTTACTTCAATGAACTTGTCACAGATTCACACATCTGGTAGCATATCTTCCTGTTTAAATATGAATTCACATATATACAAAATTGACATGGTATAAAGCAAGTGAGTATAATCACATCGTATAAAGAGTTTATCCTAGATTTATCTCAGACACATTGTCAACAGCTCTATTCATCTGAGGATGAATCTTTATTAGCAAGAAATATTCACAATTTTCCTTCCTGGGCTCCGAAACATTTGAAGTCATCTTTCACCACTTTCCTCCAAGTCTTCTTGCTCCTCTTTTGCCATCCAGCTCCATCCACATAATTTTTCTGATTCTTTTTCTCATCCTTATTGCCACGTGGCCAAACCAACGCAGTCTTTGCCTTCTCGCGATGTTCGTGATATTCTGAAGAACCATTGCTTTTCTGATGCTGTCATTAAAGTTCCTGTCCGATAATCTGACACCACACATCCACCTTAGCATTCGCATCTTCTCATGGGATGAAAGCAAGGGCCATGACTCGTAACCATGAAGTATGGCTTGTCGCACACAGGCTCTATATACACGACCCTAGACGTAGACATTTAACAATTTTATGATACATACATGTAGGTGTGAATGTATCTCTAGGATGCTTGCAAGCATAGGCACATTTTTTGTCACGGCAGCTATGATAAAGAAGTCTTCATTCCGTAAGAGCTTCGATTTAAGAAGCTTAATTAAGCTTCCTTTAAAGAATCGATGACGGCCCTATGAGGTTGGAGCATACTGCGACGTACTACGCTCGTTCAAAACATTGTTCATTGTCAAGATCAGAGTTGATGAATCAGCAATACAATCAGAGACCATAGCCGGCAAAAATCAACCAACATTGAAAAGTTTGTGCCTTGTCATGCAAACTCTCTGAAGCGGAATGAAATGCTGGTTAACACAGACGGTTAGTTCATGCTTCCTGTCAAGCCGCACTTGTAAAATTGAGAACTCGTTTTATGGACGAATTTCAAATAATGTACTCATTATTTGACTCACTAGTCTCCGATTAACTGCTCCTCTGGAGAGAGAGAGAGAGAGAGAAGAATTATGATCAATGAAGAATCGATAATTAAAGACAGCAGGGGAAAGTGCTGAGTTTAATGTTGCAATGAGAGTCGATATTCATCATTCCAAATTTCAATTTCATTCAGTTGTTTCATAACGGGCATCAAGGCCATCGAATACCAGTTGCGATCATAGATTGAACAGCTACTATATTGGTTGATGAAGGACTATTACAGACGCTGCTTAATTTTCTCGGCATCTAATCATCTGACCAGACAATGCTATAGAATTGGGTTTTTATAAGCTATCTTTCTCGAAATTGTTCAATATAGAGTAAAACAAGCAAAGTGTGACGACTTTTGAATAAGTCTGTGCCCTGTTTTGACCGAAGATGTGTACTACAAACATATCCCTGAGTGTTAATTATTGTAAATTACTGAGAATATTGGTCGATGCTATTCCGTAAAATTTGCATCAATAATTGATATACGAGCATCGCTTGTGCTCGTAAATTTATGATGGTTGTTCTCCGCAATGATGTGCATGTAACGTTAGAAATTGGCTGCATCTTCAATGTCCTTAAGAAGTAAAGATGTCCTTTGCAATCCATGCGTGACGGTCGAAGAGCGTTGTGAACTACTGAACGGTCTAATGTAATTTCATGAAAGTACGGGTGATCTACGTTCACCAAATAATCTGGCAACGACGGGGCCTAACCAATCTGTCCGGATAATTTTTCTAGTTTTACACTGAAAGTGCACTCATGCAATGTGAAATGAAAAAGATTCACGTCATGGCTTGCTTATTCTTGAGCCTGTAACGTCTGAATGTACTCAATGTACTGTTGGAGCATATCAGTGTAGTGGCCTTACGGTAAAGTGTTTCCTCTACGTCTTGGGAATCCGGGATCAAACCTTGAACGAGTCTATCCATTCTTAAGACTTAAAATAGTTACTTAATGCATTCTTGCCTAACATTCAACATTGAAAGTGAAATTTGAAATGAAATAGACAGCGTCACCTGTGGATTTGTCTTCGTGCTGCATGGTTCACTGCATGTCAGCTGTCTGGCTCAATGGCTAAGGAAACAGGGAAAAACGCTACCCTATATACTGCAAGGTACCGGAAGGATTCATATGATTTTGTAGATTTGAGGATTTAATTGACCATTTCAAAACACAAGTCGTTCATAGGATCACGTGGCCTTGACAGTAAAGGGAACAGAAGTAGTGGCCTGACATGTTTAACATCGCAACAAGAAATGCGCGTGCTATGAGGAATTGCTATGTACTCGGCTACTTTTATTCCTTCATTTGAGTTCTGTAGACAGAAAGCCTCGAATTAGATGTCATGAATTCATCAACTTGTAATGTTCCTGACATTTGATCGCTAATTGCACATCAAGCAAAATTATTTTCGGAGATTCATGTGTGTCACCGTCTAACAAGTTTGAATACTTAATGTGCGTAAAAGTGCTTGTACGTTGCATATCACTCAGTTGAAGGAATATTCGGCTCACTTAAACAAGATTGTCTTGATAGTCAACAATGCGTTTCTATTGATTTTCTATTTAGCTCAAGGTTTAATATTATTGAAATGTTTTAGACCATAGTGCACTAGAATTGATATATAAAAATTGAAAGGGAAATTAAAGTGGCAATGTATGTGTGTTCGTGTGATATCTTCAAAATTTGTTCCCAAAATGTCAAGAATCGACAAATTTTCAACATCAAAACACGTTTTCCTTGTTTTCATTATGTACCAAAATGGTAATTTCGCGGAACCAACAAACTAGTCGAAGTAGTAAATTGTCTATCTCTGACATTTCCCTTTTCTCAAATTGCTACACGAGTTAGCAAGCAAATACTTTGTGTGTGTAGTTCCCTTATTTTGTGAATTAAAGCTCTTTTTTGGCTGAATTAAGCCAAAAGGTGGCAACTTACAATATTGCTACTCAAAAAATAAAAGAATATCTCTATATCATCTACTTTTACAATAATTATGCACATTTTTGATAACTGAAAATAATTGATATTATCATTGACTTCCTGATAGATGTTAAGTACTATTTTACCGACTAACTGCATAAGCAATAAAGCATACACACATTTCCTCTGTTGAGAGCACTGATTTCATGGGTATTCAGTGAAAGAAGGAAGCTTTATATTTGAGTTGATCTTTAGAAGTACCGGTGCTCTGCCGGTACTTATTCTTTATTAGTTGTTCATTTTGATCGTATTCGATTTCAAAACTTTGTATTGTGTAGTCATTTATTTAAACATTGAATAGAGTTTTTGCGATATTTTTAAACAGTTTCAGATATCTTTTTGGCATGAGGATGATTTCAAAATAATTGCAAACCGACAAATTTCAAACGGAAATCTGCAATTTTGAATACGAAAACGCAATTTCCATGTTGAAGTACGGGAAAATGATCACATTTATTATCGATGCATAAATTATCATTACTTTTCAACCTGAAGCCTGTCCCTGCTGTCTTTTGTCTCTATGATTCGTCCCAATTGAAATTCATTTAGACGAAGTAACTGGCTTCAATTTGCGGTATGGTCTTTTTTGAAATTCGGAGATAATTAAACTTTGCTTCAAAAAATGTTTTGGAGATAAGTTATGATTGAATGAAAGATTCAATAGAGACCTAGTAATTCTCCTCACTCTTCTTGTAACGTTCGATGTTGTCGTCCATTGCACTGTATTATCAAAATCCACCCCTTATCATATGACTGATGACCATAAGAATATGCTTACACCAGTAAAACACATGAATATCACGCATTGCTTAAATCGCACCCTCGAATAAAATCGTGCTTAATTCTATCTTGAATGTCACGTGGTTCGTTAGAAAAGTGACAACTCTACAAACAAAAGATCAATTGGTTTTATTCTATTTTTATCACAAGCACTTGAGAGTTCGTTCGATTTGGTAATGGAAAATTACTTGCTGTTGTCGCTAGAACCTTATCAGAATTTAAACAGTTATTCGTACATATGATTCTCAGGTATTTTATTTAACAAATATCAATTGTGGATTTAGTTTATGACAATGAAGCAGCCTTTAATGAGACAACCTGCTCAGACATGTGAATAGGCGTGCCTATGATGCATAGTTGCCACATGTTTCATCAAGAATTAGCATATGTACTCGTACATGTGAATAGTCACTTTCACAAACACCAGAACTTATCGCGAAATGACCTCCGATTTTTAGGCCGGCGGAATCTAACCAATTTCGGTAACATCGTGTTGAATCATTAGAATTGAACATTGCTTGTAATTATAGCCGATCGAGGTATGATGGTCTGCTTGATGCTACGCCTGAAAAGTTTTATGTGCCAAATATCTTCGACAAACTAATCAATCCTTTTGCAATACATGTAGATATTTTCATGTATTAGGGAATTTTCGAAGTATTTGCGATTTTCATGTGCGGTAATTACAGGCAAGGTTGAAGTCAATAGTATTTTTAGTTCGTGTTCAACTCCAAGACTTATTTAGTGTCGCATGTAATGTACTTGACTGATTGATATTAAACCACATTTAAAATAATAACTAGAATATCTGAATGCTAATCTGGAAGTTAGCATTGACATCCATTGAGGTCAGAGTTAGCAGATATTACTGCGGATATCTTGACCACTCACTTACGAAATCTCAAAAACTTCAGAATAGACCAAGTAAACATTGAAAAAATGCTATTATTTTACAACAATAAAAGTGATGTTATGGAGAAAGTATGTTATTATGCTTGTATGTATACGCATTTCTTTTACCACCAATCAATGTCATCAGGGGTGAAAAATAAAGAGCTCATAAAATCATGTAAGTACAAGACTACAAACTGCAAAAATCATAGCCTATCTTAGATGGAAGACTAGAATGATTTCTGCTTTTCTCACTACGGAACACTTTAACGGAGATAAATATCATGCATTGCTAAGTTTGTAGTTTGTCTTTTTTGTACTTGTCTTACTTTATGAAAACCTGATGAAATTGACAAGTGGCTAAAGAAAGACATTGGAGTATAACAGCATAATAGCCTTTTTTGCACAAAATATTTCCATTGATAAACACTTTGCATATTCCCATTTTTTTAATAAGTTAATAGAATAATACATAGGAATTCGAATTCATTTTCTTAATAGTTGCAGTTCATATATACACGCACACGTATATACAGAACTTTTCAATCTTAGGATCACAACTCTAGTATTGGATTCTGCATGAATATGCGCATTTGTCAGCGACCGCCTCCGTCATTCACTCAGCTGGCTAGTTTTCATTCATATATTAGTTGTCTTACATAATTGCTACTTCATGACAGCAATTGTGAATTGCTTTTATTCAACTGCTCCCGTTTCTCCCTTTGTGCAATGTCATGTACCATCAGAGATTTATCCACAAATGTTCTGAAGATATAGCGAAAATACCCACGTATGTCATGAATTGTATTTCGCTTGGACTTCACTGATTTTTGGAAAACTTTTGGTCAAAATGTACGAATGTACGCTCCAAAGGAGAAAAGTGTAAAGCTCAAAAAACGATTTGCTTCTTTATAGCGCAACATGTATATGATAGGTATTACAGATTCCTTTTGAATTTGCAACTTCGGAAATATATTTATCGCATCCACTGCTGTAAAAATATTTTTGAAAGAAAGATTCATGTTTGAAATTTGTTCATGTTTGCAAGTTAGAGACTGCTACAATTGTTGGTTGATTGATTGAAAAACACACGTTTGTTTGCGCGAGATATTTTCACCGACAACACAGGTCATTCTCAAATGATTGATTTATTCACAAAAAACAAACGTAACACAATAGATGCACATGACCTTAAATAATCAACAACAGGAATATCAAGTAACAATGCGGAAGATGATTTGGAATGAATAATGCGGTAACAAAGAAAATAATGCAATGTTGGTCACTAATATGTTCTATGAACAATGACAATATCTTCAAAATAAACGAAAATGCCTAAAACAAAATAAATATTCTTAAAAATGAACAATTTTGCTCAACACAATGCTTTGAGTTTCGATGTAAGATGGCTTCATCAATCAAGAAATCACACTAAAAAGAATCTTCAGATGTTACATGTCAACAACAATCTCATATTTGTAATCGTGAAGTAGTCATTCATTAGTCGCTTCAATTTCCTATATATTTTGAGTATCTATCATCGCAAAAGATTATTTGCATATTTTCAGAAGATTTTCAGCAAATTGTTGCCCTAACAGCTAAAATAAAGCCTTAAACAATGAAATGTTGGAATCTCACAGAAATGTTAACAATATGCATGACTTGACGATGTTAGCAGAGTGCTTTGATTGAGCGTCTCTTAATTTGTGCAGAGCAAAATTAGTCGTGATTGGTCCAGCTTCAATCAATCAAATTCCTCCTATACTCTTGCTAGCATTCAAATGTCCTCCTGTTAGCAAGTTACAAAAAAGTTCAGATATCGATTTCAGCAAATTCGTAACGTAAGAAATGTACATTTTTGGTAGAAATGTACATTTTTGGTAGAAATATACATTTTTGCTTTGATGCCTATCATCATAAACCAAATCACCCATTTCAAACGTTGAATTTGTGACTTTTGACATTTCATGTCATCATAGTCAATGATTCAAAATTAGAATGTTTCCACAATCCACAAGATCCTTTTTGTAGGCTTGATGAGACGTCGTGTCACGATGAAATTTTTATTGATTAAGATGTCGTACCAAGTAAAATAAGTGAAAATACAAACAGAAGCTTCGTTTATGTTTTGTTAAAATAGTGATGTTTAAGACCAAGTGTCAAGTTCGATCGCTTCAAGCAAGTTCATGCCGTTTTCAATTAGTATGCATTAATGAGATATTCCACTGAACAAACGCCAAAAAATACCCCAATTCTTATCGTGAGGAATTTCACGATAGACCCATTGAATGAGCAACTTTCTAAAACAATGCTAGATAGTGTCCAATTAAAATCGCAACCAATTTTCAGTATTACACTTTTTGCACATTTTTAGTGTCAAAAGATCGTCTTGAAAATAGCATCGTTAATCTTCTCATCATAATCACAAGATATTTTTCCAGTTATTTTTAAAGTAAATATTCAGATGTCTCTCACCTCTAAATATTTTAACAAAAGTAGAACACACTACTGATAGATCGAAATACGTAAATATCAAAAAGTGCAAAAGATATAAAGAAGAATTAAATTGCTGCTTTTGGGGTGTCATCCAATGATTGAGGGAATGATGCTCCCAAGTCGTTGTTTCCTTCAGTACAATTCGTTTCCTCTATTGAGGCTATCCTTCTGCTGTCTCAAATACATATATCTATGAAATGGATGGATTCGATTATCCTATTGTAGAGATAAAGTGCAGTTTTCTGTGCTTTTTTGTTCTAAAATTAAAGTCTACAATGTCATGTTTCACTTTTCATTACTAAACTGATTCTCTATTTTTTGCAGGGAATTTGAATCTCAAACTGCGTCCCTTCAGCAAACATGCAGTGAGGTAAAGCATGATCTGATGCAGCGCTCTCTGGAAGACTAACCTCTTAGAAATGTCTGTCGATCTGTACATGCACTTCAGAAAAAGCATTGAAAATGGTACGCCATATGAAACGGTGTTCCAGCCGTTGTAACACCTCGAAAATTGTTTCAATCGTCGTCGCCATTCTTTCTTCTCTTCTAATCATGCCTTATCGAAGGATTCATACATTATCCACCATTCCTCTTTTTCGGAATCATTGCATATTCAACGGTATCTGCAACTGTCTCCGCTGGTGTTTTATATACACCAAGAATATCTACGATCTACGGATTTTACATTACGGATTTCTCATCCATTTTCCAATATTTCTACTTATCTACCAACCTACCTCCTCTGCCCCTTTCGTTTTGTGTGTTTTATTTTATTTTTGGTGAAAACGATATTTCCTTATGTATTTCTATAATTCAAATTGATCTAGGAATTTCTTGCGTACTGTTCAAAAAGTAACTTAATAAGATTTCTATTTCGAAGCATTATTATAGAGGTTTTTGATACGCTTCACCGTCGTATAGAATGTTAGTTTGATAATGAGAAAACGAAAAAGATAGCTATAAATTAGATGCATTGAATTTTTGTTAGACATGAATTGTTCATCGGAGGTTGAAATTTGTTTATTTCGTCATGCGAACTTCTCAAAAGGATGTTAGATTGTATTTTGTGTATATTTTTTGTGAAACTTCTCATGATATCTTTCTTCATTTCAGGAAACATTATTATCATGATTCTCACTTGGTTCTTTGCATAATGTAATCTATTGTGATCAATACATCGTTTCAGGTTTCCAAAGTTAAGTTTATTATCACATCTGTGTTTACTTCAGACTACATATCATATTCGATATATTTCTTTTATACCATACACCATCGAAGTTGAGAATGTCAGAACTGTATTATTCTTTTCAAGCATATATCGAAGTGTTAAATGATTTAATGAAGCATTTGAGCAATCACTGATTGAATAAAAGCTACAAAAGAGAGCAAAAGATTAAAAATATTCATGTAAAGCAGTTCTGTTGTTGCTCAAATACTTCATGAGAAATACTTTGATTTCTTTACTTATGTAAGCATTATGCACGAGTGTATCTATTTCCAGCCATTTTATAATAATAATAATATTCAGATGTTTCTCATCTTGTTTGAAATTGTTAAGTTATAGAATGTTGTACTTTTTAGTAAATAAACATTTCAGCAATGAATACTTTGTTTTCTTGACTTTGTAATCGATCATGCGTTACATTAGCAAACATTTATTTTGAAACTTATTTTTGACCTCAAGCATATAATCAGCAGATATTGCTTGACCTTTACCGAGCATAGCCAAAGTTACGCAGTCGAAGATTATGAACTCCTTACTGCATTTTGCGCGCAGATAAATCTAAATTTATTTGTCATTCAACAATTATTTATCTTTGGTGCACGCAGCATCAGCTATGCATACAAAAAATCGACGTGCAACAAACAGATAAGCCTTCAGGATTCTCACAAAAAATTCAAATTTGCGTAATTGATTGCCATGAAGTTCATTTTTCCCAATGAGTCAGTCTGCATTAACCCTAACTTAGTGCACCTAGAAAATGTCAATCTACACCATTCCTTATTTCAGGGGAAATCCGCCAGAAAGGTGCATTTTCGAGAATTTTCGTTCCACCGTCTTCTAGACTGAATATTCAACTCGTATTCCTGTAACTTTTGCATTCTATGCTGAGATAGTATATCGTAGTATACTGGGCAATTATCTAGATCTCCATCTCGTGCTACCTTCTATTGAATATACCCGTTAAAAAAGGGAAAAAACACATTTTTTAGCTTTCCACAGCTCATATGCCTTTAATCATGCTACGAATTGTCCAGTAAAATACGGATTTTTGACAAAGCGAGCGCCCGAGTTTGATCATCAGGACACTGAAATTTATTTTGATGACGTTCTTTTGTGCCTGAAATTCATGTAATTGACTAAACCGATGTTTTTGATGTTTCCAAAAATTCTGATGTCATCAGACCGACGCATTTTTTTTCGGACATCAAAAACATGTATTCATGTTCTAAATATGTCATAAGCATCGCCCAAGGTCACAGATCATTGAGTAAAAATCCTAGTATTCTGAGATTAAGTGATACAAATCCATAGAATAAAGGGAAGCAAAAGTATCAATTATAGCCACCACAAATGTCATCAGACCGACGCGTCTTTGTCAATATATGCTTGGTAGTATAGGAGGAATATTTGCAAACCTTATGATTTGCATGATTCCTGCATGATTTTGAAGTTCAGTGACTGAAGTAGAACCTACAAGTATATGATAAAACAATTTTTATAGCATAATACAGCACAATATGTAATCAGACGTAGTCGGTCTGATGACACTAAGCGTCGGTCTGATGACAATAGAATGTATACAATGAAAATATGTGAAGAATATGAATATGAATTCATGGCTATAGAAGTAGAAATAGATGCAGATGTACCACTTCAGTCTGGTTCATGCTGGCACCGATATTGTCATGCCAGGAACTCCTAAATATCAATTCCGCTATTTTATGGTGTAGGCCTTGAGACTAATTCAGGAGCATATAGGCTAAGTATGTCGCCTGAACGATGTCTTTCACACATTTAAACATTAGACAGCTTAGCGTGGGCTCCAATATTCAGCAAGTAGCCTAACTAAAGCATCACACCATGACGAGTAGCGAATACCTCCTACGGAAATATGTATGAAGTTTATTGTATTCACATCACAGCTGAGGTTCAAGATCCGGTAGAGCACGCAGTCGTGCTGGTGATACATACAGGGCTATTGTCTTCCACGCATCTTTCCCATGTAGCATGCCTGTTGATTGGTCAACACGAAATTTCTGCTGCATAAGTCGATAAGCATTGCTTTTTTATCCATTGATGTAGAAAGGGGAAGATAACGCAGTCTCGCGAGAAAGTGAAGCCAGCGGTTGACACTGGCGATCGTGTAATAGTGGCAGAAAGTGAACGGGCGTTAGCTTCCCTAAATCAGACAGTCTCAAATGCGCATCTAAGCATTGTCTATATGTATTTCTGTACGAAGTACATAAGAAAATTCCTTTCACTTCGCTATCTTATATAGACCCAAGTAATGGGCAAAAGACCGTTCCAGGACAGGACACCCATAAAAAAAAAAATTGGTATCTTTAAAAACGACATAAATTCATGAATTTAGTCCCTTTTTCAGGTTTTAAAGACCTGAATTCATGAATTTAGTCCATTCAAAAAGTACCATTTTTTCAAAAAATGGTATTTTTAAAAACAACATAAATTCATGAATTTGAACCCTTTTTCAGGTTATGAAGACCTAAATTCATAAATTTGGGCGTTTTTAAAAATACCCAGTTTTTCAAATTTTTCAAAATCTCAAATTTGAGAATTGCAATTTTCACCCTTAAAATCATGACCGTTCCAGGACACCGAAAATCATAAAAGTTGAAAATCTCAAATTTGAGAATTACAATTTTTACCTTGAAAATCATGACCGTTCCAGGACACCGAAAAAATCAGAAAAGTTAAGAATCTCAAATTTGAGAATTACAATCGGGCGAAGCCCTAGAACCTTCGGTTCGATTTTCATTGCTTAAATCATGACCGTTCCAGGACACCGAAAACCCGGACACCGAAAAAATCAGAAAAGTTAAGAATCTCAAATTTGAGAATTTCAAATTCATGAATTTTATCCATCTTTCAGGTTTTTAAAATATATCATGTGACTAAAAATATTTCTTTAAAAATGGAAGAAACAAAAGTGGAAGGAACTTCAGAAATGGATGAAACAAAAATGGAAGGAACTTCAGAAATGGAAGAAACAAAAGTGGAAGGAACCTCAAGAATATATCCTTCGTTATCTCAATTAAAAATAAGTGAATTAAATATAGAAAAACACAAAGATAGAGTAAGGTATATGAAAGATAAGGAATCTCAATTATTATTAAGATTAGAGCATTATAAAGAATTAAGAAAGAGATGGACTAAAGTTAAGAATGTAACACAAGGAATTGGCATATTCTTAACAATAAGTTTAGGTGCTTTAACAATTGTTATATCTTCAGGTGTTTTAGTAATTCCAGTAGTTGCTACAGCTTTAACAGGTACGGGTGTTTTTACAACTTCACTTGTTACAATGTTAGATAAATCTTTAATAACTAAGAAACGAAAATCATTAAAAACTAAGCATTTACATATTAAAGAAGTCTATGATAAACTACATTACTACTTTCAAAGAGTATGTGATGATAATGTTATTACGTTAGATGAGATTGAAAAATTTGATCAAATAGCTAATGAAGTAAATAAAATATCATTTAAATTACAGTCAGAAAAAGTTGGTGATAAGAATAAACAGGGTGGCAAAATTTCTAGTGATGGTAAAATATCTAATGAAGAAAATGATAAAATTTTTTTAGAAGAGCTAAAAAATTTAAGCGAAAATTTAAGCAAAACTTTATTAAACAAAACTTAAAACAGGAAAACTTTAAACGAGAAACCTTTGAACGAAAAGATATCAGACAACAAAGCAATAAAAAAATAATTTGTTCAGTAAAATGTTTTTGCTGTATTCCAATGTTACCGCAAAATTCAAATATTATATTTTAAAAAAATATTATACCCCTATGTTGTATATTTTTTATCACTCGGTAAACAAATCTTCAATCGACTTTCAGTCAGAGAACAATTGTTCGATAACTCTATCATGAATTTTTTTATCAATATTAATTGTAATGAATCCATAATCTTTTGCCCAAGCATTATTACACGATTGTTTAAATTCATCTTTATCTCTTATACATAAATCTCTTAGCAAATCACTTAAGTTTCTTGCATTTATTTCAAATAGTATAAATATATTTGCATTCTTTCTAATAACACTTCCGTCTAATGAATACATACTTTGTGTTAAATAAAAAACACTACAGTTATTATGTCTACCTCTTGTAAAATAATTTCTCTGAACTGACTGATTTCTATCATTAACACAATCATCAAAAATTACACAATGTTTCATTGTTTTATCTAGTTTACTAGGATCTTGCATATTACCACTATCATCTATTAATTGTATCTTTATATGGTTATTTTTATTAGATTCTACTAACTGACTATTTTTCTACTGCTTCCTCACACCATGAACTTATTTCTTCTTCATATTCAGATTATTCGTATTCTTCGAATAGGGAAGCAATTGCTGTTTTTTTAAGATTATTTTCAAATCCATATTTTAAAAATTGATAGACAGGTTGTTCTGCTGTTGTTGTATAAATTATAAGATTGTTATAATCCAAAAAATTTGGAGTTGTTAAAATTTTAAATAATAGATATGTTTTTCCACAACCCGATCTTCCACAAATAACTGACAAAACTTTATTAGATAAATTTGAATGATGATTAAATTTAAGTTTTTTTTTATTTAAAGACATTACACTCATTTTTTAATAAAAAAATTTATTTTTATTTTATTTTTATTTTTAAAGAAGAAGAAGAAAATTAAACTTCTCTAGCTTCGCGTGG